>OZ005660.1:191233586-191553135 GCA_963930645.1 Salticus scenicus
AAAAAACGGAGTGCCCTTGTGAAATTCTTGTTCTGGAAATGAATATCCGGTATAAATTTTGAATGGACTGTAAGGAATTTAAAGAGAAAAAAAAGAGCTAAAAACTATTGCCATTATCTATGAAAGTATGTCGAAGACATTTTTAAAGGTAATCAGTTATTAGGTATCTTTATAATCTAGAATTTCAGTAATATAATATTGAGTAATTTGTTAAAAAGATATTTTTAAATATTTTAAAGAGCTATTTTTAATAAGATGTCTGGTAAATATTTAAACTTTTCGTATTTTAGTTTTACTGGTTCATAAACGTAAATGGAACTTATTCTATACATAAAATCTATTGAGTCGGAAATTTATTTATTTATTTATTTTTAAGATTTTCTGGAACATTTGTTCACGAGTATACCAAATTGCGATTGTTACCAGAAATTTTTTTTTTCCCTTTTAATATTTAAAATTATTAAAAAAAAAAAAAGAGAGAGAGATTTAGGAGTGCCCTTCTGAAATTCCTGTTCTGGAAATGGATATCCGGAATAAAATTTGAATGGACTGTAAGGAATTTAAAGGGGGGAAAAAAAAGAGCTAAATAGCAATGAACTATTGCCATTATCTAAGAAAGTATGTTGAAGACATTTTTAAAGGTAATCAGTTATTAGGTATCTTTATAATTTAGAATTTCAGTAATATAATATTGAGTAATTTATTAAAGACATATTTTAAAATATTTTAAAGAGTTATTTTTAATAAGATTTCTGGTAAAAATTTAGGTTTTTCTTATTTTAGTTTTACTGGTTCATGAATATAATGGAACATATTCTTTACATAAAATCTATTGAGTAGAAAAATTTATTTATTTATTTATTTTAAGATTTTCTGTAACGTTTCTTTACGATTATACCAGATTGCGATTGTTACCAGAAAAGCATTTTTTTTTCCCTTTTAATATTTAAAATTATTAAAAAAAAAAAAAAACGGAGATTTAGGAGTGCCCTTCTGAAAGGAAATGAATATCCGGAATAAATTTTGAATGAACTGTAAGGAATTTAAAGGGAAAAAAAAAAAGAGCTAAATAGCAATGAACTATTGCCATTATCTAAGAAAGCATGTTGAAGACATTTTTAAAGGTAATCCGTTATTAGGTATCTTTATAATCTAGAATTTCAGTAATATAATATTGAATAATTTGTTAAAAAGATATTTTTAAATATTTTAAAGAGCTATTTTTAATAAGATTTCTGGTAAATATTTAAACTTTTCGTATTTTAGTTTTACTGGTTCATAAACATAAATGGAACATATTCTATACATATAATCTATTCAGTAGAAAAAATGTATTTATTTATTTATTTTAAGATTTTCTGTAACGTTTCTGTACGAGTATACCAGATTGCGATTGTTACCAGAAATGCATTTTTTTTTTCTTTTAATATTTAAAATTATTTTTAAAAAAAAATTATTTTTTGAATAAAAGATAAGTGTACATGTAATATCTACGAAGTAAAGATACTTATAATTTTTCGAATACTTAACACTAATTGTCAGGGAAGTATATATTATATATGCATATGTATAATTATTGTTATTGTTGTTATTATTATTATCATTATCATCATCATGAGGTCAAAATTGTTTAAAATAGTAGTGCTTAACCCTTTCTGAAAAATCTAAAAATTAGTTGTTATATAACATAAATGCGCTTTTTTCAACGACTTTTACAAGCACACAAAAGTCCCATTTTTCCAGTGAAATTTTATTTTTTACTATTTTATTGTTTACTAAAGAGACAAAAATCGTGAAGTCTATTTCAAATTAACACAAGGTTGGAAGTTGAAACCTTCGTTTTAAAAGTATTGGTGAATTATGTTCATAAAAAAATATAAAAAGAAAATAAAAAAAGAAAGGAAGAAAAATTGTTTGTATTCAAAATTCATCCCCGAGAAAGTTACCTACACACGAAATGGAAGAGGGGGGGGGGGGGGGTTGTCATTGCCCCTAAATAAACAGAGATTTTATCCTGGGGATCTATTACAATAATTTAATTTCACTGTGATTGGTTAACAGTAGTTCCCAATGTTTGCATCTATAGAAAATTTTGTTCGATGCTGCTGTATTACAATATAACGGAAAACAGAAAGACAATGCTACCTACTAAGCGATATGCATTAAGATGTGATGTACGCCAGTTTATGAGAAGTTGTAAAATGTTAACTAAATGTAAAATTTGATGAAATTATGTTCATTAATTCTTGATTTAGAGCTGACATAAAATTTTGGTCACTCACACACACGTACACATGAACATACACACATACGCACATCTGAATAAAAAATGTCAAAACGTGTTCACTACTGCTTACAATGTATAAACTGGAAGTCGAAAACTTTTTACGAACTTTTTCTTATAACTATAAAAGAAACTAATAACGTCTTATGCAATAGATAAATTTCTACATGAAATAAAACTTAATTATTTTAAATGGTATTTTACGCCTTAAAAAAACATATCATAGGCAGAGTTTCACATGAATCGGTACAAAATGATTTTATCTTCAGAAAAGCACAAAAGGGTTTAATATAACACTATAGCACAGTAAGCAAAATTAATTCTCTTCAAAAATTTCCGTTTCTTTATACAAATTTTTTTTTTCATTACAGGTCAAAACGAGCAATTAAGGGAAATAGAAAAAAAGCATGTATAGATTATTGCATGTAAATATCATATAACTTGATTGAAAATAAAAAATATCAAAAATAATCAAAATTATTTATTGAAGTAGTATATCAATAAAATCTTCGATATCATCTGACAAAAAGAGAGTTTCTTTTTTAATGACATTAATAAAACAATACCTCATACAGAAATGTTTGCACGAAATAATAATTTTTTTTTAATTTTTTAAAAGTCCTTTTTGTACTTCAAAATGGGATGAGGTTGGGGCAAGGAAGTGCCAAGACACATTTTAAGGGGAACATACAAATGAAACACTTCCAGTTGCAAAGCCGTTTGCAAGTGTTCCAAATGTATGACTACAGTCGGCAGCAAAAGTATCCGACCACTAGCAAAAATTCCTATATAAAAAAAGCACACTTAACACTGTTTTGTTAAATAAATCCTTGTCGAATCATGTTCTTAGACTGACTAAGAACAGGATTCGACAAGGATTTATTTAACAAAACTGCATTAAGTGTACTTTTTTTACATAGGAATTCCTGCTAATGCTCGGATACTTTTACTGCCGACTGAATTTGCAAAAAATTTGCAAAATTTACGTCATCGAAGTTGCAAGCGTTCCGTTTGCATGTAACCCTAAGTGAATTAAAACCAACACTGCAATATGTTGTTTAATACTGTAAATTTAAATATCCTACATATATATATATATATATATAAATATCGCTTGTAAGGTCATTAGGTGGCAGTATATATAAAAGGTTTCGTTCTTGCTCGAATTGCTTCCAGAATCTTTATGCAGAAAAAATAATAAATACATAATAGAAATATTAAAGTAATGTCTTATTGTTATTCAGAATATCTTATAATTTTACTAAGAAACTGGCAAGAAAAATTTATGACTTTTAAATATATAAACATGACGCAGTAAAACTTCATGAACAATATGAAAAGCTTTACTTGTACTTCACTTTACTTAAACTGTCCGAAATATTTTCTGCGGGGCATCCCGCTCTTTTCACCGGATCTTTCTGTGCTGATGTCCTCGGAAACTGCTGCTGGTCTACTGTGTGGTTGGTAGCTAGCTCTCTTCAAAAGTTGATGCCACGTCTTATTTATGCTCACTGCATCGTTGCCATTCCACAAATTGATATTATCGGTGATTTCAACTATCTCACGATATGCAGAGTGAAAAAAAAATCTTTAAGATGTCGTATAGAGAATGAAATTGACTTTCTTTGGATATTTAGTGTTATACTACTTCTTTAGAATGGAAATAGTCAGTATTCATCATGAAAGATAGTTTTAAATTTTAATAAATTATTTTTACTGTGGGAATATTCGCACAGGGAAATATAGAATAAATTCATATATGGGGGTTACAACATACTAGTTAATTTACGGATAATAACTTAAATGGATACATATTCAATGTCCTATTTCTAAATTTTTTAATGTTCCTTTTCATTTATTTTTCTAGGTACCTAAAACTAAATCTGGGATCGTTTCTCATTATTCTCTGTAACACAATGCAAACATTTTTGGCTCTGGAAAGATAAGTTTTGACTTTTTCACTTTGCTTTTATTTTGTGAAAGCAAATGTTAGTTATTCAGCTTTTTCACATCATCCATCGAAATATGAATTAGGTGCCATTTTAGGCTTTAAAGATTACGCCAAAAATGGGCTTTTCTTGTAGATTCCCGGGAACTAAAATATTGGTAAAATCATGCCAATATTCAATAACCAAATACCAGTAAATTTGCGGTAGCCTTTTAAAAAATTACCCAAGTTTGTTTCGTAATTTGTTTTCCACACACATCATACGCAGGCAGAAATTTTCTAAAAATGGTCAAACTAGTTCCAGAACTCTCAAAACGTGTAAATCCATGAAAATCACGAAACAGAAAAATTTTACTAAACTAATACTTTCTTCTATTCAATTCAGAACAAAATAAAAACAAAATCATAAAAAAAAACGTGAAAATGCTTTCTGAACAACAATTGCATTTTTCTAACGTATCTAATAAAAAACAGTTCATTTATATGTAATTATTTGGACAATATCTCCTATAGAATTAAGATTCTGGGTGAAATAGCAAAATAATTCACCTTTAAATAGACTTTTAGTACTTCAAGGAGTTCGTTTTTCTGACACCTTTTTCTCATCAATCGATGCAAATTGGCTTTATCTTCGGCAAGATAGATATCACTCTAGTATTGTAAGTACGATTCATTTCCAGTGGAATTCATTTTTGCGTTACATTTAGGTGTTTGTTGAGTTAAGAACAAAAATAAAATACATTGAAGATATAAGGTAAAACAAAATGATAATATATATTATAATCAGTAAAAATTAAAAAAAGGTAAATGAGAGTTAGATGGATACGTTCCATTTGTAGGAATAATTTGCTAGGGACAGGTAAAAAAAACGAATCATTATAATTTTATGTAAATTATTTTTATAGACATCCCAAAATCATTATAAAGAATTGTCGAATATTATTTACTGGCAATCCCGTGCGAAATTTTCCCACTTTTATTTATTTTTCTTATTTACCTTTAAAATTTCAAACTCATAAATATTATACCAATTTCACCATCTAATTAACATTTTAATTTACCAGAAGCAAAATTATTATTAGAACAAAACCAATATTTTTCCAACCAAAATAATTCAAAAAGGTTTCAAAATAAAATTCATGGTTTAGAACCCAGTTTTCATACTTCTGCAGACAGTACAGTTTTAATATAGGACTTCCATGATGCCTTTTAAATTTTTTCACTATGTTGTAGATGACTTCTAGTTCCCCACCATACTATAGGTATGGGGAACTTAGGTAATCGTGAAAGTTTTCGACCTCGGTTTTTTTACTTTTTTACACGTTTTCAGAGGAATCCGAAAATGACAAAATTTGTATGGTGTCCGTCTGTAGGGTGTCTGTTAGTTTGTTAGTCCGTTAGTGTGTTAGTCCGTTGGTGTGTTAGTCCGTTAGTTCGTTAGTATGTTAGTCTGCGTACACGATATCTCAAGAACAAATTGTCGCAGAGAGGTCAAATCGGTTTTAAAATATTACTTTCGACTCTGGCAAAAACTCTATTTATTTGCAACATTCGAATTAAAAAACTTCGTAAGTTATTAGTTTCCCATCATACTGTAAGTATGGGGAACTTAGGTAATCGTGAAAATTTTCGACCTCGGTTTTTTTTACTTTTTTACACGTTTTCAGAGGAATCCGAAAATGACAAAATTTGTATGGTGTCCGTCTGTAGGGTGTTTGTTAGTTTGTTAGTCCGTTAGTGTGTTAGTCCGTTGGTGTGTTAGTCCGTTAGTTCGTTAGTATGTTAGTCTGCGTACACGATATCTCAAGAACAAATTGTCGCAGAGAGGTCAAATCGGTTTTAAAATATTACTTTCGACACAGGCAAGAACCCATTTATTTGCAACATTCGAATTTTATATGTGTATTTAATTTATCAAATAAATGTCTTGTAAAATTTTCTCCGCAACATAGTTAGGTAAATTTTATTCGACATCTATTGTTATATTTTCAGAAGTTAGTTCAGTATTCTTGGATTTAATTTATCTAAATTGTGTTAAAAAAAAAAATCATAACATTGTTAGGTTAATTTTATCCAATATCTATGTTCTTTTTACAGAAACTTATTAATATTTTTGGATTCTATTTATCTATATTTTTTCTGAAAAATCGGAAGCGATAAAGCCGATAAGAGGATCGTTGTATAGTATTATAAACATTTTATTTATTTATTTATTTTCTGTTTCTTATTATAAGCTGTCATTAATAAGCGGTAGTCCCTCATGCGTCAAGAAAAAAACTTATCCATATGAAGCAAAACTTTATTCGTATCCTTTCCATAATATATATATATATTATTTTCATAAGTTATTGCTAAAATACTCTGCTAATAGTAGAGTAGACTAATTTTAGCTTTTACTTTCTTATAGGTTGATTTCTTTAGAAATCGACATATTGCAATAATTTTGTCTCTCTCTCTTTGGCTGTATATACATATATGTGTGTGTGCGTGTATATATATATACGACGGGAAAATTCTAATATAGATATTAGGATTTTTCCGGCAATTTGCCGCGGGTTAACATTATACCAAAGAGCTGATGTTTTGCTAAAAAGTGTTTAAGGTCAAATAGAAAAAAATGAGAGAGTACGCGTATCGGATTTAAAAAAAAAAAAAAAAAAGAAAGAAAGAAAAAGAAAAATGTAAGAAAAACAAAGAAAAAAAGAAAATTCCTCCATTTTCAGAAAAAAGAAAAATTAAAAAAAGAAAATTCCCCCATTTTTTTTTTTTCAGTAACTAGATCCTTTTCATGTAAATTTAGCTGCATTTAAAAATATTGATTGATATTTACACAAAATATTAAAGATACTCAATTGCAGATCGATTTACCAAACATATAAATGAAAAAGATGTATCAGCCGTTTTCTATGAAAGTGATGTAAATACATTTTATATTATACGCAAATATTTAAAGGTCAATGCATTGTACAGCATTTTCTTAAAAATACGCGTACTGGACCCTTTACCGGGAATAAGAAGCTAGACGTATAATTTAACTAATTCTCCAAGTTTTACGGAAATTTCTTACAGTGCATATATAATTTCTAGGACAACTGGGAATATCGCACCCCCAAATCCATTTCAAATTTTTTAGTATATTTTGAATTAAAAATTCGATAATATATATGTATTTTATTTTCTGTGGAATTATCATAACATGGAAATATGCACTGTGTATTTAGAATATCGCGCAATCCTGTTCCAAAAATTTTGCGTTCCATTGTTTTGTTTTTTTTCTTTTTAAATAAGTCAAAATATTTTTTTTCTTTTTCCGACTGAGTGAAAATAATGCCTGGACCGGGAGTCGAACCCCGGATCTTTGACTTACAAGGTCAAGGCTCAACCAATGGAGCTATCCAGGCCGACAAGCGGTCGGCATTACTCACTCAGGCAATCTTTAGGCAGAAACATGTGGTCTATCATGTAGATAGCTCGACAGAAATAAGCCGCAGGTAAAGGAAAATACCATTAAACAACGGGAGAAAGAAATACAATTTTTATTAAAATGACACAATCAACTGATTGGAAGAAAATCATATTTATTGAAATATTTTTTTTATATTTTTTTCTTTTTCCGACTGAGTGAAAATAATGTCTGAGTGAGTAATGCCGACCAGTTGTCGGCCTGGATAGCTCAATTGGTAGAGCCTTGACCTTGTAAGTCAAAGATCCGGGTTTCGACTCCCGGTCCAGGCATTATTTTCACTCAGTCGGAAAAAGAAAAAAGAAAAAATATTTCAATAAATATGATTTTCTTCCAATCAGTTGATTGTGTGATTTTAATAAAAATTGTATAAGTCAAAGTAGTTTTAAAAATATCTAAATACTCTTAATTAGTCGATAACGGATTTCAATGTTATCTAAAAAAACGACAAATTTATTTTTAATGTCTATATTCAAACAATATCTCGCACAGAAATAATTTTCTGCAGCAAATAGAAAAGTTATTCATCCTTTAAATAGCCCTTTCCTACCTTAAGAAATAAGACAGCTTCTCATCAATCGATGCAAATTGGTTTTATCTTCAGAAAGACAGATATCACTCTCGTATTGTAAGTAAGATTTATTTTCAGCGAATTTCTTTTTCTTTTTTATACTTGTTGGGTTAAGAATAAAGCGATAAAACAATCAATATTAAGAAAAAAGTTAAATATACCACTAGAAAAGTGCAATAAAATTTATGTAAATATATTCAATTCAAAAAAAAAAAATATCTCATGGTTACAGGAATAGTTCGAGAGCAGTATATACACGAAATATTAATTTAATGTGATGCACAGTTCATTTCGAATTAGTTTCACCCAAGTTTTAATCACATAGACGATCAAAATGTTTACAAACATATCGCAAATGAGTAAAAAAAAGTGATAAAACTAAAAAAAGCAGTAGTTAAAAAAAAAAAAAAAAAAAAAAAAAATCAACTTGACGATAACGGTTAGGTCGATTAGCGCAGCCTAGGATCGAACCCGGCACTTACCATCTACCAGCTTTGAGCACAGAACCGCTCGTCCACTGGTGGACCGTTTCTCAGGTGGATAATTTTCGATACAAATATTTGACTCTTTTTGTGTAGTTTGAAGTGCTTATATATTTTTAAATGACTTAAACTGAAAATTGGCTTATTTTTTGAGTTGTATCACATTTTCTTTTCTATTCTTTCTTTTTTCTTTTTTTGCCAGGTTGAAATTTGTGAATACCTTAAGTATATCTATAAAAAGTTATGATATTATTGAAGTAAACTATAATGTTATTTTAGAAGTCATTATTCCAACAATATATTTTACAAATATATATATATGGTTACAGGAATACAAAATAATACACACAAAAAATGATTTACCCATAAAACTTATTTTTGGTTCTTTAAGCATAAATTCCACATCAGCTTCAATCGATGCAAATTAATTTTATCTACAGATTAACAGATATCACTCTGGTACCGTAAGATTCAATTCAGTGAAATTTGTCTTTGCATTTGTACGCTTATTAAATCAAAGATAACACTAATAAAATCTTTTTGTAAAAAAATAGAACCGACTCCAAAAAGGAACTACTATTCAAACAACTAAAAATGAAAGAAAATTGGCAGAAAATGGAACTGTAGATTGCGCCTAAAAGTATAAAATAATTTCCTTCGCCAAACAACCTATAACACTACAATTAATCATAACTTTTGAAGTCAGCGCAAAATTAAATAAAATTTAATTAGTTTTTAAAGGTTTGTCTTTAGATCGGTAGCAACAAATGCTGTTGTCTCGAATGATCCATTTTCATGTATCCTTTATTATTTTATCACTGTATACAATTGGTCCATTAGTAGCATCAACATAGAACAGTGAACATTCTTCACAATGCGGTATTTATGCTTCTACGAAGTTAGATCATCCTTAATGGCTTTTCAATTTGGCGATAAAATGTAAGGCAAAAATATACACGCAAGATGTATATTTTCATAATATATATTGTACGATGTGTTGTTTCATATTCTTGATTACTCTCTTGATATACCTTATTAAAATAATCATGATATCCCCAAAAAATTAAATATGTTTGCTAGATAATTTTGCGATTTTTCGTTCACCAAGGACGTCAGATACCAGCGTCTTCGCCAACTTTTGCTGCTTACGGAATCTTATTTGTTTTCTTGAATCAAAGTAGTTTTCGGCTGCGTTTTGCAGGTAACAATGTGAGACGTGTATTTTGAATAGGATTTGATTTTTGTATTGAATACAGGTATCAATTTTTATTTAATTTTTCGCCGACTTCAAAAGTTATGACTAATTGTAGTGTTATAGGTTGTTTGGCGAAGGAAATTATTTTATACTTTTAGGCGCAATCTACAGTTCCATTTTCTGCCAATTTTCTTTCATTTTTAGTTGTTTGAATAGTAGTTCCTTTTTGGAGTCGGTTCTATTTTTTTACAAAAAGATTTTATTTTTCTCTTTTCAGTAAAAACTTATTTATATAGCAGAGCATCAGAAGACGTTCGATGGAAGTTTCACAAATCACAACTTCCAAAAAAAGTGACATTACTCAAAAAATGGTTTATGTCACTGAAAAATACGTTAAATGCACCCAATGTGAACAAAAAAGTTACATCTCCATCTAGAAAATTATCCACTCGAGAAACAGTTGTGCCAGTTTTATTCTAGTGAAGTTATTTTTAAGCTGATTTTTCTCAAATGCTGCATTTTTAAATTGTGTGACTTTTCTTGCGTTTATCGGATATGACCAAAAAACTATCTATTGAACGAACATACGTTAAATTAAAAAGTCTTTAGAAATGTAAAGAAAGGATACGCTGTATTCGTAACCGAAAATTCTGTTAGGCATATATATTGAACTTTACAGTAAATACGTGTCACCCGCTGCGCTGGAAATTGCGCAGCGTAAAGTTGAAACAAAGAGCAAAATATGCATTGCAGCTGACGGACAGAAGTTTCAACATCGATACTTACACACTGCTTTTACCAGTGTAACTGCTTGCGTTCAGCAGTTAGAGTGAGAACAGACTTTTGTGAGTATCCTGTAATTTGTTTATATCTTAATGAAATCCTAATGAAACTTATTTTATGCCAAGATCATTACGACAACAAAAAAAAGTATTAAAATTAAATCATCTCTTACGAAGTTATAAGCTAACAAATTTCAACAACAACAACGAGAAACATGGTTTGTATTGAGAACCTCTGCCTTTATGAAGTCGGCTTAAAACGCCTATGCGTTAATCGATGTGACCGCTTACAATAACCATACTTTGAATTTTACATAGCATAAATGTCACCCGTTACGCTACAACATATGCAATGTTTTTCAAGTGTGCACAAAATAGAAAATTGTGAACAACCAAATGCACGTTTTAAGCATTCTGTTTTTAGCATTAATGTCTAAACTATCTTTGCGTACTACATCGATGATGCTCTGCAATTTTATAATTCACTTTTTTCCCCTGTCTTGAAACGTTTCCGAGATAGGATCGCTAACTCCACTCTTTTCCACCAGGTGGCGCTTTAGGTGGTTGAATCGCGTATAATTCACTTTTTTCCCCTGTTTTGAACCGTTTCCAAGATAGAAACGCTAGCATGAATGTCTAAACTATCTTTTTGTACTAAATCGATGATAATCTTCAACTTTCTAATTCACTTTTTTTCTCTAGAACCGTTTTCGAGATAGGAACACTAACTCCACTATTTTCCACCAGGTGGCGCAGCAAGCGGTTTGACCTTGTACTGCAGGGCCACTTTACTATACTTACATACCATTTTTATCATTTTGGCTGCAGCCGTTTAGCAGTTAAAAGAGTTGGGACTGACTTTTTTGGGCACCCTGTATTTTCTTTAGATCGTAAAGATATTACAATGGGACCTATTGCAGACCAAGACCTTTTCAACAAAACAAAAAGTATCAAAATCGGAGCATCCGTTCAGAAGTTATGAGCTAACAAACATAAAAAAAACATACGGTTTGAATTGAGAACCTTCCTTCTTTATTTGAAGTCGGTTAAAAAAGAGTACAAAATGATAATCTCTATATATAAAAAAAAATTACTGTCACTGGCGTCAAATTTTTTTTGTCTGCGACAGCATCTTCTAGCAGAGGGCAGGGTCTTTCGCGTCATGGGAGGTATCAATGTGTTCCGAATACTCCAAGGAAGACATTGCAGCTGCTTAGAAATTTCTATCATTTTAATTAACACGTTCACGCCGGCGCGAGCCACCGGTGGTTCACAGCAAAATTATCCGAACACTAGCAATAATCCTTGTCCAAAAAAAGTACACTTAATACTGCTTTGTTAAATAAATCCTTGTCGAATAATGATCTTAGTCAGTCAAAGAACATGATTCGACAAAGTTTTATTGAACAAAACAGTTTTAACTATACTTTTTTGATATCGGAATTATTGGCTAGTGCTCAGATACTTTTGAGAAGAATGCGCCGGCGTGAACGTGTTAAAGATGTTATTACCTAAAAACGACAAGTTTATGAAGGTACTCTGTTTGCCATATTGAAGAAAGTTTCTCCCAGTGACGTTGTTCTTCTGTCATGAAGTCATTTTGCACGGGAAAATTAAAATATGATCCATGGTTGTACGTAGGTAGGTATGTAGGTTCGATTTAACGTCGCACCAGTGCTGCGCTATGGGTAATTGGCGACGGTCTGGGAAACACCCCTAAATATGTTCCGGTCACATGCCATCACAATTTTGATCCTTCCCGGAAAGGATTCCCCCCCCCCCCCGCTTCGGTGATTCCCAGAGGTACAGTGTGTGTGGGAACATGGAGAACTTTGCGGTCACGACAGATTTTATGTACACCAGCCACGATTACACAACGGTCTTTGGCTGGCTCAAGTATCGAATCGGCAATCTTCCAATTACATGCTCGGCGATTTACAGACTAGGGTACCGCGGCCCGAAACTGTGGATGTAAAAAAGAAAGAAAATAAATATCAACTTTTTTTTCTCTACATTTAGAAAATTAATTTTCGTACACGGGAAAATTAAAATATGATCCATGGTTGTAGGTACGTTGTGTTTGACGTCGCACCATTACTGCGCTATGGATAATTGGCGACGGTCTGGGACGCACCCCTACGGATATTCCGGAGACATGCCACCACAATTTTGGTCCTACTCGAAGGGGGTGGTCCCCCGCTTTAGTGGCCCCCAGAGGTATAATTTTGATGGGAACATGGAGGATATTGCGGCCACGACATATTTTACGTGCACCAGCCACCATTAGTGTACACGACGGTCTTTGGTTGGCTCGAGAACCGAACCCGCAATCTTCCAATTACGAAGGGGTACCGCGGTCTGGATCTAAGGTTGTAAAAAATAAATAAAAAGGGTCATATACTAAAGTTGAAATGCAAAATGGTCTAGATATTATGAATTTCTTTCTATTAAAAAATATATATAAATGTTATATATTTCAATTTGACATTGAATATGAGGATTTCCATAATAATTTTCTGCTTTTGTCTTGTAATATGCACTATTAATATTCCTTTTCAGTGAAAGAAAACAGCGAATAGGCGGGTAGAGCTTTGCATGTGTTAATACGTAAAGTGAATCGGGGGTTGGTGAGCGGAGCGAGCAGGTGGCAGAGCCCCCTAGTATTGTAAATATTTGAATCAATAATATTTGTAATAAATAAACTTAAATTATTTTATATGGAAATTTTGTAAATGCACTAATAAATGACGTACGATTATTATTTTAAATTAATTAATATTTAAGATCTTGTATAGCTATTAGGTTGTTAAATAATATTTATTATGCAAGGAAATCGTCTTAATTGTTTTTATATACGACTGTAAAAAATTCATTGTGTAGATAAAATATTGTATTGTTTGAAGAATTGGAAATTTGGTGCAGAACTCATACCGGTAATTGTTAAGAAATATATATATATATATATATATATATAGTAATATATAAATGCAGAAATATATAAACGAATGAATGAAATTAAATGTAGAAATATATGTACACAAATGAATGTAATTATACCCCAAAAAACACTGAGATCTTCATCAGGGAGGCCCCTCAGTGTAGGGGTGAATGAGAAGTTTCTGAAAGGACAGTAGCTATAAGCTAATAACTATCCTTAGCCCCCAACTTCTCACCAAACAGAAAACCACCAATAACTGAAGAGAAATCAAACATACATATAATGTATAAAACTACTAAAATATTTTATAAAACCATCAAATTGTAAAAGTTATAAAACCACATCAATTCATTTAAAAATATATACAATACAAAAGAGAATTACCGAAGGTAAACAAGAAAGTATTAAAAGAAATAAAAATTACAACCTTTCAACTGGAACACAAACTATCTTCGGCCAACGGGGCTACTCGTTGGTACTTCAATATCGCCCTTAAATGAGGAAGTAGAACCAACCGAGACAGGAAAACTCTGAAAAGTCACAGTTAAAAATTGTGACGGGTAACAGTTAATTTGCAAGGTACTTTTTAGATCTTCAAGAGCATATTTTAAATCATCTTCATTATTGCAAATAGAATGAATTCTTTTAAGCTGTGCGAACATAATGTTTTTTAAAACTTTTCTACTCATATTTGAAAACCAATTAGTAAGACTATTAACTTTAAAATTAAAATCCTTTCTTTTATCATATAATCCAATTAGCCATTTATCTTCATTTCTCTTTATATTTAAATCAAGGAAAGAAATTTTATCGGTATCTGTACGGTTCAAAACCAATTCCTTAGGATATATTTTTTTAGAGATATTTTCGAAACAATTACAGTTAAAAACAATTAAATCATTTATATATCTATAGAAAGTAATATTTATAAAGTTTTTTTCGAAAAAATATAAAAATAAATTAGCGAAAGCACTCGAAAGCACTCGCTAATTTATTCCAGTTGAAAGGTTGTAATTTTTATTTCTTTTAATACTTTCTTGTTTACCTTCGGTAATTCTCTTTTGTATTGTATATATTTTTAAATGAATTGATGTGGTTTTATAACTTTTACAATTTGATGGTTTTATAAAATATTTTAGTAGTTTTATACATTATATGTACGTTTGATTTCTCTTCAGTTATTGGTGGTTTTCTGTTTGGTGAGAAGTTGGGGGCTAAGGATAGTTATTAGCTTATAGCTACTGTCCTTTCAGAAACTTCTCATTCACCCCTACACTGAGGGGCCTCCCTGATGAAGATCTCAGTGTTTTTTGGGGTATAATTACATTCATTTGTGTACATATATTTCTACATTTAATTTCATTCATTCGTTTATATATTTCTGCATTTATATATTACTATATCAAAGTTTTGCATTTCTTTCGCTGCAATCTTGCGCATTGGTTTGTAATTCTCCTGTTGGTTTTTCTAATCAGTAAAACTTATATTTTTATATATTTTCCTGTCAATTGTTTTATATATATATATATATATATATATATATATATACAAAAAAGAATTCTGTTAATAAAATCGTTGGTTTAAGAAGAAGAAAGTTTTGCTTCATAAATACCGGTAAGAGTTCTTCGCCAAATTTCCACCCCTGCGTTTTTTACGCATTGTTTCCGGAGAAAAAAAAAAAAGAAAGAAAGAAAAATAAAAAGAATGTCAGCTTTCTGTTTTTAACGATTTCAAAAATAAGTTCGCCTATCATGCACTGAGAAAAAATTCCGTAACTGACATCTAGAATCTAGATTGTGGCTCTAGTAAAAATAGTTCCATGTCATCCTTATAAATTCTAGTCCCCTTAGAAAGCGAGTTCTAGCAACCCCTATTAGAATTCTAGAGAGTTTGCCTATGTTATCGAGGTCAAACTTATTTAAAAATCTCTGTAAATAAATGTGATTAAAAGAGTCGGGTTTTAGCAACAATAATCTTGTTCTATGACCCAGTTCTAGAAAATCAAGCGAGAATTTCTCGCAATGCAAAGGATTAAGAATATTCAGATTATTGTTCCACCATCTAGAAATGTATAGACTAGAAGTTCTCGATCATTTCGTCTATTCAGTTTATTGGCGTGCCTTATACGCATAGCTCTGAAATCTATATTTCTAGTTTAGGGATTTAGAAACTGACCACGCATTCGTTCTAGATGAAAGAGGTATATATTTTTTTTTCTCATCTTGTTATTTTCCATATTAAAAAACACAATAATTGAAATATATGATTAATAAATACAAAATTGGTACCATTTTAACATTTAATTTCTTACACAGAGTCATTCTCACAACGTTTTAGACAGACTTTGTATATACATATAGGATCGGTAAATCTTTCTCTCTTTTCCTTTCTTTTGAGAATAATAATAGGCTTGTCTTGTTTGTCCTGAATTTAGTATTATCGCATCAACTGTTAAACAACAAAATATTACAACCAAATGAAAATTTTATATCTTTCATAGAAGAAAAACTGGTGTATAAAGCGCAACATTTTTTGTACACTGCCAAATTCTTTACACTGCCAAAGTTATAAGTTGATTTCTAAAGAACTTTTCTAGATATTTGACAAAACGTCTGAATTCGAAAGTGTCCAAATACTTATTGGTAGATAGTGTAATAATTACAGTGATGTAATATTTGTTAATTTGATTTTCTTTGTAAAAGTCAGCTCAGCTAATGGTCAAAGATCTTTTACGTATCTCAAGAGACTGAAAAATTAATTTCCTTGTACAATAAATCCCGGGAGACTTTCATCTTTAGCTGTTTTAGAATTTTGTCTGCAGACATATTGACATAAGCTTTTAGATTTAGCTGTATCTATCATGAAATTTAATAAAATTTAAAGTGATTTAAAATTAAAATATTGCAAAAATATTGTTAATGATTTTTATTTTTTTCCAACATAAATTTAGTTTTGTGACTCCGTTCTTCCATGCTAATAAACATTTTATTTATTCAATATTGTAGGTTTTCATGTACAAAAATTATTCCCCCTCCCCTTAATAAAGTCCTGAAATATCGCCGCTGTTTATATATATACACACACAGAATCGTGAAAACTATTGATCCCTTGTTATTTTTTCATTTTTTTTTTTTTTCTTTCACTATGTTTTTTTTTTTTTTTTACATGCAATAATTCAATTTCTTGATCTAATTTACATTATTTATATTGTTGGCATGATGTACATAAACAAACAATCTTATAGATTTTTTTTTTTTTTTTTTTTTTTTTTTTTTGCACAAAAAAACACACCGTTAAAAACTCTTTTTCGCACTTCCTAAAATATACTTATTCTCTTCAGAGAGCTTCATATCAATCGATGCAAATTGGTTTTATCTTCTGTACGACAAAAAGAATTCCCTATTACTCCAGTATCATATATAAAATTCACTCTCTGAAGACGAATAGATCTTTCTTACTTTTACAATGGATTACTTGGTTAATTCTCCATGAAACTGTTACATACAGGATACAGGGAAAATTGTCTGTTCTTCTAAAGTATAAGGTGTTGCATAAAATATAAGTAAAATTTTAAGCATTACATGAACTATGCAGTGTAATGAAAATATATTGCAACATAATGTTACCATTATGATTTTATACATTTTATTTATTATTGTTAGGGTATATATTAGTTTATATAACCTATATACAATAAAACCTCTGAATAGCGGTCAAAAATGGGAGTATGAAAAAGTGGACGTTCTTAGGAGGTGGTCACTATTCAAAACTAAAAAAAAAAAATAGAATTTAATTCAGAACTTAGAAATTTAGAATTCGAAACTTAAAATCTCAAAAATTTTATTACATTAGTATTAAAATTAACTATGAAAATTTTTTTAACAATGTGGAAAATATTTTATTTTACAATTAAAAAATATAGAAGAACATTTTATTTTACATTAGGAAAATCACTTCAATCGTTAAAAAAAAAAAAAAAAAAAAAAAAAAGAAAGAAAGAAACGTAAGATTTTCTAAAGATATAAGGATCTTTACTGATTTGTCAAAAAGTTCATCATTATTTTGATTAAGTGCAAAATTTTTAATGTCTCAGAAACTTAAAAGAACATCAGAATAAGATTTAATGCAATAATTTTGTGATAATTTTGTGTACTATTTCTTTTCTCTTTCCTTGTCACCCTCTTCAGTAGTTATATTTTCAATAAGTTCTTCGATTATGCTAAAGGTAAAAGAAACTTCTAGGACACAATCGACATTCACATATTCGGTAACATCCATTGCCATTCTGGCTCTATTTAAGATATCATTATAATTCTTCATCATTTAGTATGTCATCTATTATACTTTCGAAATTTCTGATTTCCAGAAATTAGATTTAAATTTTTATTCAGAATTTCTGTCAAAATTGACAAAATTATCTAACTTCCAAAAATAAAACCTTTTTCTACTAAAGCTAATTTTCGAGAATATCTTTTAATTATAAGAAAATGTGAAGATAAAGTAGCTGCTGTTCGGAATTCGTTGTTTGCAGGACTGCTGTTTGGAGTGACCGTTATAAGAGGTTTTACTGTATTACATACAGGTTTTATACAGACAGCAAAGCAAATTCGCGAAGAGGTCCTTATATTCTCCACCATTGGTCTAAGACATATACTTCGAATTATAAAACTTTTTAAAAATATAAGAATTTATGATATTGGTTGGTGTGATAAAATTTATAAAGTTAATTTTTGGAAAATTATAAAAATTAACTTTTTATACAGTCCCCAGGGACAAATAATCCTATGTAGTAACACTCATCCTAATGACACTTCTCCTAACAAATGATACTGCGCTGCAAAAAAAAAAAAAAAAAAAAAAGAAAAAAAAAAAAGAAAGAAAAAATCGAGCTTTGATACTATTTTTGCTGATTCTTATGTAAAATTACCTCCTGAATCCGAATATGACTCCCATTTTGTCCAGCCACCCACCGTTGTCTAGGGACACCAATCCCTTCCCAAATTTTTATCACTGTTCGGTAATTTTATGACTATGAATTTCATTTGGAGAATGAAATACAACTAATTCGACAGCAAAGCAAATTCGCGAAGAGGTCCTTATATTCTCCACCATTGGTCTCAGACATATACTTCGAATTATAAAACTTTTTAAAAATATAAGAATTTATGATATTGGTTGGTGTGATAAAATTTATAAAGTTAATTTTTGGAAAATTATAAAAATTAACTTTTTATACAGTCCCCAGGGACAAATAATCCTATGTAGTAACACTCATCCTAATGACACTTCTCCTAACAAATGATACTGCGCTGCAAAAAAAAAAAAAAAAAAAAAAAAAAAAAAAAGAAAGAAAAAATCGAGCTTTGATACTATTTTTGCTGATTCTTATGTAAAATGACCTCCTGAATCCGAATATGACACCCATTTTGTCCAGCCACCCACCGTTGTCTAGGGACACCAATCCCTTCCCAAATTTTTATCACTGTTCGGTAATTTTATGACTATGAATTTCATTTGGAGAATGAAATACAACTAATTTAACACCAAAAAATAAAAAAATATAATGTTTAAAAACTAACATTTATAATGAATTAAAAAAAAATATAAGAAATGTAATACATAATTTCAGTGGAACACTCCCCTCCCCCCTAAATCTTCCCTTTTGCCGCAAATGTTGATGTTTTAGAATTTTCCAACTTTGTAGCCCCTCAGAAGATATTTAACAGTTAAAATAATAACTCCCCACTCCTAAAAATCAAATTTATAGACATAAATCACCGAAAAGTGATAAAAATATGGGGCCGTCTCTAAAAAACGGTGGGTGGTAGGGCAAAATGGACGTCATATTCGGAATCAGGAGGTCATTTTACATAAGAATTTGCAAAAATTGTCTTGGGGGCAATTTTCATGCCGAGCAGTGTAATATAACACAAAAGGTTCCACTTCTTTGCGCCCGAAATTGATCGATTTTGGGATTTTTCGATAATTTTTTCAGCTTTCATTAAGGAATCAGTTAAAAAATCCTTAATAAAGCCCGGAAAAAAAAAATCCATACTTTGAAACTAAGTAACTCGGTCAATTTTAGGCTCACAAAAAATTGAAATTTTTTGTGTTATATTTGTTAGGATGAGTAACAACTTTCACTAAATAAAAGTATAGGAGTGTGAAGACTCAATAAAACGATAGTGTTACTAATTTTCAAAAATTGATATTTAAAATTTAAAATGCCACATCATAAATGCTTACATTATAAAAGCGTTTTTAAATAGGTTATACGACCAATGATTGCATAGATAAAGGAATATTCGCAATTTTCTTTGTACCCTGTATATTAAGGTTATACAGTGAGGGAAAAATATTATGCAATAAAATTCATTTTCTGAAGAAGAATAGATCTGTCTTTTCTTCAGATTGGATTACTTGGTTAAGAGGCCTCTCTACTTCGTTTTCAGAAGCCAAAGCCAATGTTATTCTATGAAGAATTTTGCCAATTATAACTTATTAAATAATACATATTTTTAAATTCCGTTTTCACATGCAGAAACTTCACAACTATTAAACAATCTATCGCTTTCTAAAAATAATTTTCTTAATTTTTAATATTTTATTCTGAGGTTGTAAAATGTGAATTTTCACAATGTGAAACTTTTCATTTTTGAGCTTAAAAATGAAATGAGCTTAAAAAATCAATTTTTAGAACGTGATAACCTGTTTAGCAGTTGTGAATTTCAAGAAAATGAATTCAGAATTTAAAAATATGTATTTGTTAATAAATTAAAACGGGGCAAAATTTCCCATAGAATAGCATTGGCTTCGGTTTTCGGAGATGATAGGTAGAGAGTTCCCTTAATTCTCAATAAAGCGTTTAGGTAACGGATACAGTAAAAATTGCACTGTTAAAACACACTTCTCAAAAATAAGCCGACACTGCTCATTTTTGAGAAATTTCATTTCTTATAATGGCTCCGTGTAGGAACTCCGTGTAAGAATTTTTTTCTCTATTTAACTATTCACGTCAAAATTGACATCAATTTACATACAATTCGTAAATTTTCTAGAACAGAATATTCTAGAAATTGAAAAGACTAGAAATTGTATAACATTAACTGAATAAATAACATTAACATTATTAACGTAATGAATAAATGAAAAATAAACAATTTAGATTTAAACAAAAACTATTTTTAAACAATTTCACTTGACGGGGACTCAGGTTTCGTAGCCCGAAGCTTTACCTCGAAGTCACGGCGTTCACAAACGAAACAACTTTCGTTACAATATTACAAGAGTTAATATAAAATGAATAGTTAAATGAGAAAAAAATAATTCTTAAAAATAAGAAGTTCCTACTCAGATCTTTATAAGAAATGAAACTTCTCCAAAATGAGAAAATCCTGCTTATTTTTGAGAAGTGTGTTTTAACAGTGTACATCCCTAGTAGCACATAACGTTGTTTCAACGTTTTTGCAACTAATTTTTCACTGTTCAGACTTATTTTCAACGCTATAACTACGTTATGTGCTGCCTGGGATTATTCAAGGGATTTATAGAACAAATTTAAAAGCATCTATCGTAACGCCTTTCATTTAGTAATTATACTTATTTTTACTAATATTCCCATTTTTGAGAAAGCAACGGCTCCCGTATTCTTTGAGAAAAATCTTCTCAAAAAGACATGAGGAGATTTTCATGTCTTTTCATTTTTAAGTAGTTCATTTTTAACAGCGCGTCTATTCTTAGAAAGTATAAGATATTATGTAGAAAACATGTAAAATTTTAAAAACTATATCATTTAATGGAAATATACTGCAATGTAATGCTACCATCATGACTGTTTGCATTTTATTTATTAGTGCTTGGATATAGTATATTAGTTCATAGGTTTTATAAACTAGTGTTAGGAATTTCTTAATGTTTTAACACGTTGAGCGCCATGTCAGCCATTCTAGACATTCTGTCATATATCTCTAAGTACTGAAGGTATCATCTTGAAACTTTAGGAGTGTGCAGAACATGTTATACTTAACATTTCAGTGAAAGTTTTACCCCGAAAGTAAAAGCAGTTCGAATAAAAAAAAAAAATTAAAACGTTGAGCGCCCTGTCAGCCATCGGTGGCTGACCGTGTCAAATAAGATATAAAGACGCGGCAACTATCGGTGGTGGATATAAAATAGGATATAAAACGAAAAATATTGCATTTAATGATTGAAAATGTATTGAAAATTTGCTTAATTTTTATTTATTGCAGGAGGAATCATTATGGAATATTAATGGATTTTAAGAATTTCCGTGGCGCTCAACGTGTTAAACATACTGTGTAGAAAAGGGTACATATGATAAAATTTACTTTCCGAAGACGAATACATCTCTCTCTCTCTCTCTTTTTTTTTTTTTTTTTTTGAAGTGAAAACGTGTTTAGGCACGTTGAGCAGTTTTTGGGTGAACAAAAATCATGGAACTCGCGTCATCGTCACCGAACGCTTTCCATGAGCTATATGTATACTGTGTATATATGTACATAGATATACTTCCGCGCGTTATTAGTATACATTATATATACAAAGAGTATATATCTCTACATATATATCCATATATGTAGCGCACGGCGCGGCATGCCTCATATACCCCCCCCACATATATATAAAATGTATACTAATACGAGTAATATACTGGCTGCTGGCATCTGTCTCTTTCAAGTTCTATACTTTATGCATGTATGTACTTTTTCCATAGTATATACATAGTTCACAATGTACAAGCACGTGTTTTTATACAGACTGTTATATTCTTCTTTTTGCTTTCAATATAAATTTTCAAATAAATAATTAAAAAAAGAAAATTATTTTAGTCATATTACAATATTAACACTTCTTTACAAACCAAAAATAATTCGAAAATAATAATCTAATAGCTGGACGATACAATTCACAAGTTACTTAGTTTTCACTTCTATCGGCAGTCCCCAATGACTGCCTTGTTTTTCTTTTTTTTTTTTTTTTTTTTTCTTTTTTTTTTAAGAATGGATTTCTTGGTTAGTTTTCAGTAAAGCGATTAGATATAGGATATAGTAAAAATATTCTATTCTTAAGTGAAAATCGTCTATATAAGATGTGGATAGAGTGTATGCAAAATTTTAAATATTACAAAAACTATGCTGTTTATTGAAAATTTATTGTAATGTAACATTAACGCCATAAATGTATTTGTTTTATCTATTAGGGTTAGAGTATCGCTTAATGTTTTAAACATACCCATACAACACAGAATGTTTCAGTTATGTTGCAAAAAGCTTAAAAAGCTTAGCAATCTTTCAAAAACGTAACACATTTAAGTATGCTCTCTGATACCTTTCTGAAACATTCGCCCTTTTTGATTTTCTATCTGTTATGTGATTGTAACGTTTCTGTTACGTATCTGATTTTTTGTTACGATCGCGGACATTTCTACGTTTTTGAAACTAATCGGAAAGCAATCTGAACGTTTTTAAACGTTCCTGAAATGTTTATAATGTTTCAATGTTACATGATTGTTACGTTTCTGGAACATTTTGTGCTGTTAGGGTACAGAAAGAAAATTTTTAAGTCATAAATCGAGTTTTAAAATTTTTATGATAAAACAACTTTCCGCATTGTAGATCATAAGCATCAGGTTATTAAGAACTGCAAAAAGAAAAAAAAAAAAAAAAAAAAAGAAGAAGACCACTATGTAAAAACATTAGACTTTATCTTATTTAAATACAAAAAATTACTATAAAACAATGCTGTTAAAAATAATGGTATCAGGATTATGCACAATCCTCAACAATTCGGCACCTACAATGTAGATGTTTAAATAGATATAAGTGAGCATTAAAACTGATTATATATTCATTTATTTTAGTTTCTCTCTGTATGAACTAGGAATTTTTCACTACAGTATATAGTTTCAAGTCTTTCATTTGATTTATTTATATATTTTTTAATCGGAAATGTCAAATTATACTATAGAATAAAATATGTTAAATATGAACTATAATTTGCTCAATAAATAAATAAATAAATAAATATTAGTCTAGTAAAGATCTGGGTAATATAGATTTATTAATCACTTTTCGGGAGGAGTACTGATGTTCTCCCTATATTCCTGAGTAGCTCCTCTCTTCCAGCAAATGCATTATATAAATATTTTCATTTTAATTATAAAAATATCTTGACACAGATTAAATAATTAATTTTTATAATATATTAAACTTGTATAATGCTAGTAATATTTCATTACTTTTATACCAAATAGCATGAAAATTTTCCAAGACTGAATGCATTTTTTAATTTACTTCTCTTATTTAGACAACTTAAATAAAATTTCGCCTCGAATGAAAGGGAATCAACTTTAAATATGTAAAGGAAACCTACTGATATCATATTATTCCACCAAAACTTATTTTGTCAAGAAATGTAACCATTATTTATGATTTAGGAGAAAAACTCCATTGTGGTAACATTCCAAAGGATTTTACTTATATCTGCAAAGAAAAACCTCAGGTTACGTTATCATGGCTTAGTAAAATTCCTTTTTTTTTTTTTTTTTTTTCCTTTTAGTTACTATATAATAAATAATTAAATAAATAAAAATAAAATAATACATATCCCTACAAATTACAGGATTTTCTCGGTAGAAAAAAAGCAGCAAAACTCCGTAATGAAACATCGGTTCGTTCGATGAAAAGGAAGTTTCCCATAAATAATAATAATAATAAAATAAATAATAAATAATAAAGACAGAAATAAAGAAAGAAAAATGTAAAGAAAAAGAAAGAAACTTTTATAATTACTTTTTAAAAGGATGTATAGATAGGCTGACCAGATCAAAGTACCTTTATAATAGAGAATCGTTAAAATTGCTACAATTATCCAATTATGGATGTATTTTTTCATTCCTAATAAATGAGGACTAAAAATAAGTTATTATTGATTAATAATTTACTTTATACAATTTTTTAAAACTTAGAAAAATGCTTTTAAAAAAATGAAGTCCCCATTGGTCCCAAGAAAATGGAGACATTTGGTCAGTATATGTATAGTAGTATAAACGAAGTTTTGGCTACATACATTAACTTAATATTTGTAGGATAGGTCTGCGAACAAAACAAAAGACAACAACAACAACAAAAATGATACCATACTTTTTAATTGTAGATAGCAAATAAAAATTATATTTTCTAAAAACTTTTAAAAATAATTGGCTATACAGGTGTTTCGTATATCAAAAAGAAAAAAAAAAAATAATAATAAATAAATTAAAATACAACTAGGAAAGGAATGCCGTTGATCCGGGCAGCTCTTCTCTCCGGTATTTAAATTATCCGAATATTTCCATTACAATTATTTAAATATTTTAACAGAGATTTAATCATTGAATTCACGATTAATATAATACATTCATGCGAAATACTATAAAATATTTTGAAAACACAACATTTTTTTATTTTTTTTACTTAGCCAACATAAATAAAAATTTTCCTCAAAATAAAAGGCCATCTATTTTAAATCTTGAAAGAAAACCTGTTAATATCATATTATTCCATCACCAGAGCATAATATGTCAAGAATGGTAATCACCATTTATGATTTGTGAGGGAAAAAAAAAATCATTCCGGTAACATTTCAAAGAATTTGACTGAAAACTGCAAAGAAAATCATGGGTTATGCTATCACGGTCTGATAACACGCTTATGTAATTTTTCTTCTATTTTCCCAATTCGTTCCCGCTTTCAAAATTCTGAAATAAAGGAGGAACAAAGAAAAAAAAAATAGCCATGCAAAAAACGTGACTTCTTCAGACGGTTATATCAAGATCAACAAGAAAACTAGCAGCCATTTTCAACGCCAGTTGGTTACGCTTAGAACGTTTACATGTTTGAACTCATCTAGTTCTCCACCCCATTTGAAAGTATGCGGGAAAGGTTTTGTTTATGTTTTTACAAACAACGCACGTTTGCTGTTATTTCTGGCGTCACGTGGTGTGACCGCTCATGAACAAAAAGCGGTTGGTGAATTTTGATTGATAGAGCAGAATAAAATATTTCATATCGTTGAGTTGAGATATCTGTTTATTGCATGCGTTTTATAAGCGCGGTGTATTTTGACAATTTATTTCTTGTAGAATAATAAGGTGTATGTAAATGCTTTTCAGATACTTACTTTTCATTTTCTCTATGTTTAGAAAAATATTTTATATTGCATATGATTTAATACAATATTATATTTGTAGATGGTTATAAGCTTAATATATATTAAATGCTTCATGAGCATTTAATATTAATAATGACGATAATAGCAATAATAATAATAATAATAATACCATTTTCTCTTGCAGTATAATAGTTGACTGAGTCAAAAATAAAATAAATAAATAAATAAAACTACTTAGGGTAGGTGTTCCAGTGATTGGCATGCTCCAGTAATTGACATCTATCCCGAAATAATTAATAAATAAGAAAAATCATAAAATCATATATTTTATATATAAGAATTTTAACATTTTACGTCAATCACTGGAACATAGGGTGCTTATTACTAATAAAAAGAAAAACTGGCGGTGTCAATTACTGGAACATTGAATGGGTGTCAAATAAAAAGTCACAAAAAAAAAAATTGTTATCAAATATATATTTTTTAACATATATGTGGCTCTGAATGTCTTAACTTAAGATTTCTAAAAATATTTTCTGATGACTAGAACATTAAATACATCAGGGATTGCTCTAAAAGTGTCAATCACTGATGCACTTACCCTATATTGATTAAGAAAATTCCGTGAACTCACAATACTTTATAAATTGCATATCACGAATGTGTTTTAGAAAAATATTGCTAATTGGGTATTTCTAACATTAATTGATTAATGCAAGACACAAAAGTTTCATTCTACAGATTTTCAAGAAATTCTGAGTCAATTTCACCACTCCGCCAGCCGTGGAGAGGATCTGTTCTCAAAGCTAGTAGACGGATGTATCGGGTGTAACACCCAAGTCGTGTGTAAGGTAAGATGTAAAATCGTAGGTTGAGTCAAATGGATGTTGCCGCAGGTGAGCGGTATGGAAAATAAGACTGTCGCGTCGGGATTGAGACGAAATGATGTAGACAGTGGTGAAAAGTGAAAGTAAATCGGAGGTCGAAAATATGAGTCTGACCCAGTACAGTCGATGACGCAATAGATTGAAGTTGGGATGATTTTACATCCGCGTGGAGTAACAAAAGGAAAGTAAATTTATGCAGGTTGAGTAGGATGAATTGATCATGTTAGTTAGTGGAGGTAGTGAACTGAAGTGATGAATGTTTGCTGTTTTCAAGGTGTTTAGATATCGGAAGATGGGAATAGAGTGGTGTGTTGGTGGAGTAGTTAGTTTGCGGGAGTGTTATTCAAGAGCGGATTTAATGATCTTCGAAGTGTTATAATTTGAGTGTGTAATAAGTAGTTAGAGGTAGAGTCGTCTCATTTGGAAATATTTTTAATTCGGTAGAACAGTTTAAGCTTATTAAACAAAAAATTGAAAAGCAATTATTTATTTCAAAAACGAAAGTATTGAAAAAATATGAACTTACCTTTTCTGAAGACTCTGGCGTCCCATATTCCTATCTTCTTAGCATTTTATTTTTATATATTGGTTATTTTTCTCTCTGTAAAAGACTTGAATTAGTAGATTATTTACTATGATGCAAAAAATCATGTCGACACCTTTTGTAATTTTAATTTGTACTTTTAATAAAAAATAAAAGAAAAAGAAAATAAAAGAAGCGAGAGTTAGTCTGTCACGTTACATAGTTAAAACGAATAAGTATATATCCTGATGGAAAAATAGGCAGATGTAAATCCCGTGACAGAGTTCTATAAATAGATCTTCACCCCTCAACTGGAAGGCAATGAAAATTGGGGAGGGTGGAACAGATTCACTCTTGTTTTTATTATAATATTCGTTTTCACATAACATATTTTGGAATAAAGGATTCTTTTAAATTTACAGTTTTCTGTCAGTCTCATCATCGACGGAACGTAGAGTCCAAGGTGCTTCTTGAGAGTTAAATTTCTGAGCAAACTTCGTTAGCTTATGTCAATCCCAAGTGGTGAGATGTATTTTTATATTCCTTGAATTCATTTATTTAATTTGATTACTGATTTTCTCTCTTCATCGGACTTGCCCTTATTTCAAGTCGAAATAAAACCTTTAGTTGTTTTAATCTAAATAGTCCCGTTCAGTCATTTATTAAATTAAGTATTAGTTTAGAATGGCGTCTAGCGCTGATGCCGGGGCGCAGAACTTACACGCGTTTATCGGACTAGCTGCTCTGATTTTTCTTTGGTATCCTGAAAAATTCGCGTGAATGTGTACTAAGATCTCTTAAGCTGTTATTACACGAAGCAATCCGAGTCGCGGCAATTCGAGGCGACAGGAGATTAATTGGATAATTCAAGACACAATAGTTTCATACTAAAAAAAAAAAAAAAAAAAAAAAAAAAAAACACGAATTTCTGAGACAATGTCATCCCCTACTGGTCGCGGAAAGGTTCTATTCTCAAAGCTAGTAGGCGGGAAGTGTCAGGTTTAAAGCCAGGTCGCGTTGGTCATCCTATAGCTATTCGGAGTTTTATTTGTTTTATTAAAAAATTCATTTGAATACGGGCTAGGATCCCTCAAGCTGTTATTACACAAAGTAATACGAGTCGTGTCAATTCGAGGCGCCAGAAAATTGAGAGATTCATTCCTGGTCGAAGTGATGGGTTCGAACGGATGAAGAGGAAGAATGACGTCCTAGTTACATCAGCATTTGTAGTATTATTCGATAAAGGAGATTGCTGATGACATTATCTCTTCAGCGAGAAAAATGTACTCGGTACAAGCTATTTAAAGAAGTCTTTACATTCCCAATACTTTAATATGGTATAACTGCATTAGAACGTTAGGCATCCAGTCATGCCCGAAGCTAAATGTCTTATCGGATAGTTTTCATGACTGGTCCAAAACCTTTGCTCTTGTCGATCCACTATTTTCAGGACAAGTCCAGTGACCTACCTGTAGGCATAGTTGCCAACTTAGCACTTTTTGGCTACAGGAAAAATGTAATAGAAATATTTATTTTATTTAATCAGATAACTGTAACAGTTTTCATTGATTAAATAAACTTTAAAAAAATATTAAAATTTTCGGGTAGCCAAAAGGTGATAAGTTGGCAACTATGCCTCTAGAGGAAGAATATTTATGATGCTGAATACTTATACAATGTGAATAGGAAATTTTGATTGTTTGATTTAAAAAAAAAAAAAAAAAAATCATATTTTTACTAATATATCTGCAAAATTTGCTTTATAATATTATGATTATTCTGCAGAGCATTAGCCAATGCACTGTCGCCACATGTAATAAAGACTTTGGAAATAACTTTCACTGAAGGAATTTGCCACCAGGTGGATCTTCCAGACCGATTGACTATCGCGCGAATAATCGATTTAAAATTACGCACCAAATATGCAAGTCATCAAAAGATACCCGATCAATCACCGTCCCATTAAGTTATCAAAATAATAACTGAGAATCTCCTACTTCTTATAAACCATAGCCTTTAATCTTAGAATAATTGTTTAATCAATTATATTAGATTTATTGATTATTTCTTATAATACTGTAACAGCATCTTCCAATAAAATTATGATTTCGCTTACATTGGTGAAATCGTCCGTTATTCGTCTTCAAGAACATGGATGAGATTTGAAAACTGGTGGACGCCATTCCAAATTAGTTATGTAAACTGACCATACTCCGGAAGAATCGTTTGTCGGCCCGAAGGACTAAGTTTAAAGGACTTGAAATGTAAATGTGCTCTGCTGCACTGTTAAAAATTTCTGTAAATTTAAAGTAAATATTTATCCAGAGTCTCTGTAAATTTACAGTAATTCGTATTTAAAAGTGAATAATCGAGATTCTTAATCTTTATTCTGTAATTTTACTTATTTTTATTTTTCAATTTTTTAATTAAAATAAAAAATGACTGTTTCTACTTTAGAAAAGGCATTCTAAGTCCGAAATATATTCTCACCATTAATTAATTAAATTAATATTAGTTATTAAAATGAAAGTATAAAATAAGATTTTTAACATCTCCGTTTATTTTTCTCTGAAATTTTACGTAAGACTTAAGATAATAGATTACACAGTTTTCTGTTGAAATTTTTAACACTGTGGCGTAAGTACTCCAAAACTCTCGTGTTTCAGTCTCGGTAAATCTATTGAAAGACAACTACCAAAAACTTTTAAGATAATTTGTTATTTTTTTTTTTCTGAAAAGAGAGCACATTTTTTGCTATACCCACATGTACATTTAACAAATTGTATGAATAATGCCCATGTTTACAGAGTATTTCTATACCTCTGCACTCCTTCTATCATCATCAACTTACCATACTAATTCCCTCCAAGAGATAAGATAATTATGTAGAGTAATTCGTATCTTGAAGAAGACTAGTGTTTAGCCGAAACGTCTGTCTTATATTTTAATGTTTTAAAATTAAAATGTAATTTTTAAAAATTAAAAAATTTAGTATTCTTTATCTCATTTTAAGTGTTACTTTGGTTTTAATTCGTATCTTATTTATCAGATACTATATTGTAATTATATATTTATTTATATCATGATACTACTTTGTGCATTCATTTATATCTTAATTATAATATACATATCGGTACAAAATATGTAATAACTCAATATAAATTTACTTGAAGTTTATCATGGAGTAAATGTCGGATTTAGTTTTTGCAGGGATGGAACACGGACGCAGAAATCATACCACTTATCAATGTAACAAAAATTTCTACTTCTTAAATCGATGATATTATAGGTCGAAAAATTTCTTAAAGAAATACCGGTATGAACTCTGCTCCCGTGTTCCATCCCTGTTTTTGTTTAAAAAAAAAGCTGAACTTTCATGTTCATTTAAAAAAGCAGCCATTTTCACCCAAATGTGTGAAATTAACAGAACCAGCAAAGGGGTAACGGAACAAAGTTCTGAAATATAATGGCAATAATTACCATAGCAGAATTTTTTCAGAAGGCCGATACACAAGTTCTATGACTTTTTAAAAAAGGATTCATCACAGTGCGTCAAGATCAACCGAGGCCAGCGTTATAAGATATAGGAAAATAATTCCAAATAATCCCCATTGTTATTCATTAAATATATTTCTGAATTCTGTTTTCACATTCAAAAAATTTATAACCATTAAACGTTTTTTTTTTTTTTTTTTTTTTTTTTTTTTCTGAATTTGTAAAATGTAAAACCCCTCTTAGTGAAATTTTATATTTTAAAGCTTCAAAGTAAAACTAAAAATAAGTAAGAAATAAAAAATCCTCTATAATAATGGCCATAAGGGAAATTTCAACAAAAATTTTAGTGACAAAATTTGACAGATATTTATAGTTATTCACTAAAAGTATAATTATTAACGTATTTCACAAGTGCTTCATTTTATATGGACTCTTCAAACGACTATTTTTTGACAAAATCAATAGTTATATTTTTCCTTTTTTTAAATAAGTTAAAAATTCTTATTCAGAAATAGTGGTTATTATTATTATTATTAACTAGCAGGCTTTGCCCGCTTCGCTGAGCACTATACTTAAATGAGTTGTCAAAATTCCATATCATTTTTAATAACCTAAACTTAAAGTTTACTCTGTATTCCCTAGAGGTTTTTCCCACTCGCAAAGTGAGGGATTCCGGGTCCACACTGCCTTCGGCAGCAAATTCCCCGCTCCTTACTTCCCCTTCCCCAGGGACTAAGTTAGAAGTTTTGCGAAATCTCACCAAAGTACATAATGCGTACACCTAATCAACATCCACAAACCAAAACTCATCATTCTAAGATAATGTAAAGCAAATTCAAACAAAATAACGTGTTTATTGTCCCCCCTCCCACGATTCCAAGGGGGTAAGTGGGCGAATTTCGTAAAATCTCGTTACAATAAGTGTCGGATACGTATAAACAATTTGCGCACCAAATTTCGTGACCATTCTCAAGTGATACCCGGACAAATGTGTTTTTGTCTTTTGCCCCCCAGGGGGGAACGGGGGGGATTTCGGAAAAGTTGATAGTTATAATTTTAAGTTGGGTAAAGACCTAAATTCCTGCCAAGCGCCGTTGATTTCCGTCCAGCCATTCTCAAGTGATAACCGGACAAACGTGTTTTTGTCTTTTGACCCCCTAGGGGGGAACGGGGCGGGGGAATTTCGGAAAAGTTGATAGATGTAATTTTAAGTTGAACAAAGATCAGAGTTTCTGCCAAGCCAAGCGCTGTTGAATTCAGTCCAGCCGTTCTCAAGTGATGCCCGCACAAACGTGTTTTTGTCTTTTGCCCCCAGGGGAGAACGGAGGGGAATTTCTGAAAAATTGATAGATATAATTTTAAGTTTGGTAAAGACCTAAATTCCTTCCAAGCGCCGATGATTTCCGTCCAGCCGTTCTCAAGTGATACCCGGACAAACGTGTTTTTGTCTTTTGCCACCGCAGGGGGGAACGGGGGGGGGAATTTCGGAAAAGTTGATAAATATAATTTTAAGTTGAGTAAAGACCTAAATTCCTTTCAAGCGCCGTTGAATTCCGTCCAGTCGTTCTCAAGTGATGCCCGGACAAACGTGTTTTTGTCTTTTGCCCCCCAGGGGAGAACGGAGGGGAATTTCTGAAAAATTGATACATATAATTTTTAGTTGAGTAAAGACCTAAATTCCTTTCAAGCGCCGTTGAATTCCGTCCAGCCGTTCTCAAGTGATGTCCGGACAAAAAAAGCGACATACAGACATGATGACACACACACACACACACAGGCAAAAATTTTCTGAAGTCATTTTCGGCTTTCATGGGGTGTGAAACGTGAAGATATCGCAAAATTTTTCAATTCCGACAAATTTACAGACAAAACTCTGATTTTATTAATATAGATAAAATGAGACATTATCCGCTACGATATTGTTCCCATTGTCAGAACCAGTTCCTTAGAATTTTATTCACCTTGATGTGAGTAACCATTCTGAATCAGTACAGATTATGACATGAAGACATTTATTTATTTATTTAATGTAGTGTGCTGTTGAATACTTTTCCTTAAGTTGACTGGCGTTTTCATAAGAAAAGATTTAGAAGTATCACACTTTGTTATGAAATTGTTAAAACTTTAAGAAATGTGTCACCAACGATTCGTATAATACGTGTGATTTATATTTTATTTTATTTTTAACATTGCATAGAAATTAATCCTTTACTTTAAAATATTTTTTCTCTGTCGGTATTAAAAAGAGTAAAAACATTCATCACTTTAAATCAACTGAGTAAATTTTCTATTAAATTTTCATAACATATATTTTAAATATCAAAAGGTTTTGGACATATTATTTGGACTTCATGAGTAAAGTTATAAAATTAAGATGCCCTGTGGTGCAAAAAAAAAAAAAAAAAAAAAAAAAAAATGTATATATATATATATATATATATTTATGAAAAATAAGAATAAAGATTAATTTTACTTAAAAAAAAAAAAAAAAAAAAAAAAGATAAACTTCACTGTTATGGTTTCTTAAACATCCTACATCTTCCTCCACACGATTTTCACTAAAAAGAAAAGTTCTTTTTAACATACTGAATGCAAAAGAAAAAACTCTTTTACATCAACTAGTTACACAATCAACTTGGCTAATCTTTATTTAAAAACAGATAATAAAGAACTTTTCGAACGTGAAAATACCAAACAGGGCGGGTCCATTTTCACACTTCTAAAGCGGCTATTTAATGCTGCAATGGCGTCTCGCTTCAAGACTATTCAAACCTTCTTTTATTCTTTTCTTTTTTTTTAAAAGTTGGTTAGCGATTTCCTATTCCTCTTCTTCGTTATCTTTTTAAAATAACTTTGCAAAGATAACCTCACCTCTAAAATAAAAAACAATAATAATAATAAGTATGTGACCTTCAGCTTTGCAGTTAGCTTTATCTTTGGATTGCTTCTTATTCGACTGAAAAGCATTTATTTGAGGAAGAAGAAATGGTTTTTGAAAAATATGAATATAATAAAGGATAATTTATTTTTCTGTTTTGGCATATTTGAAAGCTATTTCCTCTCTAAAAAACTCTTTAAACTGGTTTACCAAGCAATTAGAATTACACAACATTTTATAAGGAAAGCATCAGTCATTGTGGGAAATGCTGCTAATACTCACAAATAAAAGAGTAAAATCCTAGATCACCAAAAGTATTAATCCCCAAAACATTTTTGTAAAGATTAAATACAATTAAAATTGTTAATTTCTTTTTAATTTCAACATCGCAGTCCGCATTCGATCTGTATCATCGTTTTTAATTTAGTGCCAAAATAAAATAAATATGCAATAACACAATAATAATTTCACCGTCTATTACGTAAAAATGAAATCCCACCAGTGGGCAAGTACTTCTGTGATCAAAGTTATTAGATGGGAAGTCCCATGTCGATCCCAGGTCGTCTCATCGACATAGTAGTTCGCAGTTTTCCGTGAGTTTCTCTGAAACTCGCGTAAATACGGACAAGGACACTTTAGAAAGGCCCACACGATCGGCCTAAGGTCCTAAAGTAGTCAATCAACCTTAAGCCTAACAACTCAACCCAACCTAACAGTGAAATAACGAGATAATTTTCAACCATTTTTATTTCTGTTTAGATTTATTTGTATTTGTTTGTAATATATTTCGAAATGGTATGTATTGAACATTACAGAAACCCAATTATATGGTCTAAAAAGGGTACAGCAGGAGACTTTACAACTGATATGAAGAAAACGTGAGGTATTTCTTTTCTTTTCTTTTCTTCTTCTTTTTTTTTTTTTTCATTATTATTATTATTATTGCAGAAGGAATTTATTCATATTATTTATGTATAATAAGTATTTGTTTTATTTGTAATAAGATATTTAGAAATGGTATGTATTCAACATTACATAAACCCAATTATTTGAACTAAAAAGGGTATAGGACCATTTTAAAACCGGTATGGAGAAAACGTGAAGTATTCCTCTTCTTTTCTTTTCTCTTCTATTTTTTATTGCAGAAGAAATTTATTCGTATTATTTTTCTATAAGTAATCGTTTTATATATAATAAGTTACTTGGAAATGGTATGTATTGAACAATGCAGAAAACCAAATATTTGGACTTAAAAGCGTACAGCACCAGCCTTCATAACTAGTATGAAGAAAACGTAAAGTATTTCTTTTCTTTTCTTTTTTTAACTGCAGAAGAAATTTATTCGTATTATTTATGTGTAATAAGTATTTGTTTTATATATAAGGTACTAGGAAATAGTATGTATTCAACCTTACAGAAACTCTATTATTTGGACTAAAAATGGTATAGCAGCAGTCTTTACACTTGGTATGGAGAAAATGTGAACTATTTCACTACTTTTCTTTTCTCTCTCTCCTTTTTTTTTTTTTTTTTTTTTTAATTACAAAAGAAATGCATTTTTATTATTTTTAAAATTTGCACTTTTACATCAAAGCCCCATAAGTAGAAAATAGGTTCATATCTGCCAGAGTTTACATTCTTTAAATACGATTTATTAACATTATTTTTTAACAAATCCTATAATAATTACTTTCTCCGACTTAATATTTTGAACTTCAATTTTATAAAATATTGATATGATGTCTTCAGTGAAAAGCGGCAGACACGGTAGCAATGAATTTCAGATATATTAATGTGTCTGGTTTAAGGGAACTTAATTAATCTAGATATCTAGGTTTGTAGAAATGTTTCTGTGAGGAAAGGGGTCTTTCTAACACTTTCACACCTCTGAACTCAGAAATTCACATCTGCCAGCGGTAATGGCAGAAATTCTCGGCCACTGGTATAGATTCCCGAACAACTATTTAAATTGGAACATTTTGGTTATAAATATCCTTTACTTTGTTTAACCATGGTACAATAAAATTTATCTCTTTTTTCATGCCTATATATAATCTGCGTTGTTATTCGGAGAACTGATAAATATTTCGAGGTCAAAATAAAATGTTAATCAAATTAGCTCAATAATAAAAACTTCTGGCGTTATACCAAGAATGCAAGTTGGATATCTGGTCTACTTTTAATAATGTTAATGCAACCTTTTCGTTTAATACTATGTTATTTATGGGTGGTAAAATATGATAAATCCTAATTCCTGTATATTCTCACAATGGATTCAGATCCGAGCTAATGCACAACCACAAGTCTGCTGTGATTTTGTCAAAGTCAGGGGAGAAGGAGAATCGGTGTTTACTTCATATCAGCTGCATTCTATGCGCCAGCATAGCCTCAGCGGTCACCCTTTTTAGAAGTAGAATTTTCTCGATTTGTTTACGACTGGCATCCGTAAACGTACAACACATTTGTGTAAAAATGTTAAAAACATACTAACCAAATGTTTCAATTCGCTCCTCTTTCAATTTAAAATTGATTTCTAGAAAAATAATGGATTTATTTAAGTTCCTTTCCATTACAAAACTCAATGAAAAAGACAAATCTATTTCGTTCGATAAATTTCAAATCAAGCAGTTGTCTATAAAACTGACAGTGACAAAGGAATTACACATTTCCATGCGTGTAAAGTGATAAATGATTTCAACATTTCTAAGGCAAAAAGACGTAAATACAAAATCCTAAACTTCTATACATCACGAAATCAAAAGCCCGAATTACAATGCATTTAGTATCTGCTATTTGTAACATCTTGTTATTTATTATTCAGGAAGTGAATTGTTGAAATACTCTATTGTAGCAATTTCTCTTTTGAAAGCAGCTTTTCTGGCATTTCATTGTTTTCTCCTTCAATTATTATTGTAAAATATATCACTGTAACTCATTTCCTCTCGTATTTGCTTATGAAAAGAATTTTGTTTTCCATTGAGAATATTCAAACAAAATAATTGCTTGTATATTTTAACATTATAACCAAATTCAGATTTTCTTTTTTTCATTAAATGATGATTTTCAGAACATTAATATTAATTATTACTCTTCAGAAGAAAAAATGAAAGCGACAAAATGTATCTATTATAAATTTCTTCTAAAGAAACGTTGTTAAAGTGTACAGTTCTCAATTATTTTAAATATGTATAAATTAAAGCTTTTATATTTTAATAATTTTAAATGTTTATTAATTAGAGGATTAAGCTCTTAACAATTATAGATACTTTAAAATATGTGATTCTTGACGTTTTATGGTAATATATATATATATACATATATTTTCGCATACTGTTAAAATTTTACCAATACCATTTAATTTCTTATACACCACGTTTATTGTTGCTACAGAAAGAGTAGGATCGAAATAGTTTATTATAACAATTTTTTTTTTTGGAACCGCTTTTATGCTATTTAATAGATTTTTCCTTCAAATATTATCAAATGTACTATTAAAATTTAATAGGCATTGTTCGTTTCGCTACACGTATATTTAAATGAATTTTCAAGTAAATAAATAAATAAAATTAAATTGAATAAATATATAAATTGAATATAAATATTATTATTATTATTATTAATCACTATACAGTCAGTAACAAAAGTGTCCGAACACTAGCAAAAATTCCTATGTAAAAAAGTACACTTAATACTGTTTTGTTAAATAAATCCTTGTCGAATCTTGTTAACTGTATTAAGCGTACTTTTTTTATATAGGAATTTTTGCTAGTGTTCGGTTGGTTGGTGGTTGGGTTTTACGTCGCACTAGTGCTGCGCAGATGGGCAATTGGCGACGGTCTGGGACACCCCCCAAGAGATGGTCCGGAGACATGCCATCACAATTTTGATCCTCCACAGATGGGATGGCTCTCCCGCTTCGGTGACCCTCAGAGGTATAATTTTTGATGGGAACATGGAAGACATTGCGGCCACGACAGATTTTACGTGATTAGTGTACACGACGGTCTTTGGCCGGCTCGAGTACCGAACGCGCAATCTTCTAATTACGAGGCCGGCGCTCTACCGACTGGGCTACCGCGGCCTTGCTAGTGTTCGGACACTTTTTTTACCGACTGTACCACTTTATAAATACAAGCTAAAAAAATTTCTATTAAAATCGATGTGATCAGGTAATTACACACAATACACACCCATCCACTCTCTCTCTCACACACACACGCATATATATATATATATATATATATATATATTGGAGGCTGTTGGGCCGAGTGGATTTTACGTCACACTAGTGCTACACTATGGGCAAATAGCGATCTGGGACTCAACCCTATAAATGGTCTAGAGACATGCCACTAGAATTTTGGTCCATCACGCAGAGGATGGCATCCCTGCTTCGGGGATGATTCCCAGATGTATAATTTGTATGGGAACATGGAGGAGAGAGATATTGTGTCCTTTAAGCGATACCAACAAATGAATTTTGTCAGTATAATATTGACACCACTATTAGCAAGACACACTTTATTTTACGACGTTTTATGCTACATAATCATTTTAAAAGTTTCTTTAAATTGACAAGTTCTAAAATTCATAACACTTTTATTTCAACACTTGAAATTAAATAATAATAATAATAATAATAATAATAATATATTTTTCAGTAACCATAACAATAAAAAATATGACATTTTAAACTTTATCACAGAACGATATTTGACAGTATAATATTAACACCACTACTAGCAATAATCATCAGTTCTGAATTCTTCAGCGAATCCAACGTTTCGATGTAATGCATTATAAATCTTTAACCCCCCCCCCCTCTTTCATTTACTGTCTTCATGATTCAATAAGTAAATTCGTCAGTACAATATTAACACCACTACTAGCAATACACTCTTCAATCTACGACGTTTTATGCTACATAATGCTTTATTTATTTATTTTATTTTTTTAATTGTAAAGTTTAAACTGTATCACAGAACGACATTTGTCAGTATAATATTAACACCACTACTAGTAATAATCATCACTTTCAAATTCTTCAACGAATCTAATGTTTCGATGCAATGCATTATAAATCATTACATCTCCCCGTTTCATTTACTATCTTCGAAATTCAAGCAATTAATGACTTTCGTCAGTACAATATTAACACCACCACTAGCAATACACTCTTCAATCTACGACGTTTTATGCTACATACTGTTTTGTTTATTCATTTATTTACTTTTTTACTTTTTAACTGTGAACTTTAAACTGTATCCCAGAACGACATTTGTCAATACAATATTAACACCAATACTAGTAATAATCATCACTTTGAATTTTTCAAAGAATGTAACGTTTCGATGTAATGCATTATAATTTATTACATCTCCCCGTTTCATTTACTGTCTTCGTGATTCAAGTAGTAAATGACTTTAGTCAGTACAGTATTAACACCACTACTAGCAATACATTTTTCAATCTACGACATTTTATGCTACAGATTTCTTTTTAATGACATGCTTTAAAATTCATAACACTTTATTTCAACATTTTAAACTAAAAGTTAAAAAAGGATTTGATGTGTCACCCACACAACTTTCTTTTACCCTGATTTTTAGTACTATAAAAACAGATTGCATATTAAGTCTTAAGATTATTAAGTTAAAAAATTCAATGTACTTGTAAAACAATCTAAAATAGGTTTACGAACAGTTTGACATAAAATTCTGCGTGAGGGGGCTACCGCCATCCTCAGCCCCCCGTTCAATTATAGTGCCTGCTTTTATTTAAAAAGAAAAGTCAAGTCTGTTATTAATTTAACTTCAAACTTGCCAATCTTGATCAATTTTTTAGTAGCAACCTTCAAAATACCAAATTTGAATTTTTCGCATTTATTTGTTTTTTAGTTATACTGATTACAGATATACATATAGATCAACAAATATTAGACTTTCGTATTCAGGGAACCTCAACACGTGATATTATACACAAAAAAAAAAAAAAAAACAGAAATGAAAATATGACTTCAAACAATACTTCATTTGCAGCATGAGTATGAAAAATTAATTTCCCTTCCCGAGCAATGATCGTCGACATAATAAAATGCAGCAAAGTACTTCGACAAATTACATTTAAAAGAAAATAAATTTTAGCTAAATTTTAGGCAGCCCTGTATATTGCCTATAAACAATATACGCTATAAACAATATTGTGTACTTAAATTTAGTTTTATATGACAAACATTCTAACGCAAAATGAATTACAATTCCAGCAATTTCCAAGTATAACCCCAATATATCGAAATACTTCATTTAGTCCTGCAAACGAATGACAAATGATTTCCATATTACAATCAATATAATACATGCTTTTACGCATATAAAAAAAATATATGTATATCATTTGATTTAGTGCAGTCAATAGATGTTGAACTCTTCTTAACTGGAACTTCCCCTATAGATGTAATGTATTTGAATTCTCTTGGTTGTCCCTGTTCACAAACAGTTTGCTTGATCTAAACGAAAAGTTTAGTGTCGCATCCATATATGAAACATATTTAGTACACTGACTTTCTGCTACTATTTCTTCTTGAGATATGCAGATAAGAGACACACAGACACATACACAGACCAACCGCTAAAAACCTATTTTTCTGATTTAAAAGACCTCAAAATGTGTAAATATAACAAAAACTCAGCTTCAAAAATTTGACCCAGAAACAATATTTTCTCTACCATATATATAGATAAGAGAAAGTAAAAAGAAATGGTTAATTTTTTTAAGGCATAGATTTTTTTGATTTACTTATTTATTATATATATATATATATAATTTGAATAATTTAATTCCTTTACAACACTCAGCAAATGAAAGATAGATGAAAATACCAACAATGAAATTTGAAATGAGATGTATTACATATAAAATTATTGTCACGATGATAATTTAATTAAATTACACTGAGTAGTAAAAACACGTTAAAGTACTTACGCAGAAGAGAAATAACACACATAACACATAAGCCTAACGATGAGATAATTTGCATAATCCATTAAACCAGTAAAAACATTCATTAAATAACAGAAATTGAAAGAAATAAATTAATAAAAAGAAACTGTTGAAAGAAAAGAGAATTCATGAAGTGAAAAAATAGAGTTTTAAATGCTGAAATCCAGAAATGATCTCATCAGGAAACTTGCATCTCTGTCAGCAAAGTAAGATTTCTGATTGTTGTATAGCTATTTCAAGCAATATACAACACATGTTTCTATCTTGCATAAAAAAATATAAAAGGAAATTAGATTATCCAGTAACTCAACCAGAATTGAAAAATGGAATTATATATATATATATATATTAAAAAAAAAAAAAAAAAAAAAAAAAAAAACTGAAATAAAATTTTAATAGAACACTTATTTCAACTATTAGAAAGAATAAATTATGTTTATTTTCATAGTCCAATATTCGCTGGTTTTCCATCTGTATTACTGTGTTAGACATTTTAGAACTTATCAGAATATACAATTAGTTTCTATTTAAAAATTACTATGATTAAGTTGGTACCAAATAATAAAATTGTTAATTTAGACCCCCCCCCCCGACACACACACAGAGAGACCAATCGTTAAAATACATGATTTTTAGATTCAGGGAACTTCAACATGTAACTATAACAAAAACTCAATTTCGAAAATTTGACCCCAAAACAGTAATTTTTCTATCATATGTATATATAGGTAAGAGACAGTAAAGAATGATAATTTTTTCTAGTAACAATATCAATAAAGAATATAGGTCGCGCTCATCAACCTAGTGTTTTTTAATTTGCTGTGGTTTTCTCCGAAACTCCCATAAATACGAGCTAGGACCCGTCAGAAAAAACCCCACGGAGGGCATTCCACCCATAGACCCAGGACCCTAGCGTGTAGCCAGTCGACCTTTAACCCTAAAACCAACCAACCGATAAAGAATATGACATTGAAATGTCACACAACGAGTTTTGTCAGTATAATATGAACTCCACTACTAGCAAAAATCACCACCTCTATTTTCTTCAGTGAATCCAACGTTTCCATTTAATGTGTTATAAATCATCAAACTACCTTTTCCTTCTGTTACCCATGTATATGGTAGAGACAGTTTTGTTTTCGGGTCAAATTTTCGAAATTGAGTTATTGTTGTATTTACACGTTTTGAGGTTCCCTGAATCCAAAAATCAAGTTTTTAGCTGTTGGTCTCTCTCTCTCTCTTTCTCTCTCTCTCTCTCTCTGTGTGTGTGTGTGTGTCTATCTCTTATCAACGTATCTCAAAAGAAAATATTAGCAGAAAGTCCAAACTCGGCATACAAAAATGTGTATCATATAGGGATACTACACTAAACTTTTCGTTGAGATCAAGCAGATGGTTCGTGTACAAGGATATCCAAGAGAAATCAAATAAATTATGCCTATAGGGAAATTCCCGGTAAGCACAGTATAACATATATAAGCTTATCTAAACAAAACAGAATGAACAACTTTTTTTTTTTTTTTTTATGCATAAAAGCATGTTTTGTATAGATTGTGGTATGGGAAAAATTCATTCACTTACAGGGCGAACCAAAATATTTTGATACATTGGGGCTATACTTGAAAATTGCTGGAATTGTAATTCATTTTGTGTTAGATGTTTTTCAAGTAAGACTAAATTTAAGTACACAATATTGTTTATAGTGCATGTTGTTTATAGACAATACAGGAGCTACCCATACTCGAGCTTAACGTATATTTTCTACTGAATGCAATTGTTGGAAATGCTTTAAAGAACTTTACTATGTTGACAAGCACTGCTCAGGAAAAAAAATCAATATTTCATACTCATACTGTAAGTAAAGTATTTTTTTTTTTTTTTTTTTAAGTTCAATTTTCAACTTTGTTTCTTCTGTAATATGACTTTTTGAGATACCCTGATTACAAAAATCCAATTTTTAGCGGTTAATCTGTATTTATAATCTGCTATCATCATAACTTAAAAACAAATAACTGGAAGAAATTGGAATTTGATATTTTGAAGTTCGTATTAGGTTGCCACCTCAAAATTTTATCAAAATCGTTAAGTTTGAAATTATATTAATAACACCTTTTTTTTTTTTTTTTTTTTTTTTTTTTTTTTTTTTTAATAACTTTAGGCGTTATTGTTGAACGGGGGGTTGAGAGGAGCGGCAGCCCCCTCACATAGAACTATATGTCAAATAAAACTATTCCTAAACCAGTTTAAATTACTTTTTTAGTACGTTCAACTTTATTGTCTTACGTTATTGATCTGAAGACTTATACAATATATCTTTATAATATTGAAATGAAATGTAAGAGAAAGTCGTGTGAATGACAAACTAGATTTATTTTCATTTACTGTCTCCGTGATTAAATGATTCAATAACATAACACTACTACTAGCAATACATTCTTCATTCTATATAATGTTTAAAAAAAAAATGTTTAAAATGAAACATTTTTAAATTCCTGATACTTTATTTCCACACTTCAAATAATCATTATAAAGAAATGATTAATGCATTTTACAGAAACTATACCAATAAAGAATATCACTGTTTAAATGATATCACAGAACGACTCTTGCCAGTATAATATTAACAACTTTAATAGCAATAATCATCACTTCTGAATTCTTCAAGAGAATCGAAACTTTTCGATTTAATGCTTTATAAATCATTAAACTCCCTCCTCCCTCTTTTTCATTTATTGTCTCCGTGATTCAAACACTTTGTCACCATCCACGGAAAATCTCCTATATCCGCATTTAAAGGCGTGAAAAAGGGAGAAAAAGATTTTCCGGAGATACGGATATTAGAAACAGCGAAGAGAGCCATCCGGATAAGCTCTAAATCACATTTTTTCTTTCTTTAATATATTTGCAGGAAATCGTGGGTCTTGATTAGTTCTCATTTTGAGAGATAGCTTTTAAGGTCGTTTTTTAGCTATTTGTAAAGTGAATGTTGAATTTCTCTCATATTTTTTCTCTTTATGAGGTGGAAAAGGAGGTTACCCGGATTTCTTTTAGTTGAAAGATATTAGGAAAGTCGTTTTGAAATTTGATGATAGATTTACGGGGATTATTTATCAGATTCAATCATTTTATGTTCTAAATTAAACTCAGTTTACAGAGAGAAACTAAAGTACGGATTGTTAAAGTTTAAAAGATGTTTCATTTTTTATCTTAAAATTAAATGAAAATGATATGCTTTAAATATATTTATTATTATGTTTATTATATATTAATTACACACACACACATATATATATATATATATATGTATGTATGTATTTATTTATTATATACTAAAAGGAAATTTTCTTTATATATATATTTTAATAAAATACAGCTTTATTTAATTTCATTTAAACCTCTTTTAATGTTAATAATGTTGATAATGTTAAAAATGTTGGTTATGTTATGTGAAATCGCATCTGAATAAAAGAGTATTTAATAATCTTTTCTGAAAAAGTCACAGATTATGATCACTAATTGTCACTTTAAGAGATATCTTTTGAAGTTATTATCATTACTATTATTTTCAGAATGCTTTTTTAATAAATCAGTTTGTCTGTCTGTCTGGTTTTTTTTCTGTCATTTTTTTTCTTTAATATGAATTTAGTGTAGAATATTCATGGAATCTTGTGGAAACGTATTCCTGGAATCTTCAAGAAATTTCTAGAAACTTCATGGAAATGTCTGGAAACTTCTTAAAAACTTCTAGCGACTTCCTGTAATCTTCATAACACCTTCTAGAAACTTCATGGAAATGTCTTAAAACTTCATGGAATCTTTAAAAAAAATTTAGTTTCCAGATTGATTTCAGAAAGCTACAGAATTTTCTAAAAGGTTCCAGAGTTATGTAAGTAAGCCAGTTGTTTAAGTAATGAAACCAAAATTACGTAACTAAACAGCTAAAAATGAAAGAAGAGTTAAAAAAGTTTTTAAATACAGAATCTCTTATATAGGTGCGTTAAAGAAAGTAAAATCATGGTCAGCTTGAAAAAGAAAAAGTAAAATTTAAAAACCATCGAAAATTTCCACAGGAAATTTTACTCGTGAACACACACGCACACACAAAAAGGAAAAAAAAACAAAAAAAAAAAACGGTTCAACGCTGAATGCTTTTCATTTTTCCCTTCATGCTGAAAACGTTTTTTTTTTTTTTTTTTCCCAATTCCTTTTTACTTTCTCTTAACCATAAGGTAGAGAAAGTATTGTTCTTGGGTCAAATTTTCGAACGCGAGATTTTGTTAGATTTACACGTTTTGAGGTCCCCTGAATACGAAAATCATGTTTTTAGCAAATGGTCTGTGTGTATGTCTGTGTGTCTGTGTGTGTGTCTGTCTGTTATCAGCATATCTCAAGAACAAATAGTAGCAGACATTCCAAACTTGGTATTCTAAATGTGTATCATATATAGATGCTACAGTAAGCTTTTCGTCAAGATCAAGCATATGGTTCGTGTACAGGGACAATCAAGAGAATTCTAATACATTACGCCTATGGGGGAAATTGCAGGTAAGTAGAGTTTAACATCTATAGACTGCACTAAAGTAAATGAAACGAATATATATATATATATTAATAGAGATAGTCAACTGGGAAAAAAAAAATGTGTATGTAGGAGCTTCGCCTCCCCCCTGGGGGGGGAAGTCCCCCCTCGAGGGGAGTAAATTTTCATGATGGGTATCTGGTTGACGAATGGTTGAACCATCGATCTGCGTTAATTTTAAAAAAAAAGTTATCGATTTTTTTACTTTTAACAACAACAACAAAAAACAAAAAAAAACTTAGAAAAAAAAATCGTTTTTTTTTTTTTTTTTTTTTTTTTTTCCTTACTATTGAGAATAAAATGGACTTTTTTTTGAATATTTAGTGTTATACTACTTCTCTAATATGGTAATCGTCTGCATTATCATAAAAGATAATTTTTTTTAATAATAATTTTAATAAATTATTTTAAAACAACAGAATAATAAATTATTTTAAAACAATCTTTTAAAAACAGAATTATTTTTTAATAAAGGAATGATTTTTTAAATAAATCTAGGTGTATTAATGAAACGGGGGGTTGAGGGGGGCGGTAGTAAAAGAATTCTATTTTAAGAATATTTTTTTGAATTCTTCTTTTATTAGGTACTTATGAAGTGATTGAGGAACTTTTCTCATCTTCATTTTACTTTCCCCCAACTATATAATGACAGAAAAGCAATATAATCGAGTAACATTTCCGAAATTGAGTTTTTCCTATATTTACACATTTTGAATTTTCACGAAATTTAAAAATCAGATTTTTACAGGCTAGTTTTTATGTGTGTGATTTTGGTATTACCATAACTGAAAAACAAATATTGAAGAAAGTCCAAATTACGAATTCTAAATTTGTATCATACTGTATGCTACTTGAAACTTTTGATTGAAATTGGACAAATGGTTCATGTAGAAACACCGAATGTATTTAAATATGTTACCTCATGAGCGACACTTTAGATGCAGTTTAACACATTCAGACTGTACTAAACAAAAGGAAATTATCATATACTTTTTCTATGCATGAAAGCATGTGAGATACACTGACTGGGCGCATAAGGCACGCCAATAAACTGAAAAGACGAAATGATCGAGAATTTCTAGTCTACACATTTCTAGACCGTGAAGAAATATTTTGAATATTCCGAATATTCTGAGTCTTTTGGATGGTGAGCAATACTCGCTTGATTTTCTCGAATTGGGTCATAAACCAAGATTATAATTGCTGAAACCCGCCTCTTGTAGTCTCATTTATCCACAGCAATTTTTAAAATAACTTTGCCCTCGATAATAGAGGCAAACGCTCTAGAATTGTAATATGAGCTTCTAGAACTCGCTTTCTAAGGGGACTAGAATTTATACGGATGACATGGAACTATTTTTTCTAGAGCCACAATTCAGATTCTAGATGTCAGTGACAGAATGTTTTCTCAGTGTATAGGATATAGCACGACAATTATTTACCATTTATTCTAATAGCTATCTATCAATGATATACATCTTTTTGGAATGATATAAGAGGAGATTGCATGTCCGGAAAAACATGAAGCCAAAATTGTAACTACGGAAGCCATTAAGTAACATAGTTAAAGAAGACATTCTGCATTATTTTGTGAAATTATGTAATGCGATTCATTCGAGAGACTATAGATCTCTAATAAATAAATGTCAAATAAATAAAATAACGCTGTACTAGCCAGTTCTTTGGTAGACACAATATGGCTCCTGTGGTAGCCATGGCTGCTATTGCGGCAGCCATTTTGAGTTGACAACAGTTAACTACATTTACCCTGCATGCTGATACGCCATATGCCAATTCCTCCAAAGTATACACTTAAGTACTATCTCATTTTAAGCTCATTAATTGTGGTCCATTTTACTAAAAAATAGCTTGTTAGTGCGGAGGACTATTAGTCTCAATCTACGGATTTTTACGATACCAGTTTTACGATAGTTGGTCATTTATCGATACCGAAAATTTATCGAAAATATAATTGAATAATATGAAAGCTGTGTTATAATTTGAAAAGAAAAAAGCATAGTCCTCCATACTATATTATGCTTTTGCCTTTTTTTTTTTTTTTTTTTTTTTTGAAAGAAAAAGAATAGAAAATTAATAATAATCAGTGTCGAAACGTACAGTATCGATTTTTTTTTTTTTTTTTTTTTTTTTCTTGAGGGGGGATGTGCGAGAAGGTCGAAATGTGTATATTTTATTATTATTATTATTATTATTATTATTATTATTATTTATTTATTTATTTATTTTATTTTATTTTATTTTATTTTATTTTTTTATTATTTATTTTGTTTTTGGAGGGGGGGGGGATTTCGATTGCAAATATTTTTGAATATTTAAAATTACAGGGGGGGGGGGCAAAATTTTTAAAATGAGATTTGAATATATGTATTAATTTTTGAGGCGTGAGGAATCGATTACAAATCCTCTCGAAAGGGAACATTATTATCATTGTTATTTTAATACAATAAAAATAGAAAAATGCTCTCTGACATTTTTTATTTAGTATTCTCTGTACATGGACTAAAAAAGTGGCATGACAACTGCAGGTAATTATGACAATAGTCATTTTCAACACAGAAGATGTTTCAATTGACTTCGTTATTGTGTGATTTTAGTACCGCACAAAATTTGTTGCAAGAAATGGAATAAACAGGTAAAACAAAAATTCTTTAGGTTTATAAATAGGAGCAATACTGAAACGCATTTTCTCTAAGTATCGCATATAAACTGTTCAGGAAATGCTTTTATTTATTTATTTTTTTTTTCCTTAATTAAAAATTTTCCATGCAAATTCTCGCTTTTGTAACATAAAACCATCAAAACGCATTGACATCACTTGAAAGTTTGTAATAGTCGAATCCATAATGATCCAATGTACTCCAGTTTACTACGGTAAGTTTAAATAGAAATGATATTCCATATTCACGTACTTTCTTCTACACATACATTTAATATTGTTTTGCCATAGAAATTCTGAACTGATTTCTTGTTTTTGGCTCTGTTACAAAAAAAAAAAAAAAAAAAAAAAAAAAAGTAAGAATTATATAAATTTTCTAAATTCTGCCGCAGAGAGAGGCTGCGAAGCTATACTTGGCGCGCCGCGAATTTTCCACCTCTGGTCTAGTTTATGCAATGTTTATATACATTTTTATATTTCAATATGTTTTTATAAGCGACGAATAACCTAACAGATTCAAAATTAAGTAAAAAAGAAAAAAAAGATTCGTAAAATTTATGTAAAAAAATCAGCTAAACACCTTTAACTGCAAATATACTTCAGGTATTTCGAATTTCCTGAAAAAAAAAAACTTTAAAAATATCTCTTGGAGGAAATCTGCTGATTTTATTTTTGTTCAGATACATATGAAAACCTTTAAATACCTACAAAATATCAGTATATATAAATATATATATATATATATATATATATATATATATATATATAATGGTTATTTTTTTAATCCCGAGAAGGAAAATATTCACTAAGTTTATGCATTTATTTCATCACTGAAATATTTTTTTTTTCTTTAATTATGCTCGCCCCCTCTTTTTTTTTTTTTTTTTCCAGATATAAAAATTGCGTAGATACTTTGTTTTTGTAAGCAGTGTAATTGCTTCGAATATAATTGCAAATATTTTAACGGTGAATTAAAAATGAAAAAAATGTTTATTGTTTCTTTAATGCTCCGTTTCATAATTAGATTTAATATAAATTAACGCCTAGATTTATTTTTTCTTATAAAATATTCATAAACTGAAATAATAATAATAATAATAATAATAATAATAATAATAATAATAATAATGGCAGTAAAAATGTTTTGCTTTAGGATTATTACTCTTTTTTTGAGGGTTCGTTTGTGAGGTCGAGCTATGGACCGTCACTAAAAGTTGGGACGGTTAGATTACTTCGTCGCCAAGGACTCGGCGAAAGTCTTGGTCGAGATTGTTTTATGTCAGCATTGTGCAGCAGTAAAATAATTAGGATCTCGGTGTTAGATGAGTAGAAGAGATGTTAAAAGGTTTTGATTGAAATGAAATGAAAGGGAGTTGTTGAATGGAGTATAAAAGGAAGGATAGTGAATTGCTAAGATATAGATATAGGATGTGAGGTAGTGGAATGGTGATGAAGGGGTAGCTGATTAGTGTGGAGTTAAGAGAAATGTTGATGGTGATAGTTTAATGCGAATGATGGTAGAGAGGTGTAGTTTTGGGGAGTAAAGAAATAAAAGAGTCTGTCGTGTTCGACGCTCTAAAGTGAGAAAAGTGAGAAGTAGCCGTGAGCAGTCGTCAAAAGGATCAGCGTTGGTGCGATAAAGCAACCTCTTATTTTTTGTTAAAGTTATTTCCTGAGGTCATTTATTTAAATTACGTTAGCTCAACGTCCTCCTTAATTTTGAATGCTAAATAAACTTTGTTTATCAGTTAACTTTGTCTCGAGCTTTCATCATTACGTAATTAAGTTAATCTAAGTTCATATTTAAGATTAAGTAAAATCTACATTAGAGAATCATGGCCCACGCTGATTCTCTACACGTTTAATATAATTCTTTAAAAAGTTTAATTTTTAACTTCATTTTATGTACTGCAGACATCGATTTTATGCAATTTTTCAAAATACTTATTTTATGGGGGTTTTTCCAGTTTTATGTCCACATGTGTTGGTCAAAATAATGGAAGCACTTTATTTTTTTACGTTTTGTCTTGAAAAATATTTAATGTGCTGTTCTTGAATTTTGGAATTAAGGAAAACATATCTTTCCTCCTATTTTTCAGCAAAGGTTTTGTCACGAAAACCCTTAGAGGACGAACAACAAATTCATTTTTTTTTTTTTTTTTTTTTTTTTTTTTTGTGATTACCCTGCATCTGCAAGTGCATCGATTCATTAGTCCAGTCAAAATAGGAAAAATAGAAGAAAAAAATCGTGTAGTTTTGAAATTTTGCATACTCATAGCCGAGGGGGTCCTGAACAACATACTAAAAGTCCCCGCCCGTGGGAGGTGAGCGGGGGGAAGGGGGGGGGCAATTAAGGGGGGCAATTTTCAGTTTTTATTAAATATCTTAAAAACTATCGCATTTATAGAACAAATGTCAATTACAAAATTAATCTACGTAAAATTTCCTACAACAATGTATATTACATTTTGTTTGTACGATCATTAGTTTAGAAGATATAGGAAGATGAAATAACACATTTTCTTGAAAAATTCTTTTTTGCAATAGTAAAATCAACTAAAGTGTGCAATTCAAAGGGTTCTTGTCAAATATTTTCTAATGTAAAAAACAAATATATACATAGGGAATATGCAAGGATAATACAGCATGTTTTGTAAGTTTTAAATAATTTTAAGGCTAGTAGGCGCAAGTGGCGGTTTGAGTAAAAATCTGGATAAGTCCAGACAAAATAGGAAAAATAGAAAAAAAAAATCGTGTAGTTTTGAAGTTTTGCACACTCATAGCCGAGAGGGTCCTGAACAACATACTAAAAGTCCCCGCCAGTGGGGGGTGAGCGGGGGGGGGCAGGGGGCATTTAAGGGGGGCAATTTTCCGTTTTTATTAAATATCTTAAACACTATCGCATTTAGAGAAAAAATGTCAATTACAAAATTAATCTACGCAAAATTTCCTACAACAATGTATATTACATTTTGTTTGTACGATCATTAGGTTAGAAGATATAGGGAGATGAAATAACACATTTTCTTGAAAAATTCTTTTTTGCAATAGTAAAATCAACTAAAGTGTGCAATTCAAAGGGTTCTTGTCAAATATTTTCTAATGTAAAAAACAAATATATACATAGGAAATATGCAAGGATAATACAGCATGTTTTGTAAGTTTTAAATAATTTTAAGGCTAGTAGGCGCAAGTGGCGGTTTGAGTAAAAATCTGGATAAGTCCAGACAAAATAGGAAAAATAGAAAAAAAAAAATCGTGTAGTTTTGAAGTTTTGCACACTCATAGCCGAGAGGGTCCTGAACAACATACTAAAAGTCCCCGCCAGTGGGGGTGAGCGGGGGGCAGGGGGCATTTAAGGGGGGCAATTTTCAGTTTTTATTACATATCTTAAAAACTATCGCATTTAGAGAAAAACTGTCAATTACAAAATTAGTTTACGCAAAATTTCCTACAAAAATGTATATTACATTTTGTTTTTACGATCATTAGTTTAGAAGATATAGGGAGATGAAATAACACATTTTCTTGAAAAATTCTTTTTTGCAATAGTAAAATCAACTAAATTGTGGAATTAAAAGGATTCTGATAAAATATTTTCTAATGTACGAAACAAATATATGCATAGGGAATATGTAAGCATAATACAGCATGTTTTGTACGTTTTAAATAATTTTAAGGTTAGTAGGCGCAAGTGGTGTTTTGGTAAAAATCCAGATAACGAAGACCCAAAACTGATCAACATTAAAAAAAATCTTATATCTTTGAGACTTTTTTTTTCTCTAAATGCGATAGTTTTCAAGATACTTAATAAAAACTGAAATGTGCCCCCTTTAAATGCCCCCCCCCATGGTTAGGGACTTTTAGTATGTTATTTAGGGCACTTAACTTTATAACTGTGCTCAATTTCTAAGCTACACGATTTTTTTTTTTAATGTTGATCGGTTTTGGGTCTTCGTTATCTAGATTTTTACTCGAACCGCCACTTGCGCCTACTAGCCTTAAAATTATTTAAAACTTACTAAACATGCTGTATTATCCTTGTATATTCCCTATGTATATATTTGTTTTTTACGTTAGAAAATATTTAACAAGAACCCTTTTAATTGCACACTTTAGTTTATTTTACTATTGCAAAAAAAGAATTTTTCAAGAAAATGTGTTATTTCATCTCCCTATATCTTCTAAAATAATGATCGTACAAACAAAATAAAACATACATTTTTGTAGGAAATTTTGCGTAGATTAATTTTGTAATTGATATTTTTTTCTCTAAATGCGATAGTTTTTAAGATATGTAATAAAAACTGAAAATTGCCCCCCTTAAATGCCCCCCTGCCCCCCGCTCACCCCCCACGGGCGGGGACTTTTAGTATGTTGTTCAGGACCCTCTCGGCTATGAGTGTGCAAAACTTCAAAACTACACGATTTTTTTTTTTATATTTTTCCTATTTTGTCTGGACTTATCCAGATTTTTACTCAAACCGCCACTTGCGCCTACTACCCTTAAAATTATTTAAACCTTACAAAACATGCTGTATTATCCTTGCATATTCCCTATGTATATATTTGTTTTTTACATTAGAAAATATTTGACAAGAACCCTTTTAATTGCACACTTTAGTTGATTTTACTATTGCAAAAAAGAATTTTTCAAGAAAATGTGTTATTTCATCTCCCTATATCTTCTAAACTAATGATCGTACAAACAAAATGTAATATACATTTTTGTAGGAAATTTTACGTAGATTAATTTTGTAATTGCCTTTTGTTCTCTAAATGCGATAGTTTTTAAGATATTTAATAAAAACTGAAAATTGCCCCCCTTAATTGCCCCCCCTGCCCCCCGCTCACCTCCCACGGGCGGGGACTTTTAGTATGTGTTTCAGGACCCTCTGGGCTATGAGTATGTAAAATTTCAAAACTACACGATTTTTTTCCTCTATTCGTCAAATTTTGGCCTTCGTTGCCTGGACTACATCTGCAAATCTTAGATATGGTTATTAATGTTGCATTTTATATGTGTGTGGAATTTTGTAAGGCTAACTTGAAATTTAAAGAATTATAAATATTTAATGAAAAAATACTAAAATTTTTCGAAAGCTTTTTGCTTTATTACTAAAGGTTTTTCTCCAAATTTCAGGAAACTTTCAGAAAACATCACAAAGTATACCTAAATCATTATACTATAGTCGTTTTTAACAAATACATTTAGTATTCAAAGGTGGATGGATAGTTGTAGTACATAATTTATTACTGCGCATGCGTGAACTCCAGCAAAAAAAGTTTGGCATATTTTAATACTCATCCATACGGAGCACCTTATAAAAAATATCCAGTTGAATAACATGAAAATTGATAGAGATATCAGTGATTAAATGAGTTATTTTTCAACTGTTTTCTAGAAAGCTCATTACGATAAGGGATCATTCACAAATTGAATATTTATATAAGAAAAAACTATGTTACTTAATATGACACTTAAAACATTATGTATAATTTTTTTTCTTTGTAGGTATGCAACATACCTATACGTATTAAAATAAATTAACACACCTATATGTATTATCAAAGGCAAAATTTCTTTACCTTTGAATGCATTAACAGTTGCAATATAAATTTGAATGTGAAAACGAATTTTTTTTTTTTCTCATTTTTAAAAGATATTAAGCAATGAGCAATTTTTAAATAAATTTCTTCCTTGAGTAACATAGAATTTCCTGACCGAAGACGACAGTTCTGATTATTTACATTGTTTCTAAAATGCAGAGAACTAACCTGAAATTACTGGTACCGCTTTTTCATTGATATAATTTGTTAAAAAATTCAAGGATTTCTTTTAAATATATTATTAAATCCTTATTGTCTCAATTGCTTTATGAAATAATAAAAGGTGGGCTACAATTATATAAGCAAAACGTTTATCAGTTGATTGTCAGGAGAAATACTGAGGTTATTTTTCGAAAAACAATTCAAAATAGAAATTTTACTTAATGAAATGAATTCAATTGCGTGACGTTGGCTGTTAACATAACTTACGGATTACGGTTTCAAAACTTTTAAGGCAACAGTGGTTTTTTAAACGAGCAAAATTGGGCTGAAAACTCAATATTTTAATTTTATTAAAAATATGTCTTTTTGTTGTTGCTTATAATGAGACTCAGAAATTCCGAGCCTGTTACTGAAACCACTCGAATTAAGGAAAAAGAGATATGACTTCATTTTCTGAAGCGCACCGCAAAAGTGGAAGCCCGACTTCAACTGAACAAACTGGCGAAAAATAGCAGCACCAACGAACAAGACCTCATAATTTTAATCCTGATTAGGTTTTAGTAACTAGAGATCCAGTACCCCTGGAGGTATAGTTTTGATGGAAACTTGAAGGATTTTTCGAACACTTCAAATTTCACCACTCGTCATTATCGTACACGACGGTAGTATCGGACGGCTGGACGGACACGACGGCTGGAGTATCGACCCCGCTACTTTCAATTTAATAGTTCGGTATACAGGTATAATTTTGATGGGAACTTAAAGGATTTTGCAAAAATTACAGATTTCACCACTCGTCATTATTGTCGGTCTTCTGCCGGCTATAATATCGAACCCGCAGCTTTCAATTTAATAGTTCGGTGCTATTACAGACCAAGCTACCGCGGCCTCTTACTAAAATGTGAAAATACATAACTAAAAATGTGAAAATATGTGGTGCAAAGAAATTTTCAACTTGCACCCTTTTTTGCAGAGTTATAAACATTTATATTTATAAACAAATATGGAATCTGTTGTAAAATGAAAATTTTAAACATTACTTCTCAAAATTAATTTTTACATAGTTGGTACAAAATTTTGAATAAACACCATAAAATATAAGAACTCGCAACAATTGTTTCGGGTCGAAAGAAAACACGGCCTTTCATCATACGAATAAAGCAGGCACGAGTGCTGCAAACAAAGCGGTAACGACGCTTGGTTTGTATCACTCGTGTAAATATGCTTGTAAATAAAAATTTTCAAATTATCTAAAACTTAAAACTGCTTGGATAAAAAATGGAAGTCCAACATAAAACTTAATGTGCAATTACCATTTGGAAATTTAACGATTAATTAAGAATTTTAATCAATATTTCAATTAATTATAATTTCAATATTTAGGACTGAGGGCCTATTAGTCTCAATCTGGAATTTTTGCGTTGTCGTTTTCGATAGTTGGACATTTATCGAAATCTAAAATTTATCGAAAATATAATTGAATAATTTGAAAGCGATGTTATAATTTGAGAAAAGGAAAAAAAAAAAAAAAAAAAACTAATAGTCCTCCGTCCTAAACTAAATTCTGCTTTTGCCAGAATTTCATCAATTTATTATTATTATTATTATTATTATTAATATTATTGAAAGAAAAAGAAAAGAAAATTAATAATAATCAGTATCGTTACAAGCGATATTGAAAAAGTTTTTTTTAATAATTTTGAGTTAGGAAATAAAAAGTGCGCGTGAAATAATATGAAATAAAAATAAGTAAAAAAATGAATTTAATGATTTAATGTTTTTTTTTTTTTTTTTTTTTTTTTTTTTTTTCGGGAGCTGCTCATGCATATAAAAAAGCGTATTAAAACGAGTCGAAGAAGGAAGCGAAATAAGTATTGAGTTATATTACGATAAATACGATATATAATATGATACGATATATTAGACCTATCGTCCAGGGTTAGTAGGCATTTTCGTTGAAAGAAATAGTTTGTTCGTTCGGTGCGACTTGCACATTAGTCCCGTGAGGTACAACTTTCAGATTAGTCCCTTGAGGTACAACTTTCACTTTAGTCCCATCAGGTACAACTTGCACATTAGTCCCCTTTAATTTCCTTTTTTAAATTTTATTTAATAATTCCACTGTATTTTAACTGCCTCTATATGTTATTTTACAACAAAGGTACATTAAAAAATAATAATAAAATAAATAAATATAAAGGTACAACTACAGAGTTGGTCCATAACTGGATATGGCGATTTTTCTTTGCACCGTTTTGAACGATAACGATGCCTTTCTGGATTCTTTGCAATACAATACGAATTTGTTTACGCTGTGAATCCATCGCAACCATTTGAAAAAATGGCATTTCGCCATAATCACCAAAGAAAAATCACCCAATGCACTTGTTTATTTTTATTTTTATTATAGCATTTCTCCTCTACAAATAACACTACACGGCACTGTAACATTTTACATTAATAAATTTATCAGAATTGTAGTTTTTTTTTTTTTTTTTTTTTTTTTTTTTTTAACGTCCAAAGTCACTTTAAAAGTTGCAAAATGGTATGAGAATATATTTATTTTAATTGCAGAATAACAAGTGTCTGTATTAAATATTACTTCTAAAAAACTATACTTTGAATCCTATAGACACAACAGGATCTTACTAATTTGTAATTTTTTCAACTTTATGCTGTGTGTCCGTTTTTACTGAAAATATCGATATTTCTAATCTCTATATTTTTTTTTCCCTATGATATATTAATGATAAATAATAATATAATAAATATTGTTAAAGTTAATTTTACTTACCAGATTAAAAATCGTATTGATAAAGTATCTGTTCTTATGTCCTTAAAAATAGAAAGCGCGTACATTGTCATTGAGTATAGAATAATTAACTACAAGTCCTTATCAATATCTTTCTTTAATAAAAGAATTCCGGAAACATAAAAAATATAGTAATATAAAAAATAAACAATACATAAATAAAAATAATACAAATAATACATAAAAACAATAACATAAAAAAATAATAATAATACATAAAAACAATAACTTAAAAAACATAATAATAAACATATTAAATCTCTTTAATTTTAACTACCAATTTTACATCTATTTCCAATATTATGATTATAAATATAATATTAGAAATGTTAAATAAATCAATTACTTCATTATAATTAGCTTTATTAGTATTATGCTGATGCAAAAGATACAAACATTTTATTATTTACAATCATTTTAAAATTTATAACATCAAGACTTATTTCTTGAATTTTCTTCTCTAAATAATCACACAAAAGCATTTATTTCAATTTAATGTTTGAAATAGGAAAATTCTTTTCATTCATAAAGGAAAAATAAATGAATCACATTAATGTATTTAAAAATAATAATTGAAACAACAAACAATAAAAAGTCAGAGCTGAAGCTTTTGAAGCAGAAACAAACTATGCTTATACAGTTGTAACAATTCACTTCCTGAATATTGAATAAAAGAATAGCTCTGAAAGCACAGAATAAATGTATTGGGTTTAACAATTTTGGCTGGATGCTTTTGCTATGCACGTATTGTATTTTAAGTTTTCGAATTCCTGTCTTTTCAATAAAGAAATATCTAAAACATTTGTTTCAATTCACACATAAAAATCTTTAATACTTTTGTTGTTGCCAGTAAAATAGGAATTTCTACTTGTAAATTTAAATATTTCGGTCAAAGGAGAAAAATGATCGCATCTTTGTACATAGACAAACGATATACCTAATTATTAGATTTTTTTTTTTTTTTTTCATTCTTTTTCAAAGGTTTTTATTTTTATTTATTTATTTATTTATTTTTTCACATCTGTTAATGTGCAATATTTGAATTCATAAAATTATTTTTATTTTAAAATATTCACTAAGTACTATATATACAATTATTAAACTGATATTAAATTAAACTAAAAGTTATTTTTATGTATTCAACATTCATGCATGAGGATATATTTAAATTACTTTATAATATATACATATATATATATATAATCAAATTCAATTTGTATCCATCACTGTATATTGTATGATAATGTATTAAAATATGTATTGATATAATGTAATAATATATATATTAATATAATGTATTCATGCTTCAATGTACTTTTAAGTAATTTTATAACACAGAAAGTCTAAAATTATAAATTATTTTTAGAAAAAAAAAATGAGAATCTGTACTTTAGTTTTAATTTTTCTATAATTTTAATCCAGCATATTTATTATAATTTTTTTCTTTATATAAAAATGTAGGTTTGAAAGCAGAGAACATATGTATTGGAGTTGAAAATTTTGCTTGAATGCTTTTGCTATACATACATTATATTTTTAATTTTGGATTTTTTTTTTAATCCATCAAGTAATTTTCGAAAAAAATTATTTTAATTCACGCATTAAAAAATCGTTGAAGCTTTTGCTATTATCAACAAAGAAGGAATTACTCTTCTTAATTTCAAATATTGTGCGTAGCAGAAAAATAATTGTGTTTAAAATCACATATGAGTGACTTTTGTATTATGGATTTTTTTTTTTTTTCGCTTTGAATTATTCAATTCTTAGAATTTCTTTTTATAAACTAATAAATATTATTCATTTTCCTAAAATTGATTATTTAATGTGTCATATTTTAATTATTCAATTATTCTTTAAAATTCTATAAAATTTAGACACATTTCTAAAGTTTTCTAATTTAAAAAATCATACAAAAACATTTAACTAATATGAATGTTTCAAATAGAAAAAAATAATTTTATTTTCGAACGAAAAAATAAATGAATCTCAAAGATGTATCTATAAACGGTAATTGAAACAGCAAACAATAAAAATGCCACACATAAATCTTTTGAAGCAGAAACAACATATGCTTAAAAATTGATTTTAACACTGTACAATCTATATATGGGCAGTGTAACATATCACTTCCTAAATATTGAATTAAAGAATAGCTTTGAAAACAATGAATAAATGTATTGGGTTTAAAAAGTTTTGACTGGATGCTTTTGCTAGGCATGTCTTGTACTTAAAGTTTTGGAATTAATGTCTTTTCAGTAAAGAAATATCGTAAACATTTGTTTCAATTCACGCATCAAAAATTTTTTATGCTTTTGTTGTAGTCAGTTAAATAGGAATTTGTACTTTTAAATTTAAATATTTTCATCAAAGCAGAAAAATAATACAATCTTTATCCACAAGTATGTGATTTTATTATTTGTTGAATACATTTCTATTATTTTTAATTTTTTTTTTCTTTTTATCTTCTTTTTCAATATCTCAGCATTTATTTTAAATTTATATATAACTTTTGATTTCATAAAACTACTTTGAACTTGAATTTTATAAAATTTTGATATGACGTGTTCAGCAAAAATCAGAAAAATTGGCAACAGTAGCCTTCAGAAGTGTGTATTGCGCCCGGATTAAGGAGGTTTGTTTATGCTAGGTTCCTAGGTTCTTGAAAATAATCTCGTGAAAGTGTCTTTCTAAAGGTCCTAGCCTGAATACAAGCAAATTTCATAAAAGACACGAAAAACTCCGAATAATTCAGTAAACAAGTGCTATCTGATTTCGAACTGGGCACTTCATGGCTACTTGCTTTTATGGTGAAACCTCTGATCCAGGGGTACGGCATAGAAGGCATTAAATTGGACCATTTTGATTTACTTTAATTATGGTATAAAAAATTTTATCTCCCTGTTTGTTCCTATATGCAGTAGTCTGTTCGCAAAAGAGATAAATATTTCGAACTTTGAAATAAACCATCTGTCTCAATCAAATGTTAACCAAACTAACACTATAATAGAGCTTAGCATGTTATTCCAGATTTGGCCATTTTCGTTTTCATTGATGATAATGCCGCCTTTACGTGTGATAAAAAGTTATTTAAGTCTGGTAGAAAAGATAAATGCTAATTACAATTTATTTTCATAATGGAGTCAGATCCGCGATAGTGCGCATGAGCAGATGTGCTGCGATTTTTGTCTGAGGTGAATGGGTGTCTGGTGTTTGCGTTCCGGGTTTTTGATTTTATTTCCCACCAGTAATTTTTCAATAGTGATATTATTAGTAGTTTTCTAGTAATGTTTAGCAATTAAATATAGCCAAAAATACAATTCGTAATTACTGGTGGGAAATTAAATAAAAAATTCGGAACGCAAACACCCCTGGTGTCTACTTCATATAAGCTGTATTGCAAGCATAAATTAGTTTCGGCGGGCGTCCCTTTCAGGAGTAGAATCGTCTCCGTTTGTTTGCGACTGGCATCCGTAAACGAACAATATATTTGCGTAAAAATGTTCTTCGTATACTAATTAAATGTTTCAAATAGTTCCTCTTTCAATTTAAACTTGATTTCTAGAAAAAAGATAGATAGATGTATTTAAGCTTCTTTTTATTAGAAAACTCAACGTAAAAGACAAATCTATTCCATATGTTAAATTTCAAATCAAGCATCTGTCTATAAAATTGACAACGACACGGGAATTATACATTTTCACGCGTGTAAAAGGATAAATGATTTCAATATTTCTAAAGCAAAAAATACATAAATACAAAATCCTATACTTCTATGCATTACGAAATCAAATGTCTGAATTACAATGCATTTAGTATCTACTACTTGTAACATCTTGTTATTTATTATTCAGGAAGTGAATTGTTGAAACACTCTATTATAGCATTTTCTCTTTTGAAAGCAGCTTTTTCGACATTTCATTGTTTTCTCCTTCAATTATTATGGTAAAATTTATCACTGTAACCGATTTCTACTCGTATTTGCTTATGAAAAGAATTTTAGATAATATTCAAACAAAAGAGTTGCTTGTACATTTTAACGTTGTGACCAAATTCAGATTTTCTTTTCTTTTTTTTTTTCTTTTTTTTTTTTTTTTCATCAAATGGTAATTTTTAGAATATTAATATTAATTTTTACTCTTCAGAAGAAGAAAAATGAAAGCTTCAAAATGTATCTATTTGAATTTCTTCTAAATAAATATTGTTAAGGTTTAGAGCTTTCAACAATTTTAAATATTTATAAATTAAAGCGTTGAGCATTTAATAATCGTGTATATTTAATATTTAAGGCTATAAGCTTCTAATTAGGGTAAATGCTTTAAAATTAGTTACGCTTGACGCTCTTATGGGAAAATGTTTCTTATATACTATTACAATTTCCCAATGCTATTTACATTATTTCTACATCACGTTTATTGTTTTTTCCGAAATTGCATGATTGAATTATTTTATTGGAACAATTTTTCTTTTTAAACTGTTTTTATACCATTTTATTGATTTTTTTCTTCAAAGATTAATAATCATTAACAGGCTTTAATCGCTTTCCTACACGTATATTTGAATGAATTTTGATAAAATAAATAAGTAAACAAACAAATAAATACATGAATTACAATTAATAATAATCACATTATAAGTACATGCTAAATAAAAATTCTACTTAAATCTTGTTAAACCTCATTTCAGGCGATTATATGAAATTCACCCCCACACCACTTCACACATATATACATATATATATATATATATTAGCCAATATAATATATATGTATTCTAATACGATCTGGGACACAACCTTATGTTAATACCCGAATAAACTACTACGTCAGAAACGCCAAAGAAAAATATTTGAGATGCATACAGCTGTTTCGGTAGCCTTAAGCGTACAGTCTTTAGTGCAAACATATATCTGAATCTGGAGAGGTGCTCGTATATATAGGAGAGGGACCGAACCTTATGTATGGCTCAGAGACATGCCATCACAAATTGTATATATCACGAAGGGGATGGCTTGCCAGCTTCGATAATCCTCATAAGAATAATTTGGGTAAGAACATGGAGGACATTGCAGCTATTCAAACAACATCACAAAACAACTTTTTTCAGCATAGTATTAACACGACTATTAGCAATGCACTCTTCATTCTTCGACGTTTTATACTACATAATGCTTTAAAAGTCTCTTTAAAACGACAAATTTTAAATTCATAGCACTTTATTTCAACAATTGAAACTATAAATTTAAAAGAAATGGTTAATGCATTTTTCAGTAACTATATCAATAAAGAATATGACCATTTAAATGATATCGCAGAAAGGCTTTAGTCAGTATAACATTAACACAACTACTAGCAATAATCATCAATATTGAATTCTTCAGAGAATCGAATGTTTCGATTCAATGCGTTTTAAATCATTAAACTCCCTCCTCCTCCCTTTTCATTTACTGTCTCCGTGATTCAAGCACTTTGTCACCATCTACAGAAAATCTCCTATATCCGCATTTAAAGGCATGAAAAAGGGAAAGAATGATTATCCGGAGATACGGATATTAGAAACAGCGAAGAGAGCCATCCGGATAAGCTCTAAATCATATTCTTTTTTCTTTGATATTTGCAGGAAATCATGGGTCTTGATTAGTTCTCATTTTGAGAGATAGCTTTTAAGGTCGTTTTTTAGCTATTTGTAAAGTGAATGTTGAATTTCTCTCATATATTTTTTTTCTTTATGAGGGGGAAAAGGAGGTTACCCGGATTTCTTTTAGTCGAAAGATATTAGGAAAGTCGTTTTGAAATTTGATGAGAGATTTACGGGGATTATTTATCAGATTCAATCATTTTATGTTTTGAATTAAACTCAGTTTACAGAGAGAAAGTAAAGTAGGGACAGTTTAAATTTAAAAGCAGTTTCATTTTTTACCTGAAAATTAAATTGAAATGACGTGCTTTATTAGACATATTTATTGAAATGAAATTGCATTTCAATTAATTTAACATCTTAACAATCTCGTAAATTTCAAGAAAACGATAAAAGAAGAGCTTTTTTTTTATTCAAGGAAGTTGTATAAAATAAAATGTATGAACAGTATATGTATTCATTTTTAATTTTGGGATTTTTTTTTTCTTGAAATAAGGAAAATTTAATTTTGCAGAGAAACCAACAATAAGGGCTATTATGATTGAATGTTGTTTTCCAGAAACTAGAAAAAATAAAAGATATGTGTTTTAAACTTTAATAAAGAACTTTATGAAAAGAATTTATTTGTTTCATAGAAGACTATACGTATAATACATTGTTTTCAGATTCGCTATCCGAACTTTCATAAAATATCACTTATTTCCGAATCATTCTCAGATGTATTTATACTAAATTATAATCCGAGTCACTTTGTGATTATGACTATATAATGTGTGTGTGTTGTACACAATATTAAATATATGTATATATATATTTGACCACAGAGCACAAAATTATGCGCATTCAAAAACCTAACTGAGCTAAAATTACAATATAAGTATTTTCTTATACTATTAAGTGAGCAATATTTGTGTATATATATATATATATATATATATATATATATATATATATATATATATATATATGTATATATATATTTCACTGTTCTCGAAAACTGTAGCTCGGACAATCACGTAATTTAACACAAAGGTGCCCTCCGAAGGGTGATTGTGCACATCAAAGTCAGATTTTCGAATTTTTTATTAATTTTCTTTTAATTAAAAAAAATATGAAAATAAAACTTTCCATTTCTATAATGACGCAGAATGGAGAAGCTTAGGAGAGATTTGATTAGATTATTTGATTTTCATTGATTTGAGTGTATTTTACATTGAACTACAGCTATGTTATGAGGAATTACAAGAGATTTGATTAGTTTATTTGATTTTCATTGATTTGAGTGTATTTTACGTTGAACTAGAGCTACGTTATAAGGAATTACGAGATATTTGATTGTTTTATTTGATTTTCATTGATTTGAGCGTATTTTACGTTGAACAAAAGCTACGTTTAGATTTTATTTAAAAATATATGAATTTTTAATATTTTAATATTATGCGACTCTTACAGAGGACAAATTACAATTGGCGCCGCAGGCGCCCGAAAGTAGGTTTCTCGGTAAAAACTTTCATGTGCTAGTAAATTATTTAAAGTTTCATCCAGCTAGTAAATATATAAAATTGGATAGTGCTGACAGTTAAAAATAAACCTACTGTCTCCAATTACATTTTAAATAATCTGCTACTCCTGTCTAGAGTGTAAAATGAGAAATAAAATATTTTCGCGTATCAGAAATGGTTTGTTTTTTAATCTTTTTAGTGCGTTACTTTCGAATACTCCAGCAAGGCAACATCACGGGCATGAGAATTAGAGAGTGAGAACTCACACCGTCATTTTCGCGGGAGCGAGATGGAAGGGTTAATGAAATAATGTTTTTAAAATGTAATTGTTTTCTGACAGTCTTGTATGGAATCGAATTTGCATAAAAGCGTATTTGAAAATTGTTTGTGTAGAAATCGCAAATTATGATTACTAGTCATCATTTTTAGGGATATTTCTGATTTTTGTGGTACTTGTATAGAGTATGATGAATTCATCGCATCATCATTTTGATTTCTCTCAACCATATAGTAGGGCTGCCACAGGCGCCTTTTTTATATTATTCTCGTACCACTATTTCCAAAAAATAAAATGTATAACATATTTTCACAGATAAATCCTTGCATGAACTTATTATAAATTTAATGCTATGGAAATGGTGGTACGAAAATAATAAAAAGAAAATCGCTTGTGGCAGCCATGATACAGAAAAAATATTTTAGAGTAAAATTTTCAAAATTTAGTTTTTGCTATATTTACAAATTTTGAACTCCACTGAGTCTAAAAAACAGGATTTAGCATTTATAATCTCTCTGTGTGTGCGTGTTTGTATGCGTGTGTGTCTGTTGTCAGCATAATTCAAGTATAAATGATTGCTGTGAAACACTACATTTAAAATACACTGAATTACCATCTCATTTAAATACCGTTCAAGCGCCCCCTCAATCTTCATCGAAAATCGCGATATGTTTGAGAAAGTGAGGGTAAACGGGAAATATATATATATATATATATATTCAAAAATATAGAATTTAGCAAGAATTTTCCCCCTAAAATTAACTGACATAAATTATTTTAAAATAAAACATACTGTCTATTCTCCAGTTGCAGTTCAAGAATAAGAGGCAATTCTACTTGAGAATGGTTTGGCGGTATCACTGAGATGAGCCGTTTACGAAATTTTATCTCTGACAACCACTCCCACCCCTGTTTTGATGAAATCGCAGCAGATTTGACAAATCCGTAAAAGTGCTCATTGGATTCTAATCGGAAAATAAGCAGTACATACATTTTCAAGTTACAATTAGAAAAATATATATATATTAAGTGAACTCTTAATAAGTACAAAACTGTGAATAAACACTATAAAATGTAATAAACTCACAACAATTGTTTCGGGTCGAACGAAAACGCGACCCATCGTCAGGTGAACACAGTAGACACGAGTGATGCAATCAAACCGGCAATGCGTTGTCAATTTGATTGCAGCACTCGTGTTATCCTTAGACCCGAAACAATTGTTGAGAGTTTATTGCATTTTATGGTGTTTATTCAAAGTTTCGTACTTATTATTTTAAAATGTCAGTACTGTTGTTCTTTCTTATTACAGTGAACTCCTGTTTATTGCCATTCAATTAACTGAAAAAAAAAAATCGGGAAACACTTTTTTCCCCTTCCAATAAATTGTTTTAAAATATTTGCCGCTACTTTAGAAAGTTTGTGTTTTCCATTTTCTAATTATGAGTGTCCACGCGAGCGTGTGATTTTATATAATACGATTCAATGTTTATACTTACGAAGCGAATGTGTTAAATAAATTAGATAATATAAAAAACTCTCTCCTGTTTGGATAGGTTGTAAGGCTGAGTATAAGAGGGTGTATATTCGGCATTTAAAAAATAACAGATGGGGGGGGGGGGGGGGTGTTAACCAAATAATGACGCTATTGCATTATTTTGATGTAATGCTCATTAATTACAGAAAATGAGGTTATATGCATAGTTCTCGTTGTTTATATCTTTAAAAATTCATCTTAAGTAACTAAAAATATATATTTAAATAACTTTATATATATATATATATATATATATATAGTTTGGTAAATAAAGTTTTAATGCTTTCGAAAAATTGTAATTTAAAATTATCAAGTCTATGTAATATGCTTTTATAAATGATGAACGTATATATTCAAAACTAATAGAAATGTTTCGTAATAATTAGGAGATTATTTATTAAATTTATGCACTTATTTCATTATATACAATTTATTATTATTATTATTTTTATACTCGCCTCCCCCCCCTCCTTTTTTTTTCTTTTTTTTCTTTCTTTTAGATATAAAAATTGCTTAGCTGCTTTCTTTTTTCAGACAATGTAATTGCTTTGTATAATTCCAATACAACCCATAAATGTTTTTGCTTTTACCTTGAATTTAAGAAAATGTTTATTGCTTCTGTAATGCTCCGTTTCTTAATTAGCCTTAATATATATTAAAGCTCAGATTCTGTTTCCTTATAAAACATTCATAAACTAAAAAGTAATGCTGGTCGTAAAAATGTTTTGTTTTAGGATTATTACAGATTTCGCGTCTTTCATATGTTATAATTATTCAAAAAGTTTCATTTTCTAACTTCATTTTATGTACTGCAGAAGTGGAATTTTAAACATATATTAAAAATGATTTTTTTATGATGATTTCTTTTGCTAGTTTTCTATATTAGAATTAATATACAATTTTTTCTTCCAACACCTTTTGTTTTCATTGTCTTTTTCCTTCAAATGTATACACTATTCAAATATTAACACTACTACGAGCAATACACTTTTCATTTTTCAACCTTTTATGCTGCATATTATTTTAAAAGTTTCATAAAAAAGACAAATTTTAAAATGTCTCTTTATTTCGATTATTGAAACTAAAAGCTTAAAAGAAATGATTGACGTATTTTTCAATAACCATATCAATCAAGAATATGACCTTTTAATCAACATCACGGAATGACTTTTGTCTGTACAATATTAACACCACTAAGCAATAATCATCATTTCTGATTTCTTCAGAGAATTGAACCTTTTCTATTTAATGTGTTATAAATCATTAAACTCCCTCCTCCCTCTTTTTCATATACTGTCTCCGTGATTCAAATACTCTGTCACCATCTACGGAAAATCTCCTATATCCGCATTTAAAGGCATGAAAAAAGGAAAAAATGATTTTCCGGAGACACGGATATTAGAAACAGCGAAGAGAGCCATCCGGATAAGCTCTAAATCACATTCTTCTTTCTTTAATATTTGCAGGAAATCGTGGGTCTTGATTAGTTCTCATTTTGAGAGATAGCTTTTAAGGTCGTTTTTAGCTATTTGTAAAGAGAATGTTGAATTTCTCTCATATTTTTTTTCTTTATGAGGTGGAAAAGGAGGTTACCCAAATTTCTTTTAGTTGAAAGATATTAGGAAAGTCGTTTTGAAATTTGATGAGAGATTTACGGGGAATATTTATCAGATTAAATCACTTTATGTTCTGAATTAAACTTCAGTTTACAGAGAAAAAGTAAAGTATTGATTTTTTAAATTTAAAAGCAGTTTCATTTTTTACCTTAAAAGTAAGTTAAAATGACGTGCTTTATACATATTTAATGAAATTAAATTACATTTCAATTAATTTAATATAATAATGTTTTAAAATGTAATTATTTTGTGTTGCGTGCAGTGGCATCTGCATAAAGAGTATTTGAAAATTGCTTCTGCAAAAATCGTGATTTGTGATTACTAGACATCATTTCTAGGAATATTTCTTTTTTTTTTTTTTCTGTATTTGTAAGGAGTATGATGAATTCATCCCATTTTCATTTCGTTTTCTCTCAACTATATAACAGGGTTCACACAGGCGACTTTTTTATATTATTCTCGTACCACAATTTCGAAAAAATAAAATTCCTAATATATTTTCGCAGGTGAATTTATCATAAATTTAATGTAATGGAAACATTGGTTCGGAAATAATAAAATAAAAATCTCTTGTGGCAGCTCTGATCGAGAAAAATTATTTTACAGTAAAATTTTCGAAATTCTGTTTTAGCTACATTTACAAATTTCGGACTCCACTGAGTCTAAAAAACTGGATTTCGCGTTTATAGTCTCTCTCTGTGTGCGTGTTTGTATAAGTGTGAGTCTGTTATCAGCATAATTCAAGTATAAATGTCAACTGTGAAACTCTACATTTAAAATACACTGAATTACCATCTCATTTAAATACCGTTCAAGCACCCCTCAATTTTCATAGAAAATCGGGATATGTTTAAGAAAGGGAGGGTAAAAAGTATGAAAAAAAAAAAAAAGAAATGAACAGGAATATTCTCCTAAAACATAGTGGCTTAAAAATTATTTAAAAATAAAACACACTACCTATTATCCAATTCAAGTCCAAAACAAAGAGAGGCTGTTCTTCTTGAGGCGGGATCACTGAGATGAGCTTTTTGCGAAATTTTATCTCTGACGGTTTTCTCCCACCCCTGTTTTGATGAAATCGCAGCAGAATTGACAATTCCGTAAAACCGCTCGTTCGACTCCAATCGGAAATGAACTGTACATACATTTTCAAGTTGCAATGAAAAAAAAATAATAATAATTAAATACAGTAAACTCTCACTTAACCGACATTCAGTTAATTGAATGAATTCGGAATTTTTTTTCTCCTCCTTGTAGTAAATACGTTTAAAACATTTGCAGCCATTTTGAAAGCTTCTGTTTTCCATTTTCTAATAATGAGTATTCGCACGCGCGCGCGATTTAGCATAATATAAATCAATTATTTACGAAGCGAATGTTGTAAAAGTATTATTTAAAGTAAAAAAGATCTCTCCTATTTGGATAGACTCTACTGCGAAGTCTTTTATTCGGTATTTAAAAAATAACAGAAGGATCATTTAATCAAGGCAAGGCGCTTTTGCTTTATTTTAAGGTAATGCTTATTAATTACAGTGAATGAGGTCATATGCATAGTTTTTGTTGTTCATATCTTTAAAAATTCCTTTTAAGTAATCAAAAATATATATTTAAACAATTTTTTGCTTCTTTTATATAGTCTGGTAAATAAAAATTCAATGTTTTCGAAAAATTTCAATTTAAAATGATAAAGTTTGTGTAATATCCTTTTATAAAGGATCAATAAAGTTACATATTCAAAATGTCTAGTAAAAGACGAATGATTATGAGAATATATACTGAGTTTATGAACTATTTCCTCACGTAAGATAATTTTTCTATGGTCTTTATATATATATATATATACAAATTGCGTAGGTACTTTATCTTTTCAGGCAATGCAATTGTTTTGTATAATTGCAGAACAACTCATAAGTGTTTTTGTTTTAAAGGTGAAAAAAATATATTTCTTTAATGCTCCGTTTCTTAATTAGATTTAATGTGTATTAAGGCTCAGATTTTCTTTCTTATAAAATATTCATAAACCAAGAAATTATGATGGCTGTAAAAGTGTTTTGTTTTAGGATTATTACAGTTTTCGTGTCTTTCATATATTATAATTATTCAAAATGTTTCATTTTCTAACCTCATTTTATGTACTGCAGAGATGAAATTTTCTGCATATATTGGAAAGGATTATTTTATGATGATTTTTTTTACTAGATTTATGTCTAAAAATTAATGTACAATTTATTCTTCTAATTCATATTCTTTTCTTTTGTCTTTTTATTTCAAATATTTCTTTCCTACAATTTTCAAAGAGAGTTTAAATCTCCCCTCTTCCTTTAATTTTTTTTTTCGTTTCTAGACACAAAATTAGTACTAGTTTTCAAAATATTGTTTTTTTTTTTTTTTTTTTTTTTTTTAGTTTAAAATGCGAAAATTATCTAATTGCATTATTTCTCATTTTGTAACTCTAAAAGGAAATGCTGAAAATTTGAACGATGATTTTTTTTTTTAAGGAATGGTAATTTAACACTATCAGCGGAGATGGGATGTATTCGATCCCACCTAATTTTAATTCACAACTACAAAGACTCGTTGTGAATTTTATATATATATAATTTTACTATTTTAACTTAGAGAAAAAAAAAACTCTATGTTATGGCTCATGAAATAGTTCGTAAATTCTGGTAGTAGTTGATTATAATCGGTCAAAATTTCCTTGGATCTGAAAAGGTTAACAGTTTTCTATTAAATTCCAATGTGATAACGGAAATAAACAAATAAATATACAGGGTGATCAGTTTAAAGGCGAACCCGTTAGTTTTTATTATTACCCTTAAATCTGACGGATGTGGCAACTATTCTAACACTAAAATATAATTGTTTGAAGCTTGTTTAAGTGTAGGAGACGACTTCCTACACTGTTGGACTGTTACAACTCTATTTGTAAGACAAGATAGAAGAATTTTCAAAAATTCAGTTTCCAATTTCAAACTGGTTGAGATTTAATACTATTCTTGATGCTATCATAATTATTTACATGGTGATCAATTTAAAAGAGTACCCGTTAATTTTTCTTATTACCCTTAAATCTGAAAGATGTGGCAACTATTCTAACACCGAAGTATAATTGTTTGAAGCTTGTTTAAGTGTGGGAGACAACTTCCAACATTGTTGGACTGTTACAACTTTATTTGGGAGGTAAAACAGAAATGGAGACGCACAATGTTACTTAATCCCATGATAATTTCAGTTTCGAAAAACATGAATTAATTCAAATCTTTTACAATACCATTTCTACCCCGTTAGATTATTATTATTTTTTTTTTCGGGGTTATCTCATAGATAGGGTTTTCCAGAGAAGTCCTGCAAACATCGATAAATTAAAATAAATTATAACTGAAGAAATCTCGTCAATATCACCAACAATTCTGCGAAGTGTGTCAAAGAACTTGGTTCGACGTGTTCATGTTTTGCACTGAAGATTTTGGCAAACATTTTCAACATTTTCTGCAAGGAATGATATTGTAAAAAATTTCTATTAAATTATGTTTTTCAGAAATAAAATTATCTCAAGATTAGGTTACACTGTGCGTCTCTATTTCTGTTTTACTTCACAAATATAGTTGCAACAGTCCAACCGTGTTGGAAATTGTCTCCCACACTTAAACAAGGTTCAAAAAATTATACTTCAGCGTTAGAATAGTGGTCACATCTATCAGATTTAAGGGTTATAAGAAAAACCAACGGATACTCTTTTAAATTGATCACCCTGTATATATATTAAGTAATGAGTAATTATTTAAAGAAATTCCCCCATAGAGTTACATGGAATTTCACGAGTGAAGACTGGGAAATTGTAAGAGAGAGAGATAATACCTTAAACAATTCTTATTATTTATATTGTCTATGGAATTTCCAAAAATGTCCTGAAGTTACTTGTAACCTTTTGTTATTGATGTATTTTATTATACGGTTTATACTGAAGTTTATAACAATATTTCTTCTTATATTACCTAAAATACATTATTTTCTGATAATATATCAATAATAAATAATAATATAATAATATAGTAATATAGTAAACTTTATCATAGTTAATTTTACCTATAACAGTAAATATCATATGGATAGTGTATTTGTTCTTATGGCCTTTAACAACACCAGGCCCGTACATTGTGAATAAGTATGGAATAATTACAAGTTCTTATCAATGTCTTCTTTTAATAATTTCATTCCAAAAACTTAAAATAATCTCTTTAATCTTAACTATCATACATTCTTAACTATCTTACATTCATCTGAAATATTATATGACTCTAAATATAATAATAAAAGTATTAAGTAAAGCAACGACTTCATTTTAATCAGTATTATTAATATTATGCTAATTATTGCGATAGAGATATTTCACTATGTGCAATTCGTTTAAAAATTTTTTAACATCTTGGGTGCATTTCAAAAATTTTATTCTTTAAATAATCACACAAACACATTTGTTTCAATTTAATGTTTGAAATAGAAAACTTTTTTTCATTACTAAAAAGAAAAATAAATGAATCACAATAATGTATTTAAAAATAATAACTGAAACAACAAACAATAAAGGTTCAAAGCTAAAGCTTTTGAAGTAGAAACAAACTATGCTTAAACAGTTTAAACAATTCACTTCCCGAATATTAAATAAAAGGATACTCGTAGCTGTTGAAAAGCAGAGAATAAATGTATCGGGTTTCAAAATTTTGGCTGGATGCTTCACTTATGCATGTATTGTATTTCAAATTTGAGAATTCATGTCTTTTCAATAAAGAAATATCTAAAACATTTGTTTCAATTCACACATCTAAAACCGTTATCGGTTCTGTAGTTTTCAATAAAATATGAATTTTTCCTTTTAAATTTATAAGTTCTGGTTAAAACTGAAAAATAATTCCTTTTCTACGTATAAAAAGTGGATCAGCTATTTATTAGATTTATTTATTTATTTATTTTTTTAAGTGGTTTCGATATTTTTTTTTCTTCGTTTGTTAATGTATAATTTTTAAATTTCAAAAAATATCTTTATTTAAAAACAATTACTAAGTCTTAATCTCTTGCATGTATTGTTTTTAAGCTGAAGAGATGTTAAATAAAAAAATGTATATATGCATGTATCAGCATAAACTTAATTAATTTTATAATACAGAAAAAGAGCCTAAAATATCTGTTATTATATAATTTATTTTTAAAAATAGTATATATTCCTACCCTTTTAAAAATTTCAGTTCAAACTTGAACCACTATATGGAGTGAAGTTATAAGTGATATCATAATATGGTTCAACCTCACTTTTAAGTTTTCTACTTCTTGCGACTGAATTTAAGTTGCACCAAAACTTGGAGATACAATACATCCACTCACAAGGGAAGTATGAATCAGGGAAATTCCTATAGAAACCAAATCAAGCGTAAATTAAAGAGCGTGGCCGAAAATATAGGGTAAAGTGCAAATTTTGTGTAGCAACTCATCCTTGGGCTACGATAAGACGCTAGAAAATTTAGTCCATTTTATCAAAATCAACGAAGCAGAATTATCGGGCAAAAAGGCGTGGCACAATGCCATATTTTTAACTTGAGACAAGAAGATCTGCAGTTCAAACCCCGTCTCGGTTGATTTTTTTTTTTTTTTTTTGTTTACATAATACCAGTATTTAGTTAAACATAAAATTACCAAATCATTGTAAAAGATCAATCAGATGGTTGCAGCTACTTTAATATTAATTTTTGGTTTAACTTAACAACAAAATTTTTACAATGTATTTTTTCTTTCAATGTTCATATTAAAACAATTTATCATGCATCTTTCCTTTAAATAAAAGGACAGATTTGAAAATCGAAAATATATGTATTGTGTGTGAAAACTTTGGATAAATGTTTTTGATATGCATGTATAATAATTTAAGTTTTCGAACTCAGGTCTTTTCAGAAAAGAAAAAAAAAAATATCGAAAAGAAAATTTAATTCACATATAAAATATTCCTGAAGCTTGTGTTGTTTACAGTAAATAGGGATTTGTCCTTTGAAATTGGAATATCTTGATCATAGCACAGAAATAATTTTGCTTTATTTCACAAGTGTGTGACTATTTTACTAAATTGCATTCTGATTCGCGTTTTTTTTTTTTTTTTTTTTTTTTTTTTTAAATAATCATTCAAAAGCATTTGTTCCAATTTAATGCTTGAAATAAAAAAAAAATTCTTTTCATTCTAAAAAAAAAGTATTTAAAAGTAAAGATTGAGGCAACAAACAATAAAAATTTCAAGCTGAAGCTTTTGAAGTAGAAGCAAGCTATACTTATTTAGCTTTAACATTTCACTTCCTGAATATTGAATAAAAGGATAGCTCTGAAAAACAGAGTATAAATGTATCGGGCTTCAGATTTCTAGCTGGATGCTTTTGCTATGCATGTATTGTACTTTAAGTTTTGGAATTTATGTCTTTTCAATAAAGAACTATCGAAAACATTTGTTTCAATTCACACATCAGAAAGTTTTATTGGTTTTGTTGTTTTCAATAAAATATGAATTTGTCCTTTTAAATTTAAATGTTATGGCCAAAGCAGAATGATTCCATCTTTATCCATAGATAGTGAATTTGCTGTTTATTAGATTTATTTATATTTCGCTTTTAAGCTGTTTCATTATTATTATTATTATTATTATTATTATTATCTTATGTTTCTAATCTATTAGTTTTTAATTTCGAAGATTAGCTTTATTTAAAATGTATTATTAATACTTAGTCTTTACATAAACATTTTTTAAACTAAGAAGATGTTGATAATATAAATATATATATATATATATATACCTTTAAAAATGAATAATTCGAAAACGAATCAAGATACAAAGATACGATTTTCACCAAACGGATGAAAAAGAAACCGGGTTTTGTGTGGCAACGAAAAAAAAAATTAGTTCTGTTGGAGACCAACAGATGGCGCTATAGTGTTTTATTTCACCAAATGATGATTTACAAATGAAAAAAGTGTTGATAACTTACAAGTCAGCTTTATTACAGTTAGTACTACTACAATAACTGCTCAATGTGCTATCCATCATTCAGAAGTACAGCTGTGAGACGATTCACCACACGGTTCACAGGATTTAGTAGCATTTCTTGGGTTATGGCAGACACATTTTGGCGGATGTCATCTTTCAGTGCTGCTAGTAATTCCGGTTGGCCGCAGTACACTTTTGACTTCCAGAATCCCCACAGCCAAAAGTCACAGGGTATCAGATCGGGAGATCTTGGAGGCCATGCGTGATTAAAGTAGCGACTGAGAATGCGATATTTCGATGCATGTAAGCTTCGATAACCATTATCTGCCGCAGTTGCTCCTTTTTATATCGTTTGTTGCTTTGCATAATCCTACATCAGAAATCCGACAGCGCCATCTGTTGGTCGCCAACAAAACTATTTTTTTCCCTTGCCACACAAAATCCGGCTTCTTTTCCATCCGTTTGGTGCAAACCGTATCTTTGTATCTTGATTCGTTTTTGAATTATTCATTTTTAAAGTTTGTCCTGACTTTTGGATCACCCAGTATATATATATGTATATTGTACATTCAGTACGCATGCATGACGCGATATTTAAATAATTAGAAAGAACAAAATTATCTATAAACATACTATATTTTGTTTTTATTTTCCTATATTTCTAAAGTTTATATCAAATCAATTTATTATGAATCTTTTTATATATATATATAAGGATCGGCTTCAAAAGCAAAGAATGCATTAATCGGATTTGAATATTTTAGAAAGATGCTTTTGGTATTACATTTTAAGTTTTAAAATTCAGGTTTTTCAGGTATAAAATGATAATCTTCAAAAGCAAAGAATGCATTAATTGGATTTAAATATTTTAGATAGATGCTTTTTGTATGCATGTATTACATTTTAAATTTTAGAATTCAGGTTTTTCAGGTATAAATTGATGGGCTTCTAAAGCAAAGAATGCATTAAATTGATTTAAATATTTTAGATAGATGCTTTTGGTATGCACGTATTACACTTTAAGTTTTAGAATTCAGGTTTTTCAGGTATAAAATGGTCGGTTTCAAAAGCAAAGAATGGATTAATTGGATTTGAATATTTTAGATGAATGCTTTTGGTATTCATGTATTACATTTTAAGTTTTAGAATTCAGGTTTTTCAGGTATAAAATGATCGGCTTCAAAAGCAAAGAATGCATTAATTGGATTTGAATATTTTAGATAGATGCTTTTGGTATGCAGGTATTACATTTTAAGTTTTAGAATTCAAGTTTTTCAGATATAAAAGGAGCAGCTTCAAAAGCAAAGAATGCATTAATTGGATTTCAATGTTTTAGATAGATGCTTTTGTCATGCAAGTGTTACATTTTAAGTTTCAGAATTCAGGTTTTTCAGGTATAAAATGGTCGGCTTCAAAAGCAAAGAATGCATTAATTGGATTTGAATATTTTAGATATATGCTTTTGGTATGCATGTATTACATTTTAAGTTTCCGAATTCAGGTTTTTCAGTAAAAACAATAACGAAAAAGAAAAAACTTTTAATTCACGCATAAAAAAAAACTTTAAATTTTGTGTCATTTTCAGTAAAAAGTGATTTTCTTTTTCAATTAAAATACCTTGGTCACAGCAGAAAAATAATTCTGTTTTATTTCCAGTTTTATTTCGCAAATATATGTGACTTCTATAATATGTAATTTATTAATTTTTATCTTTTTATTCAGTTTAATTTTTTTTAATTCCTTGAATATATATACATATAAGTTAATGTATATTAATAATTTTTCTGAAACTAATTATTTGCTGTATCATATTTTACGCTATTTTTCTTAACTTTTATTCTTAAAAGTTTTATACTATTAAGACACATCTTTAATTTTTTTTTGTATCAAATAATCATGCAGAATTATTTATTTCAATTTAATGTTTAAAGTGGAAAATATTCTGTTTATTTAATAAAATAAAATAAAATAAAATGTGAATGAATAATAACAACGATGTATTTTAAAATGATAATTGAAACAATGAAATATTTTATCTAAATCTTTTGAAACAGAAACAAACTATGCTTATACAGTTTCATCAATTCACTTCCTGAATATTATAAAAAGGATAGCTTTGAAAAGACGAGAACTGATGTATTGGGTTTCAAAGTTTTAGCTAAATGCTTTTGTTATGCATGTATTTTATTTTAAATTTAGGAATTTGTGTCTTTTCAATAAAGAAATATATAAAACATTTGTTTCCATTCACACATCAAGAAGCTTCATTATTTTTTTTTTTTTTTTTTTTTTTTTTAAAGCAAAATATGATTTTTTCTTTTGAAAATTACGTGTTCCGTTCGAAGCAGAAAAATGATCCCATCTTCATTCATCGATAATAGAATTCGCTATTTATTATTTTTTTTTTTCCTTTTTTAAACAGTTTCAATATAATTATTATATATATATATATATATATATATATATATATATACTATATCCATGTTTGTTAATGTAAAATTTTGAAAAACCTATTTATTTAAAAACAATTATATATATATAACAATATTAATAATATTTACAAACATATATATATATATATATATATATATGTATTATACATTCACTATGCATGTATTACGACAGTGATTCTCAACCACTATGCCGCGGTACTTTTGTGTGCCGCCAAATTCTTATAGTGTGCCGCCAAATTTTAGAAATGTATATAGTAAAAATTAGAATACTTTTTTTTTTTTTTTTTTTATTACGAGTAAAGTTTGTTTAAATTAAAGAAAAGTACACTGTAAGAGAAAACTAATGTTTTTACAGTTAAATACCATATTTTTAACTGTTTTTATCTTCGATAACTGTGACCTTTCATAAAGTAAAATGTTGCCCCAAGTGAAATGTGTGCCGCCAAATTTTGAAATCGTTAAAAGTGTGCCGCGACAAATAAAAGGTTGAGAATCACTGGATACTTATTTAATTTTATAATGCAGAAAGAAAGACTAAAATTACCATTTTTATTTATTTTTTCTGAATAATAGTGTTTAATATTTCTACCTTTTTTAAAAGCTCATATTAAATAAATTTATTATGAAGCTTTTTTTTTTTTTTTTTTTTAAATAAAAGTATAGTCTTTAAAAGCAGAAAATATATGTATTGGGCCTGTTTTTGGATGGATACTGTTGATATGCATGCATCATATTTTAAGTTTTCGAATTCAAGCCTTTTCAGAAATGAAATATCGAATATATATATATATATATATATATATATATATATAATTCAACCATAAAATACTCCTGAAGCTTGTGTTATTTTTATTAAATAGGAATTTCTCCTTTTAAATTGAAATATCTTGATCACACTATAAAAATAATTATGTTTTATTTCACAAATGTGTGCCTTTTATATTAAGGGATTTATTCATTTTTATTTTTTATTCGGTTTGAATTTTTCAATTCTTAGAATTTATTTTTATTTTTTAATATGTATTATTATTTTTCCTGAAAATAAATTATTTGCTGTATCATATTTCATTTATTATTATATATTTTAAAATTCTATGACACTTAGACACATTTCTAAAGTTTTCTGTATGAAACTATCAACAAAACCATTTATTTAAATTTAATAATTAAAGTTGAAAAAAAAAAAAGAAAAAAAAACTGCATTCTTAAACAAAAAATGAAACATGGATGGATAACAATGATGTGTTTAAAAATAATATATGAAGCAGCAAACAATAAAAAGTCAGAGCTGAAGCTTTTGAAGCAGAAACAATCTATGAATGTACAGTTGCAACAATTTCCTTCCTGAATCTATATAAATAAAGAGAAGTGTCTGTGTGTGTGTCTGTGTGTGTGTCTGTGTGTCTGTGTGTGTATCTGCGCTGTGGTGCTCACACTATTGATCGCAGAGCTTCCAAATTTGGCATATAGGTACCTGGGACCATGCATGTGTGCACCTCTTCGAGATTTTTTCGAATTTCGAATTTGAATTTTTTAAATTAATGTTTTTTCGATTTTAAATATTGCCTTTAATGCTTCATTTTTCATAAATTTAATTATTTTGCTTCAATCGTCTGCGTATCTTAGCAACGGCTATTACGCAACTTATTTTTATTTAATTCATTCATTTGAAGGCGATTTTTTTTTTTTTTTTGTTATATTTATCTATATAAATAAAGAGAAGTGTCTGTGTGTGTGTCTGTGTGTGTATCTGTCTGTGTGTGTGTGTGTCTGTCTGCGCTCTGGTGCTCACACTACTGATCGTAGAGAATTTGAACTTTTTAAATTAATGTTTTTTCGATTTTAAATATTGGCTTTAATGTTTCATTTTTCATGAATTTATTCTCCGGTTGTAATCGTCTGCGTATCTTAGCAACGGCTATTATGCAATTCATTTTTTATTTAATGCATTCATTTGAAGGCGATTTTCTTTTTTTTTTCTTTTTTTCTTTATCATTATTATTGTTATATTTATTGAAAATCAAATGGTAATGCAATAGAAATAAATTGTTACGTTTATGTATAAATTTTATACTATAGCAACTTTTTATTTTTCATTTTTTTAATTAATTCCTTTAAAATCTTTTTTTTTTTTTTTTTTTTCTTTATTATTATTATTTATAATATTTATTGGGTGAAAAAAATGGTAGTTTATAGTAGAAAGGATAAATTGATTAAAATTCGTTTTTCATGTATTTAATTCCTTTTAAAAGAAAATCTACTTTTTTATTTTATTTTATTGCACTGTTCGGAATCAAATCGTAATATAGTGTAAATAACGGAGACTATAAAACACATGATTCAAAAACTAAAATATATAATAGATGCTGAGATACAGTCATCTTTAAAATCGTAGTTCTTAAGTAACAGAAAATCCACAAGTCGTCGATAAATATCCAGATTGAAGTGCCCGAGAAAGACCTTTCTGTAGACAGTGGGAAACTGGACTCGATGCAGTACGGGCAGAAAAAAGAGCTGCCTTAGGCAACGGGTACCCGAAGAAGCGAGATCTAAAGCAATTTATTTTTTCTTTTTTTTTTTAAGTTTTTATTTGCAATGTGATGTAAAAAATAAATACTGATCCAATTCTTTTGAAAATTCATTTAAATATAGTGACCAGCGAAGCGGGCGTAGCCTGCTAGTATTGAATAAAAGGATAGCTCTGAAAGCCCAGAATAAATGTACTGGATTTCACAGTTTTGACTGGATGCTTTTGCTATGCACGTATTGCATTTTAAGTTTTAGACTTCATGTCTTTTCAATAAAGGAATATCTAAAACATTTGTTTGAATTCACACATAAAAATCTTTAATACTTTTGTTGTTGCCAGTAAAATGGAAATTTGTTTTTTAAATTTAAATATTTCGGTCAAAGGTAAAAAACAACGTTGTTTTTATTCATAGATATGTGAATTTCTATTTATTAAATTTATTATTACGTTTGTAAGCGATTTCATTATTTATTTTTTCATATCTGTTATAACGTATAATTTTTCACTTTCTGAAAATATCTTCACTTTAAAATATTTATTACGATTTTTGTCCTACATAAAGTGATTTAAATAAAAAATAAGTTAAAATAATATATATATATATATATATATATATATATACATTATTATACATTCTATATACATTTGCATCAGGAGATATCTAAAGAATTTTATGATACAGAAAACTTAAAATTATTTTTATTTTGAAAATATTTCATATTTTTTGTTTTAAGTTTTTCTATAATTTTGAAGTTTAACTCAAGTTCTTATAAATATTTTCTTTATATAAAAGTATAGTTATTAAAAGTAGAAAATATACGTTTTGTGTAAATGCATATACAGTACCCGCCGCTTATTAAAATCACATTTGTTCTAAGCCAAAGTGATTTTATTAAGCGGCTGATTTTTATATCCGGCGAATATCCTTGCAGTCAAGAAAAAGGAATTCTTTCCCTGAATTTGGAAAGAAATTTCAAAAGTAACGAATAATGGAATTAATAAACAATAAAAATTCTTTGAAAAATAATTGATTAATTGCTCCTTCAAAATAAGTAAATTAAACATATCCTAAGTTTCGATGCGCTTTTCTTTAAGAAAATCATCCTTACTTTGCCGAAAGTTTCGCTTTTCTTTTAAATTTAAAATCCTGACGTTTAAACTTCTTGCTTCTTAGTTATTTCAAAATAAGAATTAAAAATTGTCTTCTAATAATTGTAAAAAAAAAAAAAAAAGAAAAAAAAAGAAAAGAAAAAGAAAAAGAAAGAAGAAGAAAAAAAAAAGAAATAAAGAAATCACTTGCGAATGAAATCAAATTTAACTCTTTACCGCGCTTTAAAGAATACGTGCTTTGAGGTTGTTACCGAAACAAGTGATGGAATTCAATATGTAAGTATTTAATATGTAACTATACTGAAAGTAAATTTTTCAACAAAGAGAGATATCGCGGGACTACTGTGTTTTATTTTCATCTTTATTTCAAAAAAGAAAAAAAAATGCAAATCAAAAATTTTTTTAGCTTACATAAATGACATTTTTGCTGCTGAAGAAATAATTTCGAGTTTATTAACCGGCGATGTTGATTTTATTAAGCGGCGGTTTTAAGAGAAGTTTGCATCGATTTGATTCCGGTCCTCACAATTTGATCAGAATAAGCGGCTGATTTTATTAACCAATGAGTTTATAAAGCAGATGTTACTGTATATACTTTCGCTGGGCAAGCTGAAAATTAGGAAGGAGCAAAAATACTCAAAAATGAGTAAAATTGTGTCACAGTTGAGTGTATCACATACTCAAAATAATAGCTCCGAAGAATATATACTCAAATCTAAAAATCTCACGTACTTATTATTGAGTATATTAACATGTTAAAATTAGCATCTATCATTCGGAATCTTAATATCCTGAACATAGGTTCTCATTCATGTATACTTCCGCAAACCAGTATGAAACCGTCACGAAATAGAGTTCTGTAGATGTGAGTGAATAAATTTTGTATATGAACTCTTTCTATATAAATTTGTAAAAATTCTATGAAAGAATTCATTTAGTTCAGCACATATATCATGACAAGAATTTAAAGTACAATCGTTTCAGTCGCATTAATGAGTGTGTCACAATGGGACCCATGTAAGGAGTCACATTGCAGTCACCTTGGTGACTGGCATTTAAGGTCACAATGGGATGCATTAAAGGAGTCACATTTTTGTCACCGTGGTGACTGTCATCAAAGAGTCACTATGTGACGCATTAAAGGAGTCACATTTTAGTCACCGTGGGGATATATCTAAGAGTCAAAATGTGACCCATTTAAGGAGTCACATAGCAGTCACCGTGGTGACTGCCATTTAAGGGTCACAACGTGACGCATTAAAGGAGTCACATTTTTGTCACCGTGGTGACTATCATCAAAGAGTCACTATGTGATGCATTAAATAAGTCACATTTTAATCACCGTGGGGACATATCTAAGAGTCACAATGTGACCCATTTAAGGAGTCACATTGCAGTCACCTTGGAGACTATCATTTAAGAGTCACAATATTACTAATTAATGGAGTCCCTTTTCGGTCACCGTTGTGACCGTGACACTTGTGACCATCTGTGACGTCAGGGTGACGTCACATCGAAAGGCTGTGCTATTAGGGATGTTATATTATGAAGTGAACAGGTATTAATTTGAAAGCATGCGATATTCCATAAATGAGATAAGTATGCTCTCCTTTTTGGAACAAAATTACTTATTTCGAAATGAGTATGTCCATTTACTCATTTCTGAGCACTTTATTTTTAAAAGTGCATGTATTATGTTTTAAATTGTAAGATGCAGGTCTTTTATGTAAGGCTGTATCTAAATAGTTTTGTTCTAATTCATCCATAAAAAATCCTTCGTGCCTTTTTTATTGTCAATAAAGTAGAAATTTGCCGTTTTAATTTGAAATATTTTGTTAAGGGCCCGCTTCACTTACCATCGTCGGAAACCCAATCCAATGTTTTTCTATGGGAAAATTTGTTTACTTATAACTCTTTAACTAATACAGTAACCGCCGCTCAAAACAATCACTGGTTAATAAAATCAGCCGCTTAATCTGATCAAATCGCCAGGACCGGAATCAAATCAATACAAACAACTTTTAAAACCGCCGCTTAATAAAATCAGCATCGCCGGTTAATAAACTCAAAAAATCTCCTCAGCAGTCAAAAATATCATTTATGCATACAAAAAAAAAAAAAAAAAAAAAAAAAAAAAAACATTTTTTTTTTCCCTTTTTTTTTTTAATAGAAAAAGAAACTAAAGCACAACAAACCCTCCGTTATCGCTCATTGTTGAAGGATAATTAGAGATTAAACACGCCCCATAACTTATCTCTGTAACAATTTCAAGGAACGTATTATTCAAAGCGCAGTAATAAAATAGAAATATTATTTGAATTTTTTTTTTCTTTTTTCTAATTATTAGAAGGCAATTTCTAGTTCTTATTTTGAAATTACAATCATTCATGAGGTTTAAGCGGAAAGATTTTAGTTTATAAGAAAAGCGTGAACTTTTGGTAAAGTAATGATGATTTTCCTCTAACGAAAGTGCCCGGGAACTTAGAATGTGTTATTTACTTATATCGAAGAAACAATCAGTTAATTATCTACCAAAAATTAATTAATATTCTTTATTAATTCCATTATTCGTTACCTTTTGGAGTTTCTTTTAAAATTCAGGGAAGTAATACCTTTTCCTTAAGGGCAGGAACGTTCGCCGGATATAAAAATCAGCCGCTTATTAAAATCACTTTAGCTGAGAACGAATGTGATTTTAATAAGCGGCGGTAACTGTACATACTTTTAAATTCTATTTTCATGTGCATGTATTTTACTTTAAATTTTATGATTCGGGTCTTTTCCGTAAGGCTGTATTGCAATTTTTTTATTGTTCGAATTCAGCCATAAAAATTCCTTGATGCCTTTGTTATTGTCGGAAAAGTAAAAATTTGCCCTTTTTAATTTGAAATATTTTGTTAAGGGCCCGATTCACTTACCGTCGCCGGAAACCCCAAACCAATGCTATTCTATCGGAAATTTTGTTTACTTATAACTCTTTAACTAATACAAACATTTAAATTCTGTTTTCACATTCAGAAAATTCACAGCTGTTAAATTGACGGGCGTTTCTAAAAAACGGATTTTTTTTTTTTTTTTTTAGTATTTTATTTTGAAACTTTAAGATGAAAAATGTCACATATAAAAAATTTGTATTTTTACAGATTCAAATAAAGTATTAACATATCTGCTTTAAAAATCTGCTTTAAAAGATGTCTGCTTTAAAAAATATCAGTCAGTTTAACAGCTGTGAATTTTCTGAATGTGAAAACGGAATTTAAAAATATGTATCAGTTAATGAGTTATAAATAAACAAAATTTCCCTAAGAATAACACTGGCTTGGACTTTCGACGAGGTTAAGTAACGGCTCCTTAATAAAAGAAAAATAATTACACTTAAAAAAAAAAAAAAAAAAAAGGTGAGTCACTTTTGTATTATTTAATTTACTCTTTTGCGTTTTAGGTTTTATTTCTTTAACTCTTAGAATTATTTTGTAAAAGTTAATATGTATTGTTAATTTTTATAAAATTGATTATTTTCTATATGATAATTTCCTTCTTTCTATTATACTCTAAAATTATACAACATTTAGAAACATTTCTAAAGCTTTCTACTTTAAATAATTATACAAAAGTTTTTATCTAATTTTAATGTTTCAAATGGAAAAAAAAAAAAAGTTTTATTTTTAAACGAAGAAATAAACGAATCACAAAGATGTATTTAAAAACAATAATCGAAACAACAAACAATAAAAAGTCAGGGTTGAAGCATTTGAAGCAAATACAGACTATGCTTGTACAGTTTTAACTATTCACTTCCTGAATATTGAATAAAAGAATAGCTGTTGAAAAGAAGAGAATAAATGTATCGGGTTTCAAACTTTTGGCTGGATGCTTTTTTAGTGCATATATTGTATTTTAAATTTTGGAATTTATGTATTTTTAGTAAAGAAATATCGAAAACTTTTGTTTCAATTTACACATCAAAAATCTTTAATACTTTTGTTGTTCTCACTAAAATGAAAATTTGTCCTCTTAAGTTTAAATATTTTGTTCAAAGCAAAAAAATGAACTCGTTTTAATTCATAGATAAGTGACTTTATTATTAATAAAGTCACACTATTTATTTGTTGAATTTATTTTTATTCGTTTAGGGGATTTCACCTTTTCTTTCTTTTTTTTTTTTTTTTTTTTTTTTTTTTTCTTTCTAGTAGTTTAGCATTTATCATGGTATCATCAATGCATCATCATGGTGAAACATAAATTCTCTTACATTAGCTCTAGAAGGTTTTCTGAAGGACACTTACAGGTGTACCGGTTAGCCGTAACTGTCTTATGTCCTACCAGTTTGGTGACTTTGATCAGTCCTATCCCAAGTAGCACATGAACGTTCTCTGAACGTCTAATAACGGTTACACTGGTTCAAACACCGTGTTTCGTGTCAAAAGAACGTTCTACTTGACGTTCAAAAGCAGTATTATTCAGAACGTTCTAAAAAGGTGTGTTTTGTACCATTCATAAAACGTACAATTTCAGTTTTATAAAAAACGTTAAGGGAAACACCGTCGTAACACGTTCTGTTTCAGTACAATTATAACGAATATGACAAAGTGCTCTATTTTCCGTTATAATGCATAAAATTTTTGACAACAAGACAGAACTTGATTTTGTTGATACAATTTATAATAATATTCATTGGGAAATAAAAATGAAGAGGTGTTTTTTTTTTTTTTTTTTTTTTAAACATAATTTTAAATTATAATTATCTGATATTTGCAATTGAATTTCTCTTCGCGAAAACTCTAATTAAAATGAACGCATAATCATGTAATTTTGTTGACATACTTTATATAAAATTATTATTTGATTGTTATATTAGTTTGCTAGAAAATAATTTGGAATAAAATGGAAATATTTAATTCGATCAAGTATTTCGATATTACACTTTTGCTTAATTTATATGTTTTTAGAGTACAAAGAAATGGTTTTTGCAATTCGTCAGTGTATATGTGTATACACGCGATTTAAATGCCCTTTCGTATGTATTAGTTGGTTAGTTAAAAAAAAAAATATATGTATATATATATAAGCCTTTTATATGAATATGGAAATTTTAAACCTCGCAAGTGCGCAAAAATGGTTCCACGGATTTTCTTCAAACTCGCCACTTTACCTTTCATCCAGATGTACATTCGTATGTAATTTAAGGTTTACGGTGAAAAGGTTATTTTGTAGAAAATCGTAAGTGAGAATATATATAATTCTATCAAAAAGGGCTCGAACGATTTTCTTCAAATTTGCTACATAAACCCTTTTTAGATGTCTTTCCACGTATATTACTTAATTACTACAAGAAAATTGACAGGCATCCTGATTAAGTAGCTCGGAAATTGGTGTTTCAAAAAAGGTTTTATCTTTTTTTTTTTTTTTTTTCTTTTTTTTTTAACTTGCTATGTAAAATCCTTTTTTTGCGTTTTTCACGACGCATGCATTAGGTTTTTTTTACAGGAAAATTGTTATAGGTCTAATATGTTAAATCCAATTTATGTATTCTGATCGCACTATATGTAAAAGAGCATATAATAAAAGTAGTAGTGAATTATGGAAGTCATATTGTTACAAATATATATATATATATTTTAAAAATTTTACACTATTCATGATTTTTTTTTCAAATTTCACTTCATTATTTTGTTAACAAAAATCGTCAAAAATATTTTAATATAATTATATACACATATTATACATTTGATGATGAAAAATTCTTTGATTTAGAAGTTATTCAAATATTGAACTAATTACATACTAAATGTTATAATATTACTTGAATCTACCAATTCATTATTTTTATAACAATCTACCTTTTACAAAATATTTTTAAAATTAATATAATTTGAAATAATAAAATAAATTTGAATTATATATATATATATATATATATATATATATATATATATATATATATATATGAAATATATTAAAGGATTAATTTTTGAATGTAAAATTCTAGCTATTAGAAACGTTGGCTGAAACAGGAAACTCATAATTATTTACATTATCGCAAACCGCAAAAACATCTGCTGGTAGAGAAATGGTTGTAATTTAGGAGCGTATTTCGCTTCTTGGCGATTTTCTCACTTGTTATTTTCCCCTTTTGCTTTTAAATAGCAAATGGTCAATTTTAAAAGCTTAAAGTTTACTATTAAAGAACAGCTTTTACTAGAGATAGGGCAGTAAATATAAAACTGTAATCTCTAATAATATTTAAATTATAAACTTTTATTTTTATTAATCTGACATTAGTTTTCACTTATTAATAACAAAAAATATATAAAAATATGCAACGTAATTCTCAGTGCAAAAGGGTATTTTCATTTAGTTATTTCTAATTAATTAAAAAATGAAGGTTTTTTTTTTTTTTTTTTTTTTTTTTTTTTTTTTTTAATATAAGTTTCATATATTACATATTTTAGATTTTTTACTTCCATTACACTACTACCGTAGGTACATACGCCCGATACATAAAAAATAATAATAATTGTTGGTTTAAATGGGTCCGCAGAGTGAAAAGCAGAGTCTTTTGAACAATCACAACATTTAATAATATAGAAAAGAAGAATAACATAATGATGGCATTTCTTGTCGCACGCTTAGCAAAGCTTTCTCGTACAGACTCATATAAACCTCCCTCTCTCATAAGCTCCGTTCACATGAAGCAACTTCAACCCGTGTCAAAACGACCCGGGAATTTGAAAAGCGGGGTTTTACAGAGTCAAAATTTAGGCTGTTCACACTATCAACCCTGGTTAAAAATCACTGTAGCAGCGTCATACGTTTCTTGAATTCTGATTGGCTGTTTGCAAGATTAACGCATGAGTTCGGAGAAAAGAAGCGAAACCGTATTGTCCGCGAAAACGTGAATTTAATTTCATGTTTGACTTTGACAGCAGCTGAGAATAAAAGGATTACATACATTATTTAATTTTAGGATTATATATTTTATATTATTCTTCATTATTAATATTTAATTTTACATTAAGTTTTTAATGCAAATTTAATATTACAAACAAATCATTCTGAATTTAATTTTTTAAACATGAAAATTTCAGTATCTTTTTTATATGTAGTAAATATATATATATATATATATATATATATATATATATATATATATTATGTATTAGAAATTTAATTATTAATATTATTTTGAATATTAAGATTGTAAACGGGATCGGGAAATAAAATAAGTTTTGATATTAGTTTTATTTATATTGTTATTACAATTAAACTTAGTCAATTGAAATACTAATATAATTAACTTTACAATACTTTGATTTTAAATTAGTTAGAATAAATTATGCATTATAATTATATTAAATCTAAATGCATTAAATAATAAAATAAATGATTAAACTTTTAATTCAGATTTTATTACCTTAAAGATTTAAAGTAATATTACTACATTAATAAATACTAGGTCAGATACTTATTTCATTTCTTGCTATCATAACTAATAGATATTCTTAAAAATATTTCAACATAAATCTTTCATAAATCTTTATCTTTTATTATGCATCGAAATAAGAATTCAGTAAAAAAAAAAAAAAAGTATTCTTGTGCATCTGTAATAAAAACTATAAATTAGAGTTTTGTGCATATATATTTTATTATTAAAACTCCTTTTGTAATTAAAAATATTCTGTAACCAAAAGTATTAAAACCAAAATTCAATAGAAAATCACAGAACCTCTTAAATAATCCGAAACTAAAATCCAAACCTCTTAAAATAATTTTGTGGAGGGCATTCCACCTAGGCCTAGAGCCCTTGTGATATCAATCAGCCTTAATGCTCACACTACCACTTATTTTTTTTTTTTTTTTTTGATTAAATATGTCGATAATTATATATATATGTGTGTGTGTGTGTGTGTGTAAGAACAGTAGCAATGGGATACAATTACCTATAAAAGAAAATTTTCAATGAAATCTCTAATATAGTAAAATATAAAACAGATTATGAAATATATATTATTCAAATCTGTTCCCAAATAGTTTATCTATTTATAACCCACTTCTAAAGTTAAATTTTATACGTGAACTCAAGATATAGGTATTATAAATTTGTTCTGTTTATATAATTAAAATTGCTTTTCTTCCTCCTACCAGGAAAAAAATATATATAGTTCTTATAACTGTTATTAACCCAACAAAATTCGATATATTGGCCATACTATTAGGCGAATAAATATGGGTATCGGGTTCGAACCATCGTCGGTCTGATCTTAATAGTTTTCCGTCGTTTTCCCTAAAACTTCCATGAGTATGAGCTAGTTTCCCTTAGAAAGTCCCCCTAAAAGACATTCCACCCAGTCCAGGCTCTAGTGTGTACAAATGTACAATGGATTTTAAATATTTTACAGCAACTCAGAAATATTTTATAAATACATTTGGTTATTACTTTGTAAATTCATTGGTAAGTTAAATCTTTATATATATATATTAAAGATTGGCTGTTAAATTAATTTCTTAAAATGATTATATATGTATGCATATATATATATATATATACATATATATATATATATATATATATATATATATATATATATATTGTTTGAATGCTGGAAATTAAATGAAAAAAATTAATATGCAAACATAAAAACATTTTTCAAAAATTATTTTATCAATTAATAGAGAAAGCAATATTTAAACATGTTTAGAATATATTGTTAAATAAATTATAATAATGTAAAATAAAGAGAAATGTTAAAAATTGTTTAGCAGGATTAATTTTTAAAAAATATATAATTTTTTAATTTAATTTTATTGAATTTAAATAGTTTTTGAGAAATTTTAATACTTAATATTGTTATATTCCAATGCATATGCATACAAAATGTTTATAATTCTAAGAAGTTATTTACAAAAGAAAAAAAAAATGTGTCTACCATTTCCTTAAATAACCTTTATAATACAAAAAAATTATTCATATTGTAAAACAATATTAATTTACTATATGTTAGTTTACTGAGAATTTTAGAAATTTCAATAAAAAAGGAAAAAAGAAAAGTGCAAAACACTGTGCCCGTTTTATATTTTTCATTTATATAATATCCACGCATTATTTTAAATTCCTTCCTCTAGTATTATTATTCTTCAATTAACTTCACAGAACAATACGCACACACAAAATAATAATAAAATAAAATAATAAAAAAGAACGCAGTTTATCTCTTGAAAATAGTGCGCAATTCGCTGTCCCAGTATTGAAGCAGAAAGAAACAAGCGAAAAGCATTCTGGGTAATTCGCGGGTTATTCCCTCTTATCCCCTAGTATATTGCGGGGTTGATTTCGGAGGAAAAATGACCCTGGTCTAACCCTGCTTTTACGCGGGATGGAAGTATGTGAACAGCTTCGCGAAGATTGACGCGGGTTTGACCCGGGTAGAAACTGCTCATGTGAACGGGGCTTACAGAGGCGAAGATGCGCTGTTGATTACGTAATACAGTTACGTCACATCTGACGTCATGACAGGTGTTCGCTAGTTAACAGATGATATGAGGAAACATGCATTGAAATCTAACAATAATAATAATAATAATAATTAAACTCGCTACATTTTTGCAATCGGTTTTCAATCTTTTTAGAGTTTTTATTCTTTCATTGAGATCTATATATTAAAAAAGAATTGATTTATCTCGAAAATGTTTTGAGTTTTAAAATGTTTAGCGAATAATTCGATGTTTCGTAAAATCTTAAAATATGGATCGCTAACCCGTATTTTGTTAAAAATTTTATATGGTTTGAAAGAAGATTAAACATCTTTTTTTTTTTTTTTTTTTTTTTTAATATTTGTCGTTAAGAAACTAAGCATTTACGTATTCGTACAGGGTGATTCAAAAAAAAAAAAAAAAAAAAAAAAAAAAAAGAAGGTTAGAATTGAAAATGAACTTCTTTCTTGTGATACAGACCTATTTTAAATATCACAATCCATTCAGGAGGGATCGCTTTTCAAAAATAAAGCTTTAAAACAAAGCTGTAAAGCTGTCATTAATATTTTTGTGCATGTTTAACAGCCAGTGACGTTGTTATATAGAATATTATAGAAGAAATTTTTGTAACGTCTAAAGCATACTAGATTTTTTGTTTCGTGTGTGTGTGTGTTCAAATTATTCAACTGAATTACAGAAATGTGAACAGTGTGAGCATTAGGTGATCTTCTTGCTCATTGTATTTCCATCCGTATGATTTTTTCCTATGGTTTAAGTGTAGGGCAGAGTATATACGAAAAAAATAAAAAGCCCATGCCGACCTTATTGTAACCATCAAAAATAGAAATACAGTTGATATCCATGCATGTGTTCAAATCTGTGACTATCACTTATGACTTTTGCCTTCTTCATGTTAAAATTAATTAAGTTTTGCACGAACACACTATATTGTGAATTACACGTAATGGTGTATACATTGATTTTTTAAACATCATACACTGTATAATAAGTAGGAAGTAATAAAGGTTTATTTTATAGCAGTCCCCCCCCCACCCTTTTTTTCTTTCACACTCTTCATGATACGAGGTTACAAATAAAACAGTGTATTCAGAGTTATTAGTACGGAGGACTATAAGTCTCAATCTACGGATTTTTATGATACCAGTTTTACGATAGTTGGACATTTATCGAAATCGGAAACTTATCGAAAATATAATAACAGGAGACTAGGCGTTGGAATATTAAAACTCAAATGAACTACTACGTCAGAAACGCCAAAAGAAAAATTTTTGTGATGCATACAGCTGTTTCGTAGCCTTAAGCGTACCGTCTTCTTTTTGCACTGAAGACGGTACGCTTAAGGCTACCGAAACAGATGTATGCATCGCAAAAATTTTTCTTTTGGCGTTTCTGACGTAGTAGTTTATTTGAGTTTTAATTATCGAAATTATATTTGAATAATTTGAAAGCAATGTTATAATTTGAAAAAAAAAAAAAACTAATAGTCTTCCATCTGCTTTTGTCAGAATTTCATTAAAATGTTTTTTTTTTTGTTTTTTTTTTTTTGTATGGATGACTATTAGTCTCAATCTACGGATTTTTACGATACTAGTTGTACGATAGTTGGACATATATCGAAATCGAAAATTTATCGAAAATATAATTGAATAATTTAAAAGCGATGTTATATTAAAATAATAATAATAATAATAATAATAATAGTCCTTCATACTGAACTAAATTCTGCTTTTGCCAGAATTTCATCAAAATCTTTTTTTTTTTTTTTTTTTTCTTTTTCTTTTTTTCTTTTTTTTTTTTTTTTTTTTTTTTTTGTTGAAAGAAAAAGAAAAGAAAAGAAAATTAATAATAATCAGTATCAAAACTGACAGTATCGATTTTTTTTTTTTTTTCGGAGGGGGGAGGGTGAGAAGGTCAAAATTTTTATATTTTATTTATTTATTTATTTTTAAAGTTATTAAAGTTTAAAATATCAAGAAATTTTTAAAAATTAAGTATTTGAAAAAATATTTCAGATTTTTGTTTCGCAATATGTACATTTTCAAACTTCCTAAAATAATATATATATATATATATATATACATATTGATTTTTTCTTTAAAAAGAACTAGTAAATTCGCAATTAACGCCTACCATGAGATACTTAAAAATAAGTGCATAAAACATATATCTCGAATGAATTCTTGAAGAATACAAAAATAATGTACGAAATTCATCGTATCTCTTTCATGACATCTTCCTGCACAGCACAGAGCTTAAAAGTGATCCCTCACTCTTTTGTATTTCTTAAATTCAGATGGATATTGCAGAATTTTAACAGGAAGTGGCAACGTGAGAGAAAATACGACTGAATGTTGCAAGATGTAATGAATCATCCTGAATTGAATACACATGTCTCATAGATCTCTCTTCTGAAAGAAATAGAAATATATCTGCTCTGAATGGAGGCTGAGGAAAATTGTTGTATAGAGAAAATGCTTTATAGTTATGGTTCGAGAGTAAGTGCTGTGCTCCTTATGAATGTATTTTAGTTATTAATATATGGCGCATACATTTTTTGTACATCATATATTTTTATTTATAGTAATTCAGTTTCTATAGCAGAACTTTACTGGTGCAGGAATATAAATGTTGCATGCATGAAATATTTGGTTGAAAATTATTTGAGGAACTTTCAAACACTTTTTTTTTACTTTCTTCTATTTTCAATAAAAAGTATTGGAATCACAAAAATTTTCAACTTCTGTTTTTTGATGAAATTACATTTTTTTGAGAGGTCCAAAACACGATCTCACTCACCATTTTCAGTAACGGTCTGACTGTCCGTCTATCTGTCAGCGTGTGTGATAAACATTTTGAGGCGACTGTATCTCAGGAACTATAGCACAGAATTGCATATAAATTTATATGTAGATACAAAATGACATAAGTTAGTGCCTACCAATTTTTAGTAAAAATTGTCTTAGAGGGTAAGTTGCAATCCCGCTTTTTCTAAATTTTTAACATGGTGGTATAGAACAAAATTTTGTATAAATGTGCATAAAAAGAATTATTTTTTAATATTATGAAATCATTCATATCATTATGAAATTTACAAGAATTGTTTATAACAGAGATAGTCAACTGGTATAAAATTTTGCATAGGTAGAAGCATCGCCTCCCCCCTGGGGGAAAAGTTCCCCTCCACTCGAGGGGAATAAATTTTCATGATGGGTATCTTTCAAAAGGTAATCTTTCGCATATACCTTTAAAATGAATGGTTGAACCATCGATCTGCGAATATTTAAAATAAAGTTATCGATTTTTTTTCTTTTTTATTTATTTATTTATTTATTTATTTATTTATTTTATTTATTTTTTAATATGTAATACTGAGACTAAAATGGACTTTTTTTTTTTTTTTTTTTGGATATTTAGTGTTATAATACTTCTCTAATATGGAAACCGTACTGAATTATCATGGAAGATAATTTTATTAAATAATTATTTTAATAAATTATTTTTACTGACTGAATTTGCATAGGAAAATATAGAACAAAGTCATGTGGTGGCCGCAACATTCTAGTTTATTTTCTTCTATTTTCAATAGAAGAAAGTATTGGATTCATAAAAATTTTCAACTTCCGGTCTTCGATTAAATTACATATTTTTGAGAGATCCAAAACACGATTTGACCATTTTTAGTAAATGTCTGTCTGTCCGTCTGTCTGTCAACGTGTGTGATAGAAAATTTATGGAGACTGTATACCAGGAACTATAGCACATAATTGCATATAAATTTATATGTAGATGCAACTTGACATAAATTAGTGCCTATAAACTTTTGGTGCTAATTGCCAAGCAGATGGTGTTGCAATACAGCGATTTTCCCAATTTCAAAGAAAGCAATATATGAGAAACTTCTGCTCAGATTTGCATATAAATTTATATGTAGATGCTACTTGACATAAATTAATGCCTATAAACTCTTTGTGCCAATTGCCAAGCAGATGGTGTTGCTATACAGCGATTTTCCCAATTTCAGGGAAAGCTATATATGAGAAACTTCTGCTCAGATTTGCATGTAAATTTATATGTAGAAGCAACTTGACATAAAGTAATGCCTATAAACTTTTGGTGCCAATTGCCAAGCAGATGGTGTTGCTATACAGCGATTTTCACAATTTCAGGGAAAGCTATATATGAGAAACTACTGCTCAGATTTGGATGTAAATTTATATGTAGAAGCAACTTGACATAAAGTAATGCCTATAAACTTTTTGTGCCAATTGCCAAGCAGATGGTGTTGCTATACAGCGATTTTCACAATTTCAGGGAAAGCTATATATGAGAAACTACTGCTCAGATTTGCATATAAATTTATATGTAGATGCATTTTGACATAGCTTACTGCCCATTAATTTTTGATGCAAATCGCATAAAAGGTGGCGCTGCTGTACAGCAATAGGATATACCAGATTTTAACTTTTAAAGCAAAAATATGTTAAAGAAAAACTATAAGTCATGAAAAAAAAAAGAGCTTTTTTATGATATTTGTGGATTATAAGTAAAAATTTATAGATATAAATAAATAAGTAAAATAATATATATACATATATATATATATATATATATATATATATATATATATATATGAAGTTTCCGTCTGACGACCTGTGGTATTAGCCAACTTAGTCACATCTCAAAGTTTATATTTATGTTAATTATATTTTTAATATTATAATTAAAATTGTTTGACATTTGCAACATTAGACATCATAAGTAGACTATTAATTATTACAAGAAGCCATTCTTTCATTTTTCCACATAATTTAACGACAGACAAAAATAATAATTATAATTAACAGAGAGATTCAACATATAAAATTATGTTTTAAAAACTGATTTGTTTTAGATTGAATATAAGTAAAATGGGGTTATACAAATCATTGATTGTTTGATACCGCTTACAGGTATCATTTACCAAAAGGCCAATAGGCTAACAGTCAGGAATACATAGATGTATATGTTACCGTTAAAGCTCGAAATCCGTTAATGTGCAGATTATCTAGCTAATCTGCAGATTAACTAAAATGACCCGTTAAAGTGCAGAATCAAGAATTTTCCGCATTTTAACTAGGTAATCTACACATTAGCGGCTTCTGTGTCGTTAAAGTTCGAATGTTTGTTTCGAGCTTTAGTTTTTTTACATTCACTATGATATCAAACAGTCATGTCATACAGATACGCGAATGACCTTCAAACACAAACTAAAACTTTCATCCCTTCCGCTCCGCTATGATAAAAGGTAAACGCAAAACGTGGAGCATCGAAGTTGTGATTCTTATTGTGACCAACACAAAATTTAAAGTAACAAGTAAGTTATAATAGTTTTAATTTTGATTTTAATTCTTCTCTTTTTTAATTCTGTCAATATAAGTTTCATAAGGGTCTGCATTTTTTTTAATGAAATCTAATCTTAATTAAAAGCTCTCTCTCGTGAAATTTCATTTTGAATTATGAATATTAAATTTACAATGCAGTAATTATTTCCTCCCGAAATAAAACTATTAAACCACAACTTTTTAAAACTAATTTATTTTAAAATTGATTTAAATTACTATTGCTTACTGTAAAAAAAAAAAAAAAAAAAGTATAAATTTTTAACTCTGAAAAATATGGCATTCAATATTATGGCATTATTTAATAAATACTTAAAATGAAATTTTTATGCATTTTTTAGCATTTCATTACATTTCTTTTTTTGTTTCTTTCCATTTCAAGTTCCCTTTATATATTTTATATATCATGATTATATTTTTATTTATTTATTTGTTTTTTTAAATTTTGTTCGCTTTTTCAGATAATTTCGTTGTAGTTTATCACATAAAATGTGTTAATAAAGTTTTTTTTTTTTTTTTTTTTTTTTTTTGTAAAATTAATATATTTGCTAAATTTTTACAGATATATGTATGCTGCAAAATATAGTTTAATAAAGCATTGTAAAACTGTCATTTTCATTTTCATGCGTTCTAAAAATTATTAAAAAATTTTAATTATTTGAAGTACTTCTTGAATAATGCTTCTGATTTGTCTAATTTAATATTTCTTTAGCGAATTAAAAATTGGTGCATAACTTAAAAAAAAAAAAAAAAAAAAAATAGTAATAGCAATATAAGTTCTTAATAAAACTTTTTTTTTTTATTTAAATTGCTAAATATTTTTATTTTAAAAAGAAATCGTTACTGTATTACAATTCTAACATTCATTTATAAAATAGAATTTATTGAAAGCTGTTAAAGTTATTATATTTCATATTAAAAATGCATAACATCTTCAAACTTATATTGTTAGAATAAAAAAATAAATTAAATAAAAAAATTAAAACAAATATAACTTTAAACACATAAAAATTAAAACACATACAGATTAAAATAATTAAAGAAAAGAAAACGAATCTTTTTTTTTTCCCCGAAGGAAAAAAACAAATACAACACAGTGTGCTGTAAAATTACGACACCAGAGATCTTATTTTCACTTTAACGAGTGCCTAGTAGGTAATGTGCAGATTATCTAGGTTATTCGCAGATTACCTAGGTAATTTGAGAAATGAAACAATTTTCCTCACTTATTCGGATCACCCTAGTTAATGTGCAGATTAAAATATTTAAAAATCATTACGTCTCATAGTTAAATTAAATTTTTAATCACATTAAAAGCTGAGACAGACAATATGCACTAAAAATATACAATATTAAACAATAAAAACACAAAACACAAATTTAAACGTTTAGAGCCTTTTACAGTTCACCCCTTAATGAGGTTATGCGCAGTTCCCCATGAATACGTTGTACTCACTTAATGAAAGTCTGTTGTTCTTCTCTGCATTTACATTTGATGTTTTTTACTGATGAGGAGCCTGTAAAAGGCTCGAAACGTTTAAATTTGTGTTTTGTGTTTTTATTGTTTTAAATTGTATATTTTTAGTGCATATTGTCTGTCTCAGCTTTTAATGTGATTAATAATGTGCAGATTACCTAGCTAATCTGCAGATTAACTGATTTCTGCACTTTAGCGGTAACATATAAACTCCATAAAAGTATTTGAATTTCGTTTAGTAATGCTTTTAGTTCTCCAATGTTCTATTATATCTTATACTTCAACAATGTGGTAACTGCGTTTATAACATATCTTTGTGAAAATAATTCAAATATATTTAGTTGAGAACAAATGTATATATATATGCAGAAAATTATTGACATTTTTAGAATTTTGATACGTTTTATGATAAAACCAGTTTTAAGATGTTTAGAAAATAGTACTAAAATAATACCTTGACAGCTGCCAATTATGAAAAAGTTTAACTATTTCCTTTGGAAAAAATTTTATCTTATTTAATTTCATGTTAGAAAACGAAATTTTTAAAAGATTTTCATTAAATTTAAGACTAGAATTGAAGTAATTGGTTGTCGGCCTTACTATAAAAAAGGTTTTATTATTTTTTAATTACTTATTTAAAAATGTTTTATTTCAAGTGATAGTCATAAACAACGTTAATTACACTTAATTATTCACATTTAATAAATTTTGTCTCTCACGTCATATTCCTAGGGAAAAATGGAATAATTAAAGCCCCATATTGAAGACAACATATTAGAATTTTTCATCATAACTTCATTAAAACTCATTTAATATTTAATCTTTCAAAGTGTAATTAAATTTTTAAAATTTTAACATTTACTGTGATATTTTTATGCTTTTTTTTTGGGAAAAAAAAAAAAAAGCATAATGTAAAATATGTTAATTTCGTTTGGCTGTCAACCACCAATCTCTAAGTCAAAAATTAGTTAATGTCATGTAAAAATGCTAAAAAGACCATTTTTTTTTTTTTTTCAATTAACTGAATCAATAGTTTTTTCTTGGCAGAAAACATATAAAACATATTGAATAATATAACTTATACAAAAAAAAAAAAAAAAAAAATATATATATATTAGATCATTATTTAAAAAGGGATATTTAAATTTAAAAATAAATAAGTAAAGATAATTTTTAATTTTTACACTTGCCATGTCTATCACGTTATTAACCCGTTAGAATTCGCTATAGACAGCGCCAACTGTTACAAATGCACTTTTTTATTCAACTGTCACCAATAATTTTAAGAAGTGATATATGATATATATAATCGACGTTTCTTCGAATCTATTCCCATTTTATGTTTATCAAATGCCGCTAAATTTTTGATGGCTATTGAATAAAAAAATCTGGCAACACTGAAGGGAAGGGATGGGCGGCAAATCGACCTACTAGTGACTACTAACGCTTAAACATTTCTCTACATATAATTAAATATTCATTTAATTCATTTTTAGAACATATCAGATGAATGTTCTGTTTTTATAACTTAAAAATTTTTGAACTTCAACTGTGTCTTAATTTAGAGTAATCGAGTTATAAAGCCCCTGAAATCATGTTTGCTTTTCAACATGCCTGTCGCGCTACAATTTTACTTTATATTATGCGTTAACTATTCTTATTGAATTAAAAGTTCTGTACTATTTTTAAGCAATACATACATATATATATATATATCGGCATACGAAAATTCATTGTAATAAATTAATATTTAGTATTTAAAATTAGATAAGAAATCTGTCTGATGGACCTCTCATGAATGAAATGAATTAATTAAAAGTTTTTGCGACTTCGAAAATTAGGATATTCTTTGTAATACACATACTGAAAAATTTAAAACATTCAAATAGGTAAAGCGCAAGTTAAAATTTTATTTGTTAGAAATTGTAAAAATAAAATTAATAATACGCTCGTGTTGTGTGAATTTATTAGTATTATTGCGATTTTTAATTTTTAATTTTTACACACACATATAGGGAAATGTCTCCGGTTTTGGGAACAGTTTTGATTTTGGCTTATAACTTTTGATAGAGTAGATATTATGCCAACATATGAATATCAATAGAAAGCTAGAACCCTTAGCTAACGTTTGATAAAGTAACTGTATCGATTCCGTAAACCAGAAAAATTATTACCAATTTTGTGAAGTGGTAAAAAAACAAAAGTATCCGGTTGTGGGCACACTTGAAAAAGCTGCTAAAAATGGGAAAATAATAAGAAAAACCACCATAAATACAGGAAACAATAAAATTTATTCATTTTGAAAGGATTCAGTGGCTAAAATAACAATAGAAAACGGCATTTTTTCCAATTTTATTCGTCATCTTTGTCCTCCAAATCAGAAATGCAATGCAATCAGATGTAAAATAATTTACATGTATACTAGCACACATCAAATGCATCAAACGATCACACGCGTTGCATTTGATTGAGATTTCTCGTGTTAGGCATAGTGGCAGATGCTTCACACATATTACACAGAAGTCGGCATCGTCAAATATTTGAGACTCCAATTTTTAGCGCGTTTAGGTGGACTTTGAAAGATGGAGTTGCATTACTTTCTCCAGGCTTCTTCTGGAGGAACTCAGATGCCGCATGGAAGTCCATATTCTCGGGCAGTTTATTCTATGGATTTCTTATCCACTAAGTAATCCTAAATGGCTTTAACCAGGGCATTTAAATCCATTTATTTTCGATCGGTTGACTTTTTCGGGTTTGACATTGCTAAAAAAGCCTAAACATACATATAAACACTAATAAAATATGTTATTTTGATATAAACGACCATATTTGACAGTTTGTAAGTCAAACACACGTTTTAAATGATAAAAACAAGTGTGTCCACAACCAGTTACGTGAAGGTACCCAACCGGGAATGGCAGCCATTTTTATAATGACAAAAAAAGCAATTCTCGGTCCACATTTTGGCTGAATTCGATATTGCCTCAAAAAATATAAAGAATATACTGAATAAATATACCTTGCATTTATATTTTTGAATTAATTCATTTCGATTTATCGCATTCTGAAAATATTCGAAAAACACATTTGTACCGCTTTTTCTTTTTCTTTTTTTTTTCATGCTTTCAGTTACTAAGAAAATGCATCTATTCACTTCGGGGTTAGCACAAAAACTGCGTACTGTCACAATACATGTTTGACAGTAGTCAAATCCACCATATTTATTTTTTGTTAAAAGACATGGTGAGGTGCTCATAACCGGAGAACGCCCATAACAAGAGACATTCCCCTATATATATGTATATATTAATGCATGCAATAATTCTAAAAAAAAAATAATCTGGTGTGTCACTCACACAACTTTCTCTTACCCTGAAATTTAATACTATAAATACAGGTTGGAGATTAAGAGGTAAGACAACGATGTTATGTAAACCTATGTTAAACAATTCAAATTAGGCTTCGGGAGAGTTTTATATGATAATTAGTTCTGAGCCCCCCCTCAACCCCCGTTTCATTAATGCACCTACAATTATATAGAATTTAATTCGGTTATTAAAAAATAATTCTCTTTTTAAAAAATAATTTATTAAAATTATTATTTAAAAAAATTATCATATGATAAGGTAGACGATTTCCATATTAGAGAAGTAGTATAACACTAAATATCCAAAAATGTCCATTTTATTCTCAATATTTAAAAAAAAAAAAAAAAAAAAAAAAAAAAAAGTACGAATTTTTTTTTCAGTTTGTTTTCGTTAAAAGTAAAAAAAATCGATAACTTTGTTTTAAATTATCGCAGATTGATGGTTCAACCATTCGTTTTAAAGGTATTGGCGAGCTCTTTTGAAAGATACCCATCATGAAAATTTACTCCCCTCGAGGGGGGACTTCCCCCCCCCCCAGGGGGGAGGCGAGGCTCCTACATACACAAAATTTTTTTCCCAGTTAACTATCTCTATTACAAAAAATACATATTCGTTTCATTTGGTTTAGTGCAGTCTATAGACGTTAAACTCTACTTTCCTGCAATTTTCCCCATAGACGTAATGTAGAATTCTCTTGATTGTCCCTGTACACGAACCATTTGCTTGATCTTAACGAAAATCTTACCGTAGCATCCCTATATGATACACATTTAGAATACCAAGTTTGAACTTTCTGCCATAATTTGTTTTTGAGATGTGCTAATAACAGACAGACACACAGACACACACACAGACACACACACAGACACACACACACACATACAGACAGACACACAGACATACACACAGACCATTTGCTAAAAACATGATTTTCGTATTCAGGGGACCTCAAAACGTGTAAATATAACAAAATCTCGCGTTCGAAAATTTGACCCAAAAACAATACTTTCTCTACCTTATGGGTAAGAGAAAGTAATAATAATAATAATTTCAATTGATGGCTGAATTTAACTTTCACTCTCAGAATCTTTCTTTTCAGAAGGATTTTTATCTTTTAACGAAGTTTAAATGTGCTAATGAGGTTAGCTCTTCTGCTTGTATGTTCTCGTCTCCATTTCCATAAATACATTTTATATTCTATCAAACACTTTTAACTGTATTTATCGGTCATATAATAAAAACTAACTTATAATTACCGCATTTTCAAAAGTATATCTCGCTAGTCAAATAAATCAGTTTTACTCAAAAAATTATAATTAACATATAAAGACATATTTCTCTCAGATACAGTCACATGATGTATTCTGTGTGGAAATCTGTTTCTACAATAACATATTACCTTTTTTTTATTATTATTTATTTACTTTCCTCATTCAGAAAAGTGACGTACACTGAAAAAATAAAAACTAACTTGTAATTACCGCATTTTCAAAAGTATATCTCGCAGGTCAGATAAATCAGTTTTACTCAAAATATTATAATTAATATATATAGACATATTTCTCACAGATACAGTCACAAGACACATTTAAGTGCGACAATACCTAATCTCGCCTACAGCTACAGCAAGGGTTATTCTGTGGGGAAATTTCTTTCTACAGTAACAGATTACCCCTAACGTGTTTTTTTTTTTTTTTTTTTTATACTTTCCGCATTCACAAAAATCACGTACCCTGAAAAAATATTCTGTGACTGATATCTAGAAACTAAATTCTGTCTCTAGTAAAAGTGGTTCCTCGTCATCCGTTTAAATTCCAGTTCCTTTTTCTAGTGAGTTCTAAAAACCTCTACTAGAATTCTAGATCGTTTTCCTATACTATCGTTGTTAAACTTATTTAAAAATCTCTGCAAATATATGTGAACTTAAGAGGCAAGTTTTAGTAACTGTAATCTTAGTTTTTGATTAAATTGAAGGAAATCAAGTGAAAACTTCTCACAATACGAAGGATTGATAATATTTATAATATTCATAATATTGTTTCACCATGTAAACAAGAAATTCTCGCTCATTTCGTCTATTCAAGTTATTTCTTTACCTTATATTCATAGTTCGTAAATTTATATTTCTAGTTTAAAGATTCAGAAAATGACTAGTTATAAATTTTAGATTGAGGCTGTATGCTTTTTTTTTTTTTTTCTCAGTATAACTGTTAAAGTAGTATTTGTTTTAAAACAATTAATATTTTACGTTTTAATATCTCATTTTTGAGTTAAAAGTTGAAAAAAATTAACCTAGTGCATTTAATAAAATGTGAAAATAAAATGTGAAAAACGTAAAAAATGAATTTTTTTGAAAATGAGTACTCATTTAACAGTTGCGAATTCTTTTACTATGAATGCGAAAAAAAAAAAAAAAAACATTAGGTAATGAGTAATTGTTAAAAAAAAAATGTCTTCATAAAATAACATGAACTGTGGCTGTTGGCAAGATTAAGTATTGTCCGCTCATAATTAAAATTTCTGGTATGAAATTTACTTATGTAACCCGTGTATTACATACAGGAAAATTACGATACTTTTTTCAAAATCATTGGAAAGTGTAGGACCCCCCCCCCCCCCCCAAAAAAAAAAAAAAAAAAAAAAAAAAAAAACTGGAAATACACTTTTAAGAATTTCCAGTAAATAATACTTATACTTCTGTGTGGTCCTGTAATTAAATCACTAATACATATTTGCCAACCATCTCATTATGAACCGTACAATTTTTAGTACCCGCCTTTTTTTTCACACTAATAATTTTTTAGAGTAATTTTAGTCTTATTTGATCGTAACAACATTTGGAGAGAATTACTTTAAAAATATAGTGGTGTGAGAAATGGGGCGTTATTTAAGGGGGCGTTAACAACTGTACGGTTATTAATGAGATGGTTGGCAAGTATGCTAATATTAATTACATTATTTTCTATAGAAAACGTCCTTTATTGTATCTAAATCATTTATATTCATTTTATTATTTTTTATTTTTTTTAATTGAAATGTATTAAAATGTGCTTATGAGAAATACATTTCTTTTAGGCCGCAATTTTTCCGAATTATTTCGCGAATTCTTCTACCCGAACTAGTGAAGTTATTTAAAGATTTTTAATAGGTAGAATTCTACAGTATACCTGAAAAAAAAATTTAATACTATATATCAGTTTTAGGGAATTCTAAAGATAAATATTAAAATAAAATAAAACGCAGATAACAGGCAAAACAATTGAAATTATAAACTCTTAAAATTTGATGGGATTATGCTTAAGAATGTTATGCTTAAGAAATGAAATATAAGTTACATCAATAAATGGAATCATATTTTCTTAAGTAATGCATTCATTAAAATAATAATAAAATGATGATGATGATGATGATGATGATGAATGAAAAAGTAGAAAAATCACAATTATTCTGATAATTTTCACACAGCTAAAATAGTAATAATTTAAACTATTAAAAAAGTATTCAAATTATTAAAAAAAAAAAAAAAATGTTTGAAAAAGCGATAAAATAAGCCTTTTAGTTTATATGAAACTTCAAAATATTTTCTGAGAAAATGAAATGGACATCATTTCTTGAACCGTAAAACCTTCGCTCATTTTCATTTCTCATACTCCGGCATCCTTATTTATGAGATAAATAACTCACAATCTCTTATTTGCTCCTTAAAAAAAAAAAAAAAATGGACAATATTTTTAAAAAATTACCTGCTAATATATTTCCACTCACTAAAAGTCAGAAAATAAAAAACGATTCGTATCATTTCTTCCCGGAAATATAACAATGATGTGAAACAGAATTTATCACATCACTCCCATTTCCTCATATCCGCCCCTAGAAGAGATTTTTCTCCGACGAAATTCTAAATGCGGATATTGGCGAATTTTAATGGAAGGCGACAATGTGACAGAGTTGAAGGAGGGAAAATGAGAGAGGCGTAATGAATCATTTCAAATTGGATACGCATGTATCACTCAACCGGAAGAAAAATAAAAGAATCATTCCGGAAAAAAGATTGAATTAGAATTTATTCCTATTATAATCGGTTGTTTTATTCACGAAGGAATTTTACAAATCTTTCGATAAAATGCATTAAATTTGCCCCAGTAAGCACTGGAAATGAACTTTCTGCTATGCTAAATACTAAAGAAAATTGTATGATGTGGCCACCACAACATTTTCTTCTATATAATTTTACACAAAATTCATGCAATGCAAATTAATTATTAAATTATTAAATTATTTTCCATTGTAAATGCAGACGATTTTTATCTGACAGAATTGTATCATTAAATGCCGAAAGAAAGTCAATTTTTTGCCAATATCAAAAGAAATACGACTTTTTAATGAACAAAATCAATAACTTTGTTTTAAATTATCACAAATCTATGGTTAAACCGTTCGTTTTAAAGGAATTGACGAGATCTTTCGAAAGATACCCATACTGAAAATTTACACACCAGCGGGGGGGGGGGGGGGGGGTGAGGGAAACGATGCTTCTACATGAACAAACTTTTTCCCCCTAGTTTACTACTAATATTATCGATAATTCGTATTAATTTTAAAATCACACATTAAAAATAACTCTCATTATGTACATTTGTACGAAATTTTGTCCTATACTGTCATGTTACAAATTTAGAAAAAAAAAAAAAAAAAAAGTAATCACAGCGCCACCTGTTGAGCGAATGATCCCCAAATCTAATCAGTACCAGTTTATGTCAGGGTCAACTAAATACCAAGTTTGGTTAATTTCGTTCATTGGTTCGTGAGATACAGCGTCCACAAAATTTGTGAGACACACACGCAGACAGACAGGCATTTTCTAAAAACAGTCGAATCGTGTTCAGGACATCCCAAAACGTGTAAATCCATCGAAAACTAGAGTTCAAAAATTTTCCCGAATCCACTACTTTCTCTATATACACATATAGAAGAAAGTGAAAAAAAGTAAAAACTAGTATGTTGTAACAATCACAAGACATTCTTCTGTATTTTCTTATAAAAATTAACGCAGTGCAAATTATTCACTAGAATTATTTTTTATGAAAATTATTTCCCCCCGTAAGCGCAGATAACTTTTATCTCAGAAAATATAACTCGAAATATTGAAAGAAAATCAAATTTGTGTCCTACAACTAACATCTTAAAATATACATTTTTGAAAGTTTTTTTTACTGTTACTTCGTTTTATTTATTCATTTATTTTTATGGGGGGAAAATCGATAACTTTGTTCCAAAGAATTACAGATGCATGGTTTTAAATATTCGTTTGAAACGTTCTGACGAGTTCTTTTGACAGATACCCATATTGAAAATATACATCCGCAATGGAAGGGTGAAGCATTGCTTCTATATAGACAAAACATTTTTTTTTGTTGTTGTTGTTGTTGTTGTTAACTACGACTGTAATAATAATAAGAAGAAAGAACAACAGAACTGACGTTTTAAAGTAATGATTTCAAAACTTTGAATAAACACCATAAAATACAATAAACCCACAAGAATTGTTTCGGATCGAAAAAACACACGACCCTTCGCTAGACAAACAAAGTAGGCACGAGTGCTGCAGTCAAAGCGGCAACGCACGAATATTATTTTTGTGCATTGTTGCTTTGACTGCAGCACTCGTGCCTACTTTGTTTTCCTGTCGAAGGGTCGTGCATTCTGTCGACCCGAAGCAATTGTTGCGGGTTTATTATATTTTATGGTGTTTATTCAAAGTTTTGTAATTATTATGACTATAATATATAAATAATTATTTTGTGTTTCGTAATGGTTCGTTATAAATAATTTTTATTGCGCACATTTAAATGAAATTTTGTCTTATACTACCTGCACTATTTAAAAAAAAAAAAAAAAAAAAAAAAAAAAAAAGACTGGATAGCAACTTATTTGTTGGGTGATTTTTCATAAAAATTAATATTCACTAATTTATGTCAAGGGATTTTATACATATTTTTTCTGAAATTTTGGGCAGTTAGTTCCTGAGATACAGTTGCCATAAAAATATTTGTGACACACTGACAAACGGAATGACATTTTCTAAAAGTGGTCAAATCATTTTCAGGATCTTTACAACGTGTAAATACATCAAAATTCGGGAGTATCTTCTTTTTTTTTTCTTATACTCTTATTGAAAATTTAATAATTCGCTTAAAATAACTCTCTTTGTGTACATTTATACAAAATTTTGTTGTATTAAAATTTATTATAAAACGGAATACCAGTAACACATGTTGTGCAATAAATAAAAGGAAGAGCAACACCAACTTATGCCACGGCGCAACCAAATATAACATTTAGCGAAATTATGTGCATTAGTCCGCAAAACATTTATTTTTCGCACACGGAAAGATATTTTCTAAAAATGGTCAAATCTTATTGAGGATATCTCAAAATGTTTAAATCCATCGAAAACCGAAAGTCAGAAATAGTTACGAACACAATACTCCCCTTTATTAAAAGCAAAAGTAAATAATAATAATAATAATAATAATAATAATAAATACAAAAATAAATATTCTCCCTGATTATTTTGATTGATTTATTATAGAAAAATATCATTTTCTGCTGTATGTCTGAATAAAGTTAATAAACAGCTGAAACAAGAGTTTTCGTTGATTTATTTATCTATTTATTATTATAGCAAATGAATTGTTATAATGAAATTAATATAATGAAATCACTACAAATTTCCGATAATCTATACATTTAAAAATACAGAAATATATATATATATCTGTTTTCATTGTAAAAATCTTATATATATTATAAATGTGAATGTCCGTTTATTTGAGTCAGTTTCACGCTAAAACTGCTCGATGGATTTCGATAAAATTTGTTATGGAGATAGCTTATACCCTAACTTAAAAAGTTGGCTATCTTTTATTCCGAAATAAAATTTGTTTTTGCGATTTTTATGCATAAAATAACAATTTTGTAAGCTAATAATAGCAAAAAATTAGCCATTTAAATTTATCCATAATTTAATTGTTGCCAAAAAAAAAAAAAAAAAAAAAAAAACGAATTTATTTATTTTTTTCAACAGGAAAATAAATACATTTATCTAAACGTGAACGATAAAAAATTATGCATCTCACAAAAATTGACGTCATTTTTAATTAAAAATTTCTTTTACACATTGATAAAGTGCTAATACGCAAGCGAAGTGATGACGTCACTGGCCGTTCGTGGATGAAAGAAAAATATTTCCTATGTTAAACGTCCATTGGATTTTTTTGTAAAAAATTATTAAAAATCGAGGAAAATTATTTCCCGATTTTAATCCCCATATTTAGGTATAGGTATGTATTAATTATCATGTCCATGCGTCAGATTAAGTTATTTTTGTTGTAAAATTGACAAAATTTGAATTTTTAATTTCAAAACTCTAGGAAAGAAAAAATGGCAAATTTCCATATTCGATTGAAAACACAAACATTTCATTTCAAAAGATGATATTTACACAATAAATATCCAACTAATATACTAATTAAAAGGAAAATGATAAATATTCTATCATAATTTTAAGTCAAATTTGTTTTCAAATGTCTAAATAAAGTATCTGATATAAGATACTAATATGTTGCAGCGGAATAGATTTGATATCGGTCATCCTTAGCAGAAAAAAAATATCGACAAATTATTTGGCGAACATAATTTAATTCCTTTCAAAAATCATGGTTATTTTAACAACTTATATTAAGAGAGTAATGAATAATATGAAACAATATTTCGTACAATGCATATTACGAAAATATACATCTGGCATGCATATTTTCGTATTACGTTTTTGATCACCAAATACAATAAGCGCCAAAAACGACAGAGTTTTGAAATTTAAAATTAAAATTTTGTCGATTTGACAGCAAAATAACTCAATCTAACGCATGAACATGATAACTAATCTATACTAATATTATAAATGCGAAATTTTGGATGGATGTTTGTTACTCAATCACGCCACAACGGCTAAACGGATGTGGATGAAATTTTGTACAGAGATAGATAATAGTCTCGAATAAGACATAGGCTACTATTTATACCGGAAAAAATTTAAATTTTTAATTAATCTTCTATATAATATAAATATTTCTTCTATAATAAAACTTTAAAATAATTTATTTTAGTTTTTAAGCCAAAGTGTTAAGCCAAGTAGTGTTAAAGTGTTAAGCCAAGTAGTCCATAAAATGTATAAACAAATCTGTACATATAAAAGAATAAACTCAATGATTCACTGACTCAACACTGCCATGACGATTCTGTGGGAAAGAGGGTCTCAAATTTTAGTGACCAGGTTGATTTTCGGAGCCTGGCCCCCCAACTAAGACGAAATTTTGCAAAATACCCCCCCTGTCCCCCTTGGGGGGCAGAAGGCTTAACTCGGCTCCAAATTACTTAACGGTGAAGAAATTGCAGATGGAAAGACCAGACTTGAGTACAAAAAAATTATTTTCTGCGATTTTGGAATTTTGGATTTTTAAGGGGGGGAGGGAAAGGAAAAGGTTTTGGAAGAAGGGTACTCAACACACGAGGAAATCGAACTGAACACACACTACAAAGGGATTTTATGAAATTCCACCCTACCGCCCTTTGGAGAATGGGGGGCAAAAACATGTATTCATGCATAACGCTGCACTAAATTATCTAAGGTTGGACATTTTTTATGTAAGGGACGATTATATGTATCTAACTCATAGTATGAAGAGATTTTGTGAAATTCCCTCCTTTAAGAACGGGGGGAGAGATTAAAAAAAGAAAAAGTTTTAAAGCATAGCTCAGCTTTAAATAATTTCATGATCTCAATTTTTTGATGTGCTGGTTAGGTATGTGTATGCAACATGCAATATAAAGTAATTTTGGAAATTTCCTTCCCCCCCCCCCTCTTCCTCTTGGGGCAGGCGGGGCCAAAACCACATTTTGAAGCTTAAATCCGTCGAAATTACCTAAGAATGGCTAATTTTGGTGTGTGGGTGTTAATTAAGTGTGCGAAATATGCACTTTGATGAGATTTTGTAAAACTTTCAACTGTAGCCGCGAAGGAGCGAGAGTAAAAAGCAGGTAAGGGACTGCCGAAGGCATTGGGCAGCTTAAAATTAGATTTTGACGGATTTCAATGAATTTTTTTTTTTTTTTTTTTAAGATATTTTATTATTATTAATGATATGCTGTTTTGGGGATTCATTTCAATATAATGACCAGCGAAGCGGGCAAAGCCTACTAGTTACATAATAAATTCAATACAAATATATAGAAAATTTTCTACGTAAGATTTGGCTTAAAAGGGTTTTCGGAGCACAAGAAATGCATCAAAATATGCGTCGTACATTTTCACAAGTGCATAATTTATTTTTAAATAATATGACTATTATTTTGAGATATTTGTTCAAAAACTTATACGCTCCCTTTAAGTGTTATCAGTTTTCAGACATAACGGTTTAACGATTCATAGTATAAGTTTATGCACAATATTAAAAAATGAAAATGTGATAATACACACAACAGATATTTATTAATCTTTTTCTCTAGAAAAAAATATGCATATTAAAAATTTATTCAAGCCAACTATTTACTTTACCTGTGCAAAACGGAAAAATACGGCATCTGTTTAGCTTACTTTATTGGGTAATATACTTATACACTGATTGTTGAAAAAAGAAAATCGATGACAATTCAACTAACTTTTCAGAAACAATATACTTTTGCATTTATTTTCACATTTTTCCTCGGTTTATCGAAGCGAAAAGTCCCTTAAGCTTTAATCGAATATTCAACTTAGGAAAGACTGAAATCGAATTTTAACGACCGTGACTAAATGGCAACGAAAGTGAGAGACAAGAAAATGAATTTTAGGTTTGAATACACGTGGTTAAATAAAAGAAAAGTAACATATGATGGATTTCATAATACATTTTTGAGTATTGCGAAAATGGACTTTCACGTTCATGATGTAACAATTGTTGAATGACGCATAAATACGTCTAAATCAATTTTCATTTTATAGTTAAATGATAACGCTCAATGTTTTTATAGCATAATGGTCCGAGTTGAGCTTAAGATTCTAAAGATAATTTCGTAAGAAAAAAAAAAAAAACCTGATGTGCCACTCACACGACTTTCTCTTACCCTGAAATTTAATACTATAAATACAGGTTGGAGATTAAGAGGTAAGATAACGAGTACTGTTATGTAAACCTAAGTTAAACAATTCAAAATTGTCTTCGGAAGAGTTTTATGTGATAATTAGATCTGTGTAAGGGGGCTACCGACCCCCTCCCCCTTTCATGAATGCACCTACATTTATATAGAATTTAATTATGTTATTAAAATTAAAAGTTTACTTAAAATTATACAGACAATTTTCACACGCAACATTCATTGAAACTTATCAATCTTGATCAAACTTTTCCAGCAACAAACTTATATTAACTTCAAAATACAACATTTGGATCTCCTAAAATTATTCGTTTTTAAGTTACTCTAAGAGACACAGACAAAGATCAAACGTTAAAAAACTTGACTACGGTAATCAGGAAGCCTCAAAACGTATAAATATACAAAAAACAAGTGATGAATATTTAGCTTAAAACATACATTATTTACCATATCTCTATGAGGAATTTATTTCAATTCGCGAACAGCTTTCCTAGAAATGTAGAAATGGTAAAATATTATTAGTATAGCACATCCACTAACATCAAATAACTAGTGTGTTGTGTCCAAAACACGACTTTCTTCTATATTTTCCTATACAAATTCACACAATAAAAATAATTTATTAAAATGATTATTTAAAAAAATTATCTTCCATGATAATGCACACGGTTACCATATTAGAGAAGTAGTATAGCACTAAATATCCAAACAAAGTTGAATTTATTCTCAATATTGCATTAAAAAAAAAAAAAAAAATCGAAAACGTTATCTAAAATTATCGCAGATCGACGGTTCAACCATTCGTTTTGAAGGTATTTGCGAGCTCTTTTGAAAGATACCCATCATGAAAATTTCTTCCCCTCGAGAGGGGACTTCCCCCCCAAGGAGGGGAAGCGAGGCTCCTACATACACAAATTTTTTTCGCAGTTGACTACCTCTATTAAACTACTATGTTGTGGCCACCACAAGACTTTCTTCTATATTTACCTATACATATTCAATCAGTAACAATATTAAAAAAAAAAAAAAAAAAAAAAAATTCTGTTTTTTTTTTTTTTTTTTTTTTTGTTAAAAGTGAAAAAAATCGATAACTTTGTTTTAAATTATCACAGATTTATAGTTTAACCATTCGTTTTAAAGGTATTGACGAGACCTTTCGAAAGATACCCATCTTGAAAATTTATCCCCCCCGGGGGGGTACTTCACCCCCAGGGGGGGAAGCGATGCCCCCCCATGCAGAAATTTTTTTTCCTAGTTACATACTACTATTATCAATAATTCATATTAATTTTACAATCACAAGTTTAAAACAACTCTAATTATGCACATTTATACGAATTTTTGTCCTATGCTGCCATGTTAAAAATTTAGATAAAATGCTATCACAGCGCCACCTGTTGAGCTATTGATCCCCAAACATAATCAGCTCCAGTTTATGTCGGGGACCAACTAAATACCAAGTTTGGTTAAATTTCGTTAAAAAAAAAAAAAAAAAAAAAAAAAAATTGCGATATTTTTCTAAGTTTTTTTTTGTTAAAAGTAAAAAAAATCGATAACTTTGGTTTAAATTATCACAGATTTATCGTTCAACCATTCGTTTTAAAGGTATTGACGAGATCTTTCGAAAGATACCCATCTTGAAATTTTGCCCCCCCGGGTGGGAACTTCCCCCCCCCGGTGGGGGGGCAACCGATGCCCCCACATGCACAAAATTTTTTTCCTAGTTAACTACTACTATTATCAACCTGATCTTTCGAAAGATACCCAATGTGAAAATTTACCCCCCCTGAGGGGGTATTTTTCCCCTAGGGGGGGGGAAGCGATGCCCCCCCCATGCAGAAATTTTTTTTCCTAGTTACATACTACTATTATCAATAATTCATATTAATTTTACAATCACAAGTTTAAAACAACTCTAATTATGCACATTTATACGAATTTTTGTCCCATGCTGCCATGTTAAAAATTTAGATAAAATGCTATCACAGCGCCACCTGTTGAGCTATTGATCCCCAAACATAATCAGCACCAGTTTATGTCGGGGACCAACTAAATACCAAGTTTGGTTAAATTTCGTTAAAAAAAAAAAAAAAAAAAAAATTGCGATATTTTTCTAAGTTTTTTTTTGTTAAAAGTAAAAAAAATCGATAACTTTGGTTTAAATTATCACAGATTTATCGTTCAACCATTCGTTTTAAAGGTATTGACGAGATCTTTCGAAAGATACCCATCTTGAAATTTTGCCCCCCCGGGTGGGAACTTCCCCCCCCGGTGGGGGGGCAACCGATGCCCCCACATGCACAAAATTTTTTTCCAAGTTAACTATTACTATTATCAACGAGACCTTTCGAAAGATACCCATCTTGAAAATTTACTTCCCCGGGGGGGGATTTTCCCCTCCAGGGGGGGAACCGATGCCCCCCCATGCACAAAATTTTTTTCCTAGCTAACTACTACTATTATCAATAAATCCTATTAATTTTACAATCACAAGTGTAAAATAACTCTCTTTATGCCCATTTATACGGAATTTTGTCCTATGCTGCCATGTTAAAAATTTGCATAAAATGCGATCACAACGCCACCTATTGAGCGATTGATCCCAAAATCTAATCAGCACCAGTTTATGTCAGGGTGCAACTAAATACCAAGTTTGGTTAAGTTTCATTCATTGGTTCGTGAGATACAGCGTCCACAAAAAAATGATACAGACAGACAGACAGACAGACAGACAGACATTTTTTAAAAACTATTAATTCGTGTTCTCCATATCCCAAAACATGTAAATCCATCAAAAAATGGACTTCGAAAATTTTCGCGAATCCAATACTTTCTCTATATTACATATAGAAGAAAGTAAAAAGTGTATATTCGTTTAGTCTGAATGTTATAGTCTACTTACCTGCAATTTCTCCCATAGACGTAATGTATTTTAATACTTTTGAGTGTCCCTGTACATGAACAATTTGCTTCATCTCAACGAAGAGCTTAGTGTAGCATCTCTATATGATACACATTTAGAATACTGAGTTTGGAATTTTTGTTACTATTTGTTCTTGAGATATGCTGATAACAGGCACACAGACAGACACACAGACAGAACATTTGCTTAAAACATGTTTTTCGTATTCAGGGGACCTCAGAACATGTAAATATAACAAAAACTCACTTTCGAAAATTTGACCCTAAAACAATACTTTCTCTAACGCAAGGGTAAGAGAAAGTAAAAAAAAAATAAATAAATAAATAAATTAAAAAAAAAAAAAAAACTACAATGTTGTGGCCACCATATGATTTCTTCTAAATTTTCCTTTAAAATAATTTATTAAAATCATTATTTAACAAAATTATCCTCCATTATAATGCAAACGATTTCCATATTAGAGAAGTAGTATAACACTAAATATCCAAAATAAGTTAATTTTATTCTCGATATTACTTAAAAAAAAAAAAAAAAAATTGTTAAAAATGAAAATAAATCGACATATTTATTTTAAATTATCGTAGATCAATGGTTAAACCATTCATTTTAAAGGTATTGACGAGCTCTTTTGAAATATACTTAACATGAAAATTTATTCTCCTCGAGGAGAGGAGGCGATGTTCATACATATACAAAATATTTTTCCCAGCTGACTATCTCTATTATAAATAATTCTTGTAAATTTGATAATGATTATTAAAAAACAATTCTCAATATGCACATTTATAAATAATTCTTGTGAATTTGATGATGATTATTAAAAAATAATTCTCTTTATGCACATTTATACAAATTTTTGTCCTTTACCACCATGTTAAAAATTTAGAAAAAGCAGGATGGCAACGCAACCTGTAAGACAATTTTTACCAAAAGTTGAAAGGCACTAATTTATGTCAAGGTGTAACTACATACCAATTTGTATGAAATTTTGTGCAGTAGTTCCTGAGATACAGTTACCACACAAATTTGCCACACACACAGAGACAGACAGACATACATTTTCTAAAAAGGGTCAAATCATATTCTACAACTATCAAAACGTGTAAATCTATCAAAAACCCGAAGTCGAAAATTTTTACAAATCCAATACTTTTTCTATTGAATATATAAGAAAATAAAAAGAAAAGGTATTATTTTAATGTTGTAATAACTATATTAGATCCGCGAAATATCTTGCTAGCTTTCTGTGATCGATCTAACTCTATGATAAGAATCATAACATATAAGTCACATGTTTTTATAACAAATAAAATCATTGTGAGCAAGCTTTATAACGCTTTGATGCTGCAATCGTTCTTACATTTTTTCGCCTAGTAAAGGATTTCCCTGCAAAACCCGAGCAAGTTTTTGCAATTTATGGCATTATGCAACTAAAAATTATGTATAACTCCAGAGTTGCAAACGTTTTAATTTATTTTGGAACATTTTTAGCCCCCGCCTTTATTCCACACCACATTGTTTTTTTTTAAGTAATTCTTTTTTATCGTATTGTAATTATATATTGTAGAATATTATTCTAAAGTGATGCAAAATAACGAAGGGGCTGAAAACGCTCCAGAATAAATCAAAATATTGGCAGTCAAGGTAACTCAAACGTTGTTCATAAATTTGCAAAATTTCAGGGTGGGGTGGAGGATGGGGGTTGAACTCCACAGCCCCCCCTGCCCCCTTGACATCAGTTTTGCTTTTGGATCTCTAAATCATGAAATTGGTGGTCCTTCTGAACATAAGTTTTCATTGTTGGTATAAACTATTGACTAAACAATTGCATTAGATATTCCAGATATTTTAAAGCTTAATGAAAAATTAAATGAAACTTAAAATAAACCATATTTTATACTTTTTCACAACCTATTATTATTTAGATACTCTAAATTTTAAAATACTACTCAAAATGTAGCAATTTCCGACGGTAGTTCTAAGGCTTTAAATTTGCCCATTTTTAGGTTTCCTTTTCTTGAATATTTTTCAAATAATTTCTGACCAGTGTTAATTGTTTTTTCATAATAGAGATAGTGAGTCTTTTACTACTTATGTTTTTTCTTGATATCTTTACTTTTATCTCCTTTATTTTATTTTATATTTTATTTTTTCCTTTCTAAACTGCAGTGGTATATGAATATAGAGCTAAATTTTATATAAGTGTGACACTTAAAAAATTTTAAATTCATTTTTTTAAACCGTTTGAAATATCAACTTAATTAACATAAAACTTTCATTTTTAAATTTATTGATACCAGCGGGAACACATATTAAAATAATTCCCACGCACCAATTTTATTGATAACGTCACACCATTATGAAAGAATTTATCAGGAAATTAACTATCAGCAACGGTAAAAATCCTTCAAGCAGTATTGATTTTTAGTGATATCATAAACTGAATCCAATGACATTCTGTGACAAACAGAATTTATTGTATTTTTCCAGTGCTTCATATCCGCCCTTAAAAGTAACGATTTTTCTAGTCCGTACATTTTGACGCGGATATTGGATATTTTTAGTGGAAGGTGACACTAATGGCGAGATGGGTGAAGAGAAGTGGGGACATAAGTGTTAATGAGTCACATTTATATAAATACTGGTATCGGAAAAATCAGATCATAGATCCTAAATCAGACGTGCAGTGAATCATCACAAATTTATTATTTAAAGTAGAGGTCATTAATAAAACTGAGTTATGTATGCAGCAATTACATTTTTTAAATTAAATAAATCGATTAGCAAAATAATAATAATAATAATAATAATAATATTAATACCAGAAATCTGTTTGATAATATTTATATGTTGTTTGAACTAATAATTTCTTATTCAAGAATCATAAAAGTATCAAAGAAAAATTGCTTTTTTACTTTCTTCTATACGTATATATAGATTAAGTATTGGATTCGTGAAAAGTTTTGAACTCCAGTTTTTGATGGATTTACACGTTTTGGGATGTCCTGAACACGATTTAAATGTTTTTAGAAAATGTCTGTGTGTATGTATGTGTGTATCACAAATATTGTGGACACTGTAACTCGCGAACCAATAAACGAAATTTAACCAAACTTGGTATTTTGTTGAACCCTAACATAAACTGGTGCTGATTAGATTTGTGGAACAATTACTCAACAGGTGGCGCTGTGATTGCATTTTTTCTAAATTTTTAAAATGGCAGAATAGGACAAAATTTCGTATAAATGTACATAATGAGAGTTATTTTAAACGTGTTATTGTAAAATGAATATCAGTTATTTATAATAGTGGTAGTTAACTAGGAAAAAAAATTTGTGCATATGGGATTATCGCGTCCCCCCTGAGGGCGAAGTACCCCCTTGGGAGAAGTACATTTTCAATATGGGTGTTTTTCGAAAGATCTCGTCAATACCTTTAAAATGAATGGTTGAACTATAGATCTGTGATAATTTAAAACAAAGTTATAGATTTTTTTTATCCTTTAACGAAAAAAAAAACGTAGAGAAAAAATATACTTCTTTTGATATTGGCAAAAAATTGACTTTCTTTTGGCATTTACTGATATAAATCTGTCAGATAAAATTCGGTCTGCATTTATAATGGAAAATAATTTAATAAATAATTTGTATTCAATGAATTTTGTGTAAAATTATATAGAAGAAAGTCATGTGGTGACCACATAATTCTAGTTTTTCTTTTTTCTTCTTTTTTTTTTTTTTTTTTTCCTTTACAAGTAAATTTTCGGGTCGAATTTTTGGAATTGATAGTTTGTTAAATTTACGCCTTTTAAGATCCCCACGAATCCGTAAATCAAGTTTTTAACGGTTGGTCTCCAATCTTGAGAAAGAGAGACTCTTATTACCATAATTCAAGAACAAATATTAGCAGAAAATCCAACTCGGTGTTCCAGATTTGTATTTTAGAGATACTACGTAAAACTTTGCCCGGAGATTGAGTAAGTGATTTGCACACGGAGTCATATGAGTGTATATATATTCATATATATATAGACTAAGTTTCAGATAAGTACAGTTTAGCATCTTTTGGGTGCACAAAATAAAAAGAAATTGACATATAAATCATATTTCACAGATAAAATATCATATGAAAAACATTTATCCTTCATGTACACTGCCACACAAAATATTTTATATATATTAGTGTTATGTTTGGAATTGAATAGAAATGTATTCGAAGTTCTGTTAGTTTTTCTTTCTTTATTCTTTATTCTTTCTTTCTTTTTTTTATTTTTATTGCGATAAATTTCAGTATAATGTTTGGCTTATATACAGGGTGATCCAAAAGTCAGGACAAACTTTAAAAATGAATAATTCGAAAACGAACCAAGATACAAAGATACGGTTTGCACCAAAAGGATGGAAAAGAAGCCGGGTTTTGTGCGGCAAGGAAAAAAAATAGTTCTGTTGGCGACCAACAGATGGCGCTGTCGTATTTCTGATGTAGGATTATACAAAGCAACAAACGATATAAAAAGGAACAACTACAGCAGGTAATGGTAGTTGACGCTTATATGCATCGAAATATCGCATTCTCAGTCGCTACTTTAATCACGCATGGCCTCCAAGGTCTCCCGATCTGACACCCTGTGACATTTGGCTGTGGGGATTCTTGGAAGTCAAAAGTGTACCGCGACCAACCGGCATCACTAGCAGCACTGAAAGATGTCATCCGCCAAAATGTGTCTGCCATAACGCAAGAAATGCTACTAAACGTTGTGAACGATGTGGTGAATCGTCTCACAGCTGTACTTCTGAATGATGGACATTGAACAGTAACTGTAGTAGTACTAATTAACTGTAATTAAGCTGACTGGTAAGTTGTCAACATTTTTTTTCATTTGTAAATCATCTTTTGGTGAAATAAAACACTATAGCGCCAACTGTTGGTCGCCAACAGAACTAATTTTCTTCCTTTGCCACACAAATCCCGGTTTACTTTTCATCCGTTTGGTGCAAACCGTATCTTTGTATCTTGATTCGTTTTCGAATTATTCAGTTTTAAAGTTTGTCCTGACTTTTGGATCACCCGGTATACAGATAACTCTGCCCTAAAAAAAAAAAAAAAAAAAAAAAAAAAAAAAAGACCCCTGATACCATTTTTGCTGATTCTTCTGTAAAACAATCTCCTAAATTCGAATATGACTACCATTTTGCCCAGTCACCAACCCTTTTCTAGGAACACCACCCCGTCCCCCAATTTTTATCGCTGCTCGGTAAATTTATGGCCATGAATTTAATTTGGAGAATGAAAAAGAATTAATTTAACACTTACAAACAAAAAAAAATACAATGTTTAATAAATAACATTAATAATAGATTAAAAAAATATAAGAAATGTAATACATAATTTTAGTAGCAACCCCCCCCCCCCCGAAAAATTTCCCCTTGCCGCCAATGTTGATGATTTAGATTTTTCCAACTCTGTAGCCCCTCAGAAGATATATAACAGTTAAAATATTCCTCTCCCCCAACCCCCTTCCTAAAAATCAAATTTATAGCCATAAAATTACCGAAAAGCGAAAAGTGATAAAAATGGAGAGCCGTCTCTAAAAAAAACGGTGGTGGCAAAATGGACGTCATAGTCGGATTCAGGAGGTCATTTTACATAATTTGCCAAAACGGTGTTGGGGGCAAATTTTATGCCGAGCAGTGAAATTTGGCAAATTGTATCAAAGTGTGGCATGAACGGCAACTCTATGAGTAATTTGTAACAATTTGTTTTACATTTAATGTTTCATAAATGTTTCGCGGAATTTAGATTATTATGAAAGTTTCTTTTTTTTACAATCGCATTTTGTAAAAAAATAATGTATTAATAATAGCAGGAGACTTGGCGTTGGAATATTAAAACAGGAATAAACTACTACGTCAGAAACGCCAAAGAAAAATTATTTAATTTTACTTTCAGTCCACATTTCCTTAATTTTTCTACTGTTTACACAGCTACACATTCATTAATTCCTATTGGCCACACTCCCCACCTCTTCCGTAATCCTATTGGTTGAACTAAATCCGGTCCCTCTCCTATATATACGAGTACTTCTCCAGATTCAGAATTCTTTTTGCACTGAAGACGGTACGCTTTAGGATACCGAAACAGCTGTATGCACCTCAATAATTTTTCTTTGGCGTTTCTGACGTAGTAGTTTATTCCTGTTTTAAAATAATGTATTGCTTGAAACAAAAATTTTTTTCATCTTCACAATATTTCATGAAGTTAATTACGAGAATGAACCCTGAAACGAGATGAACACTAAACTTTACGAGATGAACACGAAGAATGCATTACGAAATTCAGTTAAGGAAAAATTCTTCAATAACCGATATCATTTTCTCTCTAAGCTGATAAATGTGAAGTACTGGATTCAAATCTAGTTCAAGCTTGTTGACTTGGATATTCGATGTTTACCACGTACGCAACTGGCCTTAAAATGAACACACATACACATACCGTAAATTACGGTTCTTAAAAATTTGAAGAAAATTTACATACTTATTAGACTACGCATCATGCTTATTAGGATAAACACTGGAATAAATGAAGTAAATCACAAGTTAAATAATATTTTTAATATGTCTAAAAAAGCACTCTTAATAATTTATCTAATGACAGTAATTTAAACTACAACATTAGGAACTGCATTTGGATTATTATGAAAGTTTTTGTGAAACAATGGCATTTTGCGAAATAATAATATATCACACAGAACAAAACTTGTTCTTCATCTTCTCAATATTTCACGAAGTTAATCATACTTTATGGGATGGACACTAAAAATGACTTACGAAATTGAATTACGAAATTTTCTTCTCTGAGATTCCATTTCTGAGATCATTTTCACGTACCTTCTATCTTTGTGCCGTTTCTCTTTTATGCCAGAAGTGCTTTTACGTGATTTTTTGGAACGAAAAAATTTGCTGTGGCATAGCCTCTACTAATCGAATTTCAAACGCACCAATTGAATTACTGTTGTAACGACATGATAAAAATACTTCTTTTATAGTTCCCATTCCTTTTATCCTTTCATTCTTTAAAAAAAAAGAAAAAAAAAAAAAAAAAAGAAGTAGTAACTCTTAATGAAAGTTTTGAACTTTTAGTACTTATTTAAAAACTTTTACTATGTAACTGAATATTCTATTTTATTGTATACAATTAATGGAAAAATATCTATTGTCAAAATGTCTTAAATTACTATGAGAGAGAAACACAGAGTTAAATAATATCAACTTTCTAGTCTTTCTCTCTCTACATATACAGGGTGTGGTAGATAAGTAATGAGACTCAGTCTAGAAAAACAAATTTATTGATCCGATTTGTACAAAACGTTAATATTCTTCAAAGTACTCGCCTTGGCGTCGACACAACGTTGCCAGCGCGTTTTCCAAGCTTCATAGGCCCCACTGTAGTCCGTTGGAGTTATCCCAGTTAGTGCCTTCGTGACAGCACGTTGGATGTTCGGAATATCGTCGAAACGATGACCCTTCAGGCATCTTTTGACCTTCGGAAATAGGAAGAAATCAGGAGGACTCAAGTCAGGGCTGTATGGTGGCTGTGGCAGAACTTCAACTCCAATTCGGGTCAAGTAGGAGGTCACGAGGAACGCTGTGTGCGCCGGAGCGTTGTCGTGGTGGCGACGCCAGCGTTGAGCAAGGTCCTGTCGCTTCCGTTTGACGGCTCTGTGCAATCGCTGAAGGACTTCTTTGTAGAATTCGGCATTCACAGTTTTCCCCTGAGGGACAAACTCTTTGTGAATTAACCCCTGCTTGTCGAAAAACACAATCAGCATTGTCTTGACGCGGGACTTTGACATTCTTGCTTTCTTCGGCCGCGGGGATGCCGGTGTGTGCCACTCCAAGCTCTGGGCTTTCGTCTCCGGGTCGTATTGGAATGTCCAAAAGTTTCCGAAGCAGTTTTTCCCAAGCGAAAGCAAAATTTGATTGCATACCGCTGTTCTATCGAGCGATCCATTTTCACAAGTGTCACGTGCATACAAACAACTAATACGCGAAGCTCGACCCTCACTGCGCCACAGCTCCGACGCGACTGCGAACCGGTTCTATTGTTAGCTCAGATCCCCCACCACGTGACCTGCAGGTGCAGACCGCACTGCGAGCGACTGGGTCGCCGCGCGGCGGCCAGTCTCATTACTTATCTACCACACCCTGTATACGTATATGTAAATGATAGATATCATAATAAAATTTAACATAACAATTTTAGCATTTAATTGATGCATGTTAATACCAACACAACAAAAATAAAACTGATTGTAACACAGTACAAAAACTATCACAGAAATTTTGCGATTCATATTTAGATCCAGTAAGAGACAAAACCAATTTAAATTACTTAAGCCAACATGAGTAAAAAGGACCATTAAACATATTGACGGAGAAGATTGATGAAGGATCTCATTAAATGTATGAAAAATGATTCAGGAATTAAGAATAATAATTGGAATAATAATTAGAAAAAAAAATGCTTACAAATAAAAGTATTATCTCTTCAGGGAGCATGTACTTCTTTAACCTTCTACATGCCAACGTTCCATAAATGGAACATGGAATTAAAAATCAATTTAAAAATTAAATATCACGAATACTACTTGAAAAAATTATCAGACATAATAGAAAAATGACTTGATTTTTTGAAATAGAAATTACAGTTCAATCATAAAAGGGGGAATGTAAAGAAAATTATAAAAATACCCTTTTTTACCATTTTCCCTTTTACCCCACAGTTTAAAAATTCACATAATTTAGAAAAATAAGCAAATGCTTATAAAAATGGGCTGACATGTTTAAAATAGCTTACATTATTAAAATGAAATAAAATATAAAAATATAAAAACATTAAATTAATAATATTAAATATAATAATCTTAAATTAATAATCTTAAATATAATAATTTTAAATTATATGAAATTTTTTTTTAGACATTTTAATGATAGAGTTCTTTAAACTAAAGCATTAGAAGGTAAAATAAATAGGTTAGAAGGTTAAATTACACCCGGATCTAAATGCGGCGTAAAAAAGGTTAAGGCAGAGAAAGCTGCAAGATTTCGTATATATATATATATATATATATATATATATATATATATAGATAGATAGATAGATAGATAGATTATCTGTACCCAGGAGATAAAGGATGCCATGTTCATTTTGTGAAAAGAATTACCACCTTGTCTTTGATGTTCTACATACTCTTAAAAAAATACAACTTTGTTGCCAGAAATTCTCTGTAATTGCAGAAAAATACGTCTTGTCAACGTAATTTTTCCGTAACTTACGACTTTTTTTCTGATATTACTGCGAATTTCTGGCAGCAAAATTGCATTCTTCTGACAGTGCAATGACATTAGTCATAAATAAAAACAATTGGCATGGTTTTATATTTTACTGTCTTCTCTCTATTAGACATTAGTGCTTAATGTCTCTATATAAATTAAACTAGTATGTTGTGGCCACCACAAGACTTTCTTCTATATTTACCTATACATATTCAATCAGTAACAATATTAAAAAAAAAAAAAAAAAAAAAAAAAAAAAGTACGATTATTATTATTATTTTTTTTTTTTTTTTTTTAAGTGAAAAAAATCGATAACTTTGTTTCAAATTATCACAGATTTATAGTTCAACCATTCGTTTTAAAGGTATTGACGAGACCTTTCGAAAGATACCCATCTTGAAAATTTATCCCCCCCGGGGGGGTACTTCTCCCCCAGGGGGGGAAGCGATGCCCCCCCATGCAGAAAAATTTTTTCCTAGTTACATACTACTATTATCAATAATTCATATTAATTTTACAATCACAAGTTTAAAACAACTCTAATTATGCACATTTATACGAACTTTTGTCCTATGCTGCCATGTTAAAAATTTAGATAAAATGCTATCACAGCGCCACCTGTTGAGCTATTGATCCCCAAACATAATCAGCACCAGTTTATGTCGGGGTCCAACTAAATACCAAGTTTGGTTAAATTTCGTTAAAATAAAAAAAAAAAAAAAATTGCGATATTTTTCTAAGTTTTTTTTTTTGTTAAAAGTAAAAAAAATCGATAACTTTGGTTTAAATTATCACAGATTTATCGTTCAACCATTCGTTTTAAAGGTATTGACGAGATCTTTCGAAAGATACCCATCTTGAAATTTTGCCCCCCCCGGGAGGGAACTTCCCCCCCCCGGAGGGGGGGAACCGATGCCCCCACATGCACAAAAATTTTCTCCTAGTTAACTACTACTATTGTCAACCTGATCTTTCGAAAGATACCCAATGTGAAAATTTACCCCCCCTGGGGGGGTATTTCCCCCCTATTCTGATTTCCCCCCTATTCTATTTTTGTCCTATTCTGCCATGTTAAAAATTTAGATAAAATGCTATCACAGCGCCACCTGTTGAGCTATTGATCCCCAAACATAATCAGCACCAGTTTATGTCGGGGACCAACTAAATACCAAGTTTGGTTAAATTTCGTTAAAAAAAAAAAAAAAAAAATTATTGTTCAACCATTCGTTTTAAAGGTATTGACGAGATCTTTCGAAAGATACCCATCTTGAAATTTTGCCCCCCCCGGGAGGGAACTTCCCCCCCCGGAGGGGGGGAACCGATGCCCCCACATGCACAAAAATTTTTTCCTAGTTAACTACTACTATTGTCAACCTGATCTTTTGAAAGATACCCAATGTGAAAATTTACCCCCCCTGGGGGGGTATTTCCCCCCTATTCTGATTTCCCCCCTATTCTATTTTTGTCCTATTCTGCCATGTTAAAAATTTAGATAAAATGCTATCACAGCGCCACCTGTTGAGCTATTGATCCCCAAACATAATCAGCACCAGTTTATGTCGGGGACCAACTAAATACCAAGTTTGGTTAAATTTCGTTAAAAAAAAAAAAAAAAAAAAAAAATTGCGATATTTTTCTAAGTTTTTTTTTGTTAAAAGTAAAAAAAATCGATAACTTTGGTTTAAATTATCACAGATTTATCGTTCAACCATTCGTTTTAAAGGTATTGACGAGATCTTTCGAACGATACCCATCTTGAAATTTTGCCCCCCCGGGTGGGAACTTCCCCCCCATGCCCCCACATGCACAAAAATTTTTTCCAAGTTAACTATTACTATTATCAACGAGACCTTTCGAAAGATACCCATCTTGAAAATTTACTTCCCCGGGAGGGGATTTTCCACCCCGGGGGGGGAACCGATGCCCCCCCATGCACAAAATTTTTTTCCTAGCTAACTACTACTATTATCAATAATTCATATTAATTTTACAATCACAAGTGTAAAATAACTCTCTTTATGCCCATTTATACGGAATTTTGTCCTATGCTGCCATGTTAAAAATTTGCATAAAATGCGATCACAACGCCACCTATTGAGCGATTGATCCCAAAATCTAATCAGCACCAGTTTATGTCAGGGTGCAACTAAATACCAAGTTTGGTTAAATTTCATTCATTGGTTCGTGAGATACAGCGTCCACAAAAAAATGATACAGACAGACAGACAGACAGACAGACATTTTCTAAAAACTATTAATTCGTGTTCTCCATATCCCAAAACATGTAAATCCATCAAAAAGTGGACTTCGAAAATTTTCGCGAATCCAATACTTTCTCTATATTACATATAGAAGAAAGTAAAAATGCACATAAAATTCATTATATAACCCATTAACCAATAACGGTAATTTAAAGTGCCATTAGTCTGAAAAGCGTAAAAAATCGAATTAATGTAAGTAATGTGAAAAGAATTTATAAGAATAGAACGTACATATTGCACAAAATGGCACTAGGTGCTGTATGTAGCCGTTTTAGTTCAGTAAAGGAATTTATAAAGTTCAGTGGCTCTTTTGGAATGGCAACTTCCACGATCTTCTGGTGTGTTATAGTTCGACCCTCCTAATAATACCTATCAAAAAATCTATCACCTATCTTAGAAAGTATATAAAGAACATAAAAATTATCTTACATTTTTTACATTTTTTAAGGTTTTAATCTTTTCTTCAACCTCTATGTGTCAATGGTACACTGAAATACCATCTCACTAAATCCTCATTAAATACTGTGGTGAAGTGATATGTATAATTTTTATTGCTCATATCTTTTAAAATACCTTAGCTTATATAATTTTGCTATAATTTTTCTTTCTCATATCTTTAAAAATATCTTTGCTCATATAATTTTGCTTGGAAAAAAAAAAAAAAAAAAAAAAAAAAAAAAGAATTTCAAATATATATAAAAATAATATTATATTTTTAAAAAATTAAAGAACACGCTTTTATAGAAATGTGAACTAAAAAGCACAAAATATCTATCTTAGTATTAAAATGCAGGGTAAGAGAAAATCGTGTAAGTGACACACCATAATATTTACATACATTTAAATCTTTAATTAAAATAATTTAGAATTGAACAAAAACCATTTTTAAAAAATCTCCCCTGACAGGGCTTGAACGCTAGACCTTTAGGTTCCTAGCGCGGCTCTTTATCTCGCAGCCACGGCGTTCACGTACGAAAAGTTTTTTTTTTTTACAATATAGATTTTTTGTTTGCTCCCAGAGTGGTTACAAACATACAAACATACATACAAACATACATACAGGTGAAGCTAATAAAAGCGTGTTAAAAAAAGAAGAAGAAGAAAAAAATAATAATTTCAAATATAATTCTAATAACTTTTATTCACTTCCTCTGTCTGTACTGTTTAAAATATGTCTGTATATTACAACCCGGTAGTAATTATTTACATTTAGATTTTTTAAATAAATTTTGTTGTGATTTGATATTGGTGAGATTCAAGATTTCTGCGGACGGATGAGCAACATGTTTTACTTTCATGTACTGTTAATTATATATATATATATATATATATATACACTAAGCGACAAAAAAAAAAAGCCGCACTGCAGAAAAAATGACTTATACCTTTTTTATTTGTAATAACTTTAAAATTAATGGTTGAAACAAATAAAACTGTCTTGTTTGCATAATACCAAAGGTATGAAATGATACCTATGTATATTTTCGATTTAATAATTCGCTTTATTTCACTTTACGAAGTACTTTTTAAAAATCTGCATAAAATTTTCTTTTTGAACATACTGCAATAACTATACACTTTGCATTCTATTATGATTTATTATATGAAATGAACAAGTTATATTTTAATATATGAAATAAAACTATTTATTTGTTAGATCTAAGCAATTTTTTGTTAAAAAAATGTATTCTGCATTGGGTTAATTCCACCTTTATATGGAATTACTGCATTAATGCGCAATGTCATAGTTTTATACAGTGTTTTAATATAAATCTCAGAAATTTCAATGTGCCAAATATCACAAATAAATTTTTCTAGTTCTGGCAGAGTTATAGGCTGCAAATTTCGAATCCTCTCCCCTCTCCCCCGCCTTTTTATAGACGAAACATTTTCGAGCGGATCGTGATTTTGACCATTTCCATGTCTGGTAAAGAAGAAATTCTATTATATCCTTTGTGGTATTTAACTTAAAGTGAAAAAAAGTATGATTACTTACAGAATTATAGGTTCTCATGGGAATGTATAAGAAATTTTGACAATTTGAAGTGAATAAACTTACCACAGACGCCGTGTAGTAAGGTGCCTTATTATCTTCAAATGCTGTTTACGGAAATGTCTAAGATACCTCCAAAATAGTCGGCCAGGCACCACTTTTATGCAGATTGTGTTTTATTTCGAGTTAATTGATCCCTTGAGCATAAAAATTTCCCCGAGTGTTTGAAAAGTTATGCACCTCCGTACCATAATGTACGGAGAATGTGTCAGTGTTTTAAAAGTGCGATTTTCATTTAGTCGGTCACATTTTCGTCTTCATTCTAGCTTTTTTCAACTGCACGAAATAAAGAAAACTTGATTCATCAGAGAAAACCAGTTCAGCCTAATAATTAACTGATAATGTTTTTAAATTTTGTTCAACTAAAGTACTGTTTTTTCTAATTCTTTTCCTTAATAATGGCTTTTTTCGCAGATCTTCCGTTCTTTAACCCGCTTTGTTTAATTGTTCCTGCATTGTTTTTGAAGAAAGTTATATACTATATACTTTTTTAAAATCTTTTTTAAGTTCTGAACATGATACAAATCGATTTTTTAAACATTCGCATTTTAACTTGCGGTTATCTTGCTTGAATGAGCAACATGACCGCCTAAAGCCAAATTCCCAGTTTAAACGGCCAAAAAAATTTATATTTCGCTAAAATTCATTTTACCAATATTTCGTTAGCATTTAATTATTTTGCCATCTCACATATTAAAATATTTTTTGATTTTCATTTAAAAATTAATACTTTTTGTGGCATCGTTAACTGCCTTATTCTTACCATTTTTGAAATAAATTCTAAAATTACAATTTTCCTGACAATTGCATTTTGTTTTTAACACTAGACTCAAAGCTAAAGTGTGTGTGGAGGACAACATAGTAAAATCTGTTCGAAAATTTGCTTTTTAAACGATAAAATTGGCGGTTGTAGAAGGCGAAAAGGAAAACATCCAAGTGCGGCTTTTTTTTTGTCGCTTAGTGTATATATATATATATATACCGGGTGATCCAAAAGTCAGGACCAACTTTAAAATTGAATAATTCGAAAACGAATCAAGATACAAAGATACGGTTTGCGCCAAACGGATGGAAAAGAAGACGGGTTTTGTGTGGCAAATAAATAAAAAATAGTTCTGTTGGTGACCAACAGATGGCGTTGTCGTATTTCTGATGTAGGATTATGCAAAGCAACAAACGATATAAAAAGGAACAACTACAGCAGGTAATGGTAGTCGAAGCTTATATGCATCGAAATATCGCATTCTCAGTCGCTACTTTAATCACGCATGGCATCCAAGATCTCCCGATCTGACACCCTGTGACTTTTGGCTGTGGGAATTCTTGGAAGTCAAAAGTGTACCGCGACCAACCGGCATCAGTAGCAGCACTGAAAGATGCCATCCGCCAAAATTTTTCTGCCATAACGCAAGAAATGCTATTCTGTGAACGATGTGGTGAATCATCTCACAGCTGTACTTCTGAATGTTGGACATTGAACAGTTACTGTAGTAGTACTAATTAACTATAATTAAGCTGACTTATAAGTTGTCAACCTTTTTTTTTTCAGTTGTAAATCATCTTTTGGTGAAATAAAACACTATAGCGCCATCTGTTGGTCGCCAACAGCACTAATTTCTTTCCTTTGCCACACACAACCCGGTTTCGTTTTCATCCGTTTGGTGCAAACCGTATCTTTATATCTTGATTCGTTTTCGAATTATTCAAATTTAAAGTTGGTCCTGACTTTTGGATCACCCTGTATATAATTTCGATTGGTTTCATATGCTAGACAGAGGATAATATCAATGACATGATTCCACTTTTTTGTCATGAAAGGAAAGCAGCTAAATTGTGCAATATAGCAAATGCCTCCATAATCAATGCTTACCTGATTTGAAGGGCTTACTACTACAGGTCCAAGTACACTCGGTAACAAAAGTATCCGAACTCTATCAAAAATTCCTACATAAAAAAAGTAGAGTTAATACTGTTTTGTTAAATAAATCCTTATCGAATCATAATCTTAGACTGACTAAGAACATGATTCGACAAGGATTTATTTAACAAAACAGTATTAACTCTACTTTTTTTATATAGGAATTTTTGATAGAGTTCGGATACTTTTGTTACCGACTGTATGTGTATGATAACAAGTGGTCGTTATTACTTATTTCTGAACTTCACAGGACATCAGGTAAAAACACAATATTATGTTTCGATGCTTAACACATTTTTACGCCGGAGGTTTAAATTTTGAATATATGCGTGATAGATGCATATTTAGCCCTACGCAGAACATTTGCGTGATAGTAGACTTACATATCTAATATGATATTCCGAAAAATCTCTTAAATAAAATCACCCGAAATTGTCAGGCTTTTTTTTTTTTTTTTTAAATAGATATATAAAAGGGATTTAAAACTTTGATATTCACATTATAGGCTCAATTTTAGAAAAAAAAAAAAAAAAAAAAAAAAAAAAAAAGAAACAATGTTCATTCTGTTTATAATAAAAGAAAAATCCAAAAAATAATAATAATAATAATAATAATAATTTTGGATTCCAAAAATGTATTCAGAATCGCATTTTAAAGTTGTTTTGTAATATGATGATTTCGATTTCAGCAACAGATGGCGCCACTACCGTTCGCAGAATAGACAAATACGAAATGCAAGGCCTAACTGCTTTAAATTCTTTCAAATATACAGTAAAACCTCTCTAAGTTGGACACCTACGGTTCCAAGAAAAAGTGTCCAACTTAGAGGAGTGTCCAACTTATAGGGGTGTCCAACTTGAGAGGTTTCACTGTACATCTAAATATGAGATTTTGAACATATGTTTGAAGACAAAAAAATAATAATTTTTCAATTTCTTTAAGAAAATGTGCCTTTCAAGTGTATTATACTAAATTTTTTAACCGAAATCTCTGCGGAATAACAGCTGGATTTACGATCTGATCAATCCGATCGGCCAATCACATAACAGATTACGTCACTACCGTATCTTTTCGACAAAATATAATCGTAACTGGTCCACGTTAGAGAACTATTATATAGATATAAGTATTCCAAAAAAGGAACATAAAGATTTCAACTCTATGACTGACATAAGATTTACAGCATCTGAGTTTTCTTTTTGCATCATGATCACGTAATACCTTAAGAATTAGCAGATAAAAAATTTCATTTGTAGGGCATAATGTTCCAAAGTTACATTTACCTGTCTTCGGGCGGTACTCGGAAAACTTACTCGAAAATTCTGACGATTGTTTCAAATCAAATCTGAACTCAACGTATCAGAAGGAATGATTAAACCCTTAACTGCCCCGGGCGTATATATTCGTCTCAATAAGCCGATGCGTTAGTTGCCCCGGGCGTATATACACGTCTTTCCTTTGTATTGCGCTGCTACCAGTGAAATTAATTTCACGGCTTTGGAATGCAATAAAGTGACTTTGAATGGTACCTTGATAGTTTTTTAATAATAACTACGCACGCTTGTGTGAAAAACGGTGGCACTGGGTAACGAATCTCGTAAGTTTTCCTCGGCAGGTAAGGGCGGTTAATTATGTGTATTGAGTAATAGCAGAAACCATTAAAAGAACAATGGAGGTGGCAAATCAAAGCACACGGGCGAATTTTAGAAGTACAGAGGCTGTTCGCACATTTTTTAGACGATTTTGATGGAGTGTACTGAAGCAATTTCACTCATATTTCGAGTTTTATTTATTCAGTTTGATAGCCCTTGTTTTTAACTAACATTCTACATCATAATTTCTATGATAATAATGCTTTCTATAATATCGGAAGAGGTATATTTTTCTACTCCTCTTGAACGGCTTTCTAGAGTCCACAAAGCGTTGTAGGTCGGTGTTTGGATAATGTTGATTTTAAGAGTCGAATAACACAAAAATCCAACAGTGATACATGAGAAGATTTAGCAGGAATGTATGTGAAGGGTATGGTTTTAATTCCCGTTTTCTGTTCCATTTTTTTCTAGAAAAGCAATTGCGGATTGTGATGTGTGGCTGCTTGTTTTGTCTTGATACAGTTCAACGGATTGATAGCATTGTGGATAAAGATCTGGATTTTCATTTTTAAAAATTGGAATTAAAATATGTTCTTGAGAGTATTTAGAGTTGATTTTGACATTTTTGTCACATTATTTTGCTTTTATCTTGCGCTTGTATGAAAAACCAGTGGCAATCATAAATCCTTTAGAAAAACTTTCTTTTGATGCTTTGAGCCATGTAGCAAATTTTTTTTCTCCACTTTTGTGATAATAAATTGACCTTTTTTTATTGCAACCACTTAAATAGACCCAAGATTCATCTGTTGTTGCAACATTTTTCCATTTTTCTCCTGATAAATGCTTTTCATAAAGATTTCACTAAAAACTATCTTTGGAAAGAGCGGAAACCTATCCTTCCATCCACTGCCATTTTAAAAGCGCATTTTTGCATCTAAACAAAAATTCTAACTGTCAGAAGATAAATAAAACTTCCAAAAATATAACTGTTGTGAAAATAAAATTCTCCATGCAAACGATTTTTTCTTACTACGAAATAAAATCGTCTAAAAAATGTGCGAACAGCCTCTGTATAACATATAAATAATTTCCAACATGATTAGCGTTAATTTTATCAAAAGCTAGTCGTAAATAAGTTAAAAATACTTTCGTTAAACGTCTGTTCACGGAACATTTTGGTAGAAAAAATATCTTTGTTTTCGTGATCATTCTTATATCACCCGATCGGGCCTAGCATAGCTAGAATCGCTCGACACTGCTCCCAGAATGGTGAGCGGCTCCTTGTCCCTGTTTATATCACCCGATCTCATCCGATCATATGCCTGCCGTGATACTTGGAATAGAAAATGTCTTTTTTGATGCGCTGAGTGTATTTTAACAAAAATTAGTATAACCATAGAACTACAGAACAGTCCGAAATGCTACTTTAATTATAATTACCCTGTATATAAGATTTAAATTTATAGTATGATTAAAATAGTGTGATATTTTAGTTCTAATTTATTTCTAATGTATCTGAAATATTTTTTGAAATAATTAAGTAAGACACTTATACACAAAATCATTCATCTTTCCTCATGTACAAAATAATTCGGATTAAATTTGAAAAAAAATAGGATAAAGTATATTTTTTTGTTTCCTGATAAAATAAAAAGAGACAAGGACCAAATCATTGTTATTCAGTAAGTGAAAGTCTTTTCTCACCGAATTACATCGTAATTTAATCGACAACTTGCAAATTCGATTACTGATAAAGTGATCTAGTAATTTTCTTTGATAAAATAAAAACTAACAGTCAATGCTCAATGACAATACCAGGACTTACTGACTAATAAATTGAATTAGATTTGTATGGAGTTTACAAATGTCGTTTTTAGCGAAAATATATTTAGTAATTTTGTATATTGTGTAGTAATGTATTTGAATAGCACTGTATGCATTTTCTGCACATTATAATTTAAAAGATAATATGTAAAAAAAAAAAAAAATGGTCATACTATTGTTCAAAAAATGTCTTGAAAAACTAGTAAAATAAATATATAAAAATAAAAATTAAATAAATAAAGCGGACACGGATTTTGCTATACAGACAGATGTAGGCTGACCAGATCAAAGTACCTTTATAATAGAGAAACGTTAAAAATTGCTACAATAATCCAATTACGGATGTGTTTTTCCATTTCTAATATATAATGACCAAAGATAAAGTATAATTGATTAATAATTTACTTTCTACAATTTTTAAAACTTAGAAAAATGCCTTCAAATTAAAGGAAGTCCCCAAATGTCCCAATTTGTCCTCAGAAAATGGGGACATTTGGTCAGCTTAGACTAGAGTGACCATATTTTTTTCATTGAATTTGGCGACAAAGATGGCGGCGTTCTCGAATTTCGAAGACAAAAAAATAAAAAAATAAGTAAATCACCTTAAATTGTAAAATTTTACTTACTTTTATGTATAAAACACCTAAAAGAACTTATTACAGCTTATTTATTATACATACAGTCCCTGGCCAAATTATTAGACGCACTGTAAGATTCTATGTAAAATCTTAATTATCAGGTTCATACTATACAGCTTTATTGTTTTTACTAGATACAATGTATTTTTTTTTTTAATTATCCACCTTATTACCTGTTTTTTAACACAAATAAAATACTATAGTTATAGAAAAAATATGTATTTATTAACTCTTGAAAAAATTTGAAATTAATGCAATTAAATGTTAATATTTTGTTGAGCCACCTTTAGCAGCTATGCGAGCTTCAATTATGCATCTGAGGATGGTGATTCCACACATGAATGACCTTTTCTAAGAGTTGCGTTTTGTTTATGATCACACCTTTAGCCACTTCTCTCGTCATCAGCTCCCTCACGTTTTCAGTAGGTTTCACATCTGGGCTATTACCCGGCCAATCCAACAAGGGATTTTTGGCACTTCCAAACAATCTTTAACAGGCCGTTCTGTGAGGCAGGGAGCTCCATCTTGCATAAAAATGAATGCGGTTATCCATTTGGAAACCATTCTCTGAGCTGCAAAACATGTAATTATTAAAAAACTATAGTGCGTCTAATAATTTGGCCAGGGACTGTATAATAAATTACTATAATAAAACATTAATAACTTTATAACAGGCGTCCCCAAATGTGTTGTAATTTTTTGGGGGTGAAGGTAGTTTTGTCCTCGAGATTCGGTGATTGACCTCGAGATTCGAGGACATATGGTCAGCCTAGCTTAGACAGATGTGCTTAAAATTTTTTACCGATTGATAAAAAGGAAAAGGGAACTATTTCTGTTAACCAATAAAAAAATAACGAACTTTTTTTTATTATTATTATTTAGTACTATAATATACAAAAGTGACAGGATTTTTATTTTAATCTTTAAACTTAATGAATTAAATCTTCTTTCATTTACATTATGAATATAGTTATTTTTGTTATTTATTTATCTAGGGTGGCGTGTAATGATGGGCGAATTGAGACAGATTCACTGTGCCTGTGTTCTAGACCTGGATGGGCAAATCACAGTTTGTGTGTGTGAGAAGGTTCTAAGGGATCATGTGTAGCACGTATTTATGTGAGTTTTTTTTTTTTATTGAATAGCCTACATATAAATAAAAAATTAATTAATTAATTAATTAAAAAGATAAAAAAAATTAATTTTGGTCGTTTATCTTTTTTTTTTTTTTTTTTAATATTGTTATTTTCTGTTTATTTTTGTAAGCTTAAAAATACTACATTATTATTATTATTATTATTATTAAAATATTTAAAGGGAACCAATGTGCAAGTTCTACCTGACAGGACTAATGTGAAAGTTGTACCTCACGGGACTGATGTGCAAGTTGCATCGAATGAACAAACTATTTCTTTTAACGAAAATGCCTATTAACCCTGGACGATAGGTCTAATATATCGTATTTATCGTAATAATACTCAATACTTATTTCGCTTCCTTCTTCGAATCGTTTTAATACGCATTTTTTATATGCATGAGCAGCTCCCGAAAAACAAAAACATTAAATCATTAAATTCATTTTTTTACTTATTTTTATTTCATATTATTTCACGCGCACTTTTTATTTCCTAATTCAAAATTATTAAAAAAAAAAAAAAAAAAACTTTTTCGATATCGCTTGTAACGATACTGATTATTATTAATTTTCTTTTCTTTTTCTTTCAATAATAATAATAATAATAATAATAATATTTTGATGAAATTCTGGCAAAAGCAGAATTTAGTTTAGGATGGAGGACTATTAGTTTTTTTTTTTCAAATTATAACATCGCTTTCAAATTATTCAATTATATTTCCGATAAATTTTAGATTTTGACAAATGTCCAAGTATAGAAATCGACAACGCAAAAATCCCAGATTGAGACTAATGGGCCCTCAGTCCTAATATATATATATATATATATATATATATATATATATTACAGGGGTAGAAATTAAGAAAATTAAGTCACTGGTCCGCAAGACCAATAAGTTTAAGATTTTACTGTTCCGTATATACTTTCACTGGTCCGTTCACTCATTACATTATATTTTTGAAAATATTTAAAAAATGTAAAATTTTAAAAATCGCCATGTAAAATGAATTTACAAGACAGATATGATTTTCTTTTGTAAACACAAATGAAGTTTTGTATAAATAAAAAATTTATGCTTTAATAAATGAGCTAAATGTGACATATTTAACGTATAGTATTATATTAAGTATTAAAAATTAAAAAAAAAAAAAAAAAAAAATGTTATTAAAGTGAAATAAAATTAAACATTACAGAGAATAGGCGGTATTGACAAATATAATGATTAACTACACTTACTAATGACATAGGATAGAATTCTATATGACAGATTTACAGACAATTTTAGAAAAATGTAAAAAATATAAATATTGAAAAGCTTCTCTGGTCCAGTGGACCACTAAAATTTATGTTTTACTGGTCCGTTGAATATTTTTATGGTCCCCGACCAGCGGACAACTGTGAATTTCGAGCCCTGTATATATATATATATATATATATACATACATACACCCCGCGACAAAAAGATAGGAACAAAGGCTTTTTTCTTTGATTTTTCATAAAATAACGTTATCTAAATTGTGCTTATCATTTATTATTATTATAAAATAACACTATTCCTGGACTAATTTTTATTTTAAGACTAACTTAGAAAAGTTTTAAAACTAAAAGTTTTCTAATTTAAGACTGCACTCCGCGACAAAAAAATAGGAACAAAGGATTTTTTTAAATTTTTCATAAAATAAATTTATCTAAATTGTGCTGATCGTTTATTATCATAACAAAATATTATCATATCAAAAACATATTAAATATTTGAATCATATTCAAAATATTCATATTCAAAATAATCATAGTCAAATATTTAAAAAAAAAAAAAAACCTTTGTTCCTACCTTTTTGTCGCGCTGTGTAGTCTTAAATTAGAAAAATTTTAGTCTTAAAATTTTTCTAAATTAGTCTTAAAACAAAAGTTAGTCCAGGAATAGTGTTATTTTATAATAATAATAAATGATAAGCACAATTTAGATAACGTTATTTTATGAAAAATTAAAGAAAAAACCCTTTGTTTCTATCTTTTTGTCGCGGGGTGTATATATATATATATGTGTAATTTCCAATCTTTTCCCCGCCTAGCAGGCAACTAATTTGGAATGTATATTAATTATGCAACAGATAATTTAATTGGAACTTTTTAAAAAGACTTTCCATGACTTCAATGATTGTAATTCATTGAAAGCACAGAAAAATCTAGAATGAATACAACATGACTCTTACAGCCTTTTAAAATGTTTATTAAATTTTAAAATACTTAAATTATTCCCTTTACACTTTTTTTTCATGCTGCATACGTAGTCTGTTCAATTCTTTGCTTTAAGTAAAAAAAAAACATCGGTTTATCAATAAATACAATCACATTATAAAGATCGTTAAGATTATTATTTGTTTCTGAAACACCCCAATTACGTAACAATATTTTTATTAAATCATTTTATTTTATTGTTCTGGTTTCTGATGTGGAATCTGGGTTAAATCGGCCTTTGATATACAATAGTATATAAAATCTGAATATGTAAAAGTACTAATGTTTTAGTGCAATAGAGCAGCTTTTTTAATGCGGGAAGTATTAAAAAACCTAACAACTCTTTTTTTTTTTTTTTTTTTTTGTGACTTGAATAACCAGAAATTCAAAGTAGTTGGCATAGGTGGACTCTGTTCAGTTCCCCATCATATATATATATTCATAAATTTCTAGAACAGGACATTCTCTTAACATAGTTATCATGCTAAGAGAAATGAATTTGAAAAAATCGCTTGACACGGTGACATAATGAAATCCCCGCCTAATAGGCTATCCACCGTTCACTTCGATATATTTATCTTAAACTAATCTATTAATTTATTTTATTAGGGTAAATTTCGTAGTTTAGTTTTCATGCTACTATTTCCAATGCAACAATCCTCAAAATGCATATGGAAATTTTATATGGAAATTTTTCAATTTTGTTATGTTGATAAAATCTTAAATAACGAATAGCTTACAAAATTTTCCTATTAGAATATTTGTAATCAGTCATGTTCATACAAGTATCATAAATGTTATTTTGAAGTTGTCTGATATATTTATGATTCTGAAAATGGCCGTTTATGAACAATTTTGTATTCTTCTGCCATTTTAAGAGGATCGTAAATTCCAAATAACTTACGAATTTCTTAAATTAGAAACATCATACTCTATGGTATTCATGTCAGTATCCTAAGTAATATTTCGAAAGTGGTCTGACACTTTTACGATGAAAATATCCCTCAAGATTGACGCTTGTGTGAAATTTTGCCCTATCCTGCCATGTTAAGAAATTCGTAAATTTCTAATAACTTACGAAATTTTCATATTGGAAAATTCATAGTCAGTGATATTCATGCCAGTATTCTAAATATTTTTTCAAAAGTAGTCTGACATCCTGACGATTGAAATATCTCTCAAAATTGACGTTTATGTGAAATTTTGCCCTATAGTGCCATGTTAAGAAATTCGTAAATTTCCAATAACTTGCGAAATTTTTAAAGTAGCATATTTATAGTTACTGATGTTCATTCTGGCATCAAAACTGATATTTTAAAACTATTCTGACAATTTTACAGTAAAAGGTATTCATTTAATGCACGCTTAAGTGAAATTTTGTACTATTCTCCCATGTTTTGAAAATCGTAAATTTCTAATAACTTACGAAGTTTTTAAATTCGAATGTTGTAAATGAATAGGGTTCTTGCCAGTATCGAAAGTAATATTTTAAAACTGGTCTGACATCTCTGCGAGCATTTGTTCGTGAGATATGGTGTACACAGACTAACAAACTAACAGACTAACACACTAACACACTAACAGACACCCTACAGACAGACATGATATAAATTTTGTCATTTTCGGATTCCTCACACCTGAAAACGTATAAAAAAGTCAAAAAACCGAGGTCGAAAATTTTCACGGTTACCTAAGTTCCTCATACCTATATTATGATGGGGAACTAATAAGCTGCATCATTTGGTTAAAAATTTCAAATTCTAATTTTTCCAACGCGCAAATAAATTGATTTTGGAGACCTCCTTCATCCCATTTGATCTTTGGTGATGTTGCAGGGCGCATTGGCCAGCTGACCCCATGTGAAATGGGCCAACTAACCCCATAACGACATTTTAAATTTTATGAATGCTAAAAATTATACCGAAAGTAACTTAGTAAAATCTAAAACATAACTTTGAAATAAATAATAAACGATTATTCATAAGTGAGAAAATTTACTTATCTCAGTAAAATTAAAACAATTCTTTCAGGTTCTTTAATGGACGCTCTTTCATCAATGACGTTTATACCGGAGAAAGAAGATAAGGCAACACAAAAGAAGATAAAACAACACATTTTTGGCTGTAGTGGCAGTATTGGTATTAAGATTATAGCCGCTAGACTGCACTAGGGTCCTAGTCCTTTGAAAGGTTGAGTGCCCTCCATGGATGTCTTTCTGAAGGGTCCTAGCCCGTATTTACGCAAGTTTCTGAGAAAAAGGGTTACATACAGACGGAACGCTTGCAACTTCGATGACGCAAATTCTGCAAGTTTTTTGCAAATACAGTTGGCAGCAAAAGTATCCGAGCACTAGCAAAAATTCCTATATAAAAAAAAGTACACTGAATGCAATTTTGTTGAATAAATCCTTGTCGAATCCTGTTCTTAGTCAGTCTAAGAACATGATTCGACAAGGATTTATTTATCAAAACAGCGTTAAGTGTGCTTTTTTTACATAGGAATTTTTGCTAGTGCTCGGATACTTTTGCTGCCGACTGTAGTCATACATTTGGAACGCTTGCAAACGGCTGCAAACGGCTTTGCAAAAGGAAGTGTTTCATTTGTATGTACCCCAAAGTGTCTGAAGGACGAGGCTGACGAACGCGACCTGGGATCGAACCCGGTACCTCAGATCTGCTAGCTTCGAAGACAGAACCTCTCGGCTGCTGGTGAGGACAACTGGAGTGACAATTCTATCTGAAAGAAAGTTTTTAAAATATCGCTATTGGGCCAGCGTGCCTCTATGGTCAACTAGCTCTGTCTACCCTATTCAGCACTCATTTTAATTTTAATTTACCACAGTAAAGTGTATTTTTTTCCTTTACTTTTGCTTTAATATTTTTCTTTTGTATATTTATCTGTATATTCTTTCAAATTGAAAAACAAAATAGTTTTATTCCGATTAAAATATATTAACAAAACATATAAAACTAATAAATAATAACATGTGAATATATTAAACACAAAATGTTTCTAATAAATAATTTTAATGTAAAACCAATCTAAATGAAAATGTTTAAAGTTGTGGAGATTTACTGTTTTCATATGCTAGAAAAGTTAAAGGTAAAAACATTTTACCTATAAAAAAAGAAATACGCAAAATCTTAACTTACATGGGTAATTCAATTTAATCGATTATTTTAGGAAAGAAAAAAAAAAAAAAAAAAAAAAAAAAAAAAAAAACCTAAAACATTCTTTTCGGAAGTAGATTACTCCAAACTTTCCTTAACTTTGTTTGACAAAAGAATGAGTTTAAAAGATTTTTTTTTTCAATTCACTGTATTTTGATTTTTTTTCCTATTAACTACCTGAAAGTTTACATAAATATTCAGTGCTATTTAAAAAAAGATTAATTCTACCAAAATTTATTGATAATAAAAATTTTCGCTTAAAATATTTTATTATATAATGTACTAAATATTTATCGGAAAAATAAAATGAAATAAAAGTGTATGAAAATTCTGTTCATTTAAGTGTACGATATTTCTTTTGAAGAATAGTTAACAACTAGGTATGATTCATTAATTAAAAAACTTAGTTATATATATATATATTTTTTTCCAGTCAATGTATTAATAACAAAACTTTTTAGTGGCTATGATAATTTTTACATTCTGATGTATTTTTTCAATTTTTAAATATTAGAAAAAGAATTTTTTAAATGGGGTTTCATGCCAGTTGTAGTTTGAATTAACATTTCTTAAGTAGTGACAGTGTTTACTTTAATAAAATTTGAAGAACTATAAAGTTTAAAAGACCCTCAAAAATAATTATGCTAATACAACAGGAAACATAAGAATAGCTTTTTACAAACATAATCCCTAAATCTTACAGATGGGCAGTTAAAAAGTATGATGTGCTCATTATCAAAATTGTCAACTCTTGTGAGTTATGCTTTATTCATATTTCTTAGGTTGGGCAGCTTAAAACTCTTCAGATGGACAGTTCAAAAGTATGATGAGTACGTAACCAAAGTTTTCAACTCTTGTGAGTTATGCTTTATTCATATCTCTTCAGATGAGGAATTCTAAAGTAGGATGAGCACGTTACCAAAATTTTTAACTCTTGTGAGTTAAGTCGGCAGCAAAATTATTAAAGCACACTTCCACATTTTGCTTCTTTTTTTTTTTTTTTTTTTTTTAGACAGAGGACTATTAGTCTCAATCTACGGATTTTTACGATACCAGTTTTACGATAGTTGGACATTTATCGAAATCGAAAATTTATCGAAAATATAATTGAACAAATTGAAAGCGATGTTATAATTTGAAAAAAAAAAAAAAAAAAAAAAAAAAAAACTAATAGTCCTCCGTACTAAGCTAAATTCTGCTTTTGCCAGAATTTCATCAAAATCGTTCTTTCTGTTTATTTGTTTTCTTAGAAAGAAAAAGAAAAGAAAATTAATAATAATCAGTATCTAAACGGACAGTATCGAAAAAGTTTTTTTTTTTTTTTTTTTTTTTTTTTTTTTTTTTTAAGTTTGATCGCTAATTTTTATCAGCAACATAAAATTTTTATAAACAGTATAAGATTAAGATCATGATTCGACAAATATTTACTTAAGAAAACAGTATTAGGTACACATCTTTTAAATAGGAATTGTTGCTAGCGCTTCAATAATTTTGCTGCCGACTGCATGCTTTATTCAGATCACTCAGTGACGCAATACCTGTAATGTCTTGTATGAAGAGATACTGAGAGACATGACTTTAAAAAAATATATATATGGCTATATTCTAGACATATCCAGTTTATGATTTTTAATGTTACTCACAGAACAACAAAGCTCAAACTTTTCAAGAGTTTTATATATATTGTCATATTATTTTCAAGAATTTCATCCATATAAGTTCTGGTAATGTCATATCGATAGTTTTCAACTTGAGGAACTATGGTCTTTTGAAATTGTTTACCACTATCCAAACTATAAATGAAAAAAAAAAAAAAAATATATATATATATATAGATATATATATTTCTCCAATCCAGTCAGAACCTTGTTAATGTAAAATGATGTTAATGTAAACCTTGTTAACCCGTTAGTAGTCGCTATAGACAGCGCCACCTATTACAGATTGCGCACTTTTTATTTAACTCGCACAAATAATTTTAAAAAAGTGATGTGATCAACGTTTCTTCGATTTTATTCGCGTTTTATGAATATCAAATGCCACTTCTAAAATTTTTTGGTGGCTATTGAATAAAAAAATCTGGCAAAACTGAAGGATGGGCGGCAAATCGACCAACTAATGACTACTAACGGGTTAACTAGCTTCTTCCTAATAAAATACAGATGAATTAAATCTTTATAAATTGAGGATGTATTTTCCATTTCAAATTTTCAAATTTATCCTATAAAGTATTAATTTTTAAAAAAAATCAAGAGGTTTAAAAGAAATGTGATTATTTATTTAGAATTATGGAAATGATATAACTACATATAAAGCATAGCATATAATAAAGAATTTGAAAGTACCAAACATTTTGTATATATTGTATTGTATATATTGTTAAACGTATTGTATATATTTTTGATTTTAAACATTTAAATTATTATTACTACTTTTTTTTTTTTTTTTAAGAGAACAATTATTGCTTTCTTGTAATTTTATATCTAATAGTATATCTTTTTTATTTTATTTTTCAGCATTATGCCTTTATGTTTTTAAATAGAATCTTGCATTGTAAACAGGTAGGTACTATAGAAAAAAAAAAAAAAAAACTCTCTTAAATATTTTTGCAGGGATAAATTTGTCATTCAAACTATCTGATCAGTGAATTACAAAATGAATATCCGGTGCTAAAAATTAGTTCATTCACGAGAGAAATATTCTGCGTCGTATTTTTTAATGACTCATTCAACTCTAAAATGTAGAAGTAGAATCAGTTCCAGTATATCTGATTCGAATTTAATGTATCATCAAACTAATTACTTATTGATTAATTAACTAATATGTTTCAAACAAAATTATTGTCTGGTTGGTTGGTTGAATAATTACCTTAATGCCAGTTTAATCTAGGTACTATAAATAAAATAAACTCTCTTAAATACTTTTGCAGGGATAAATTCAATCCTTAAATGCAAAATTCAATCCATTTAATACAATGAATAATATCCAGGTAAATGAGCTTGAAATTATTGATTAGAATGAAAAGAGAAAAAAATAAAGAAGTATAAATCGAAAATTTAGTGTGACGAAATACAGCTTGAAACTAATTTCAAAAGTTTAATTTCCTGAACTCAACATCATTGTAATGAAGTGATTTCCAGACCTATTGAAATTGTCATTCAAACACTCTGGTCACTGAATTATAAAATGAATATCCGGTGCTAAAAATTAGTTCATTCACGAGAGAAATATTCCGTGTCGTATTTTTTAATGACTCATTCAACTCTAAAATGTAGAAGTAGAACCAGTTCCAGTATATCTGATTGGAATTTAATGTATCATCCAACTAATTACTTATTAATTAATTAACTAATATGTTTCAAACAAAATTATTGTATGATTGGTTGTTTGAAAAATTACCTTAACACGTTAGCGCCCAGTGTCCTCATTTGAGGACATCTAATAAATTGGCACGCATATTTTTTGTGGTTTCTTCGAATGATTTCTGCTTTTTAGTAACAGTTTATAGCGTCACTCTAAATGATCCCTGAAAGTTTTATGTGTCTACTATTAATTATTATTTCATAATTTGGATAGTCATTTTATGATTTTTCATTCGTGGCAAATATCTTTGCTTTTTGCGCAGATATACTAACATAAATCAAGTTGAATAATAATATATATTATAATACTTTGCTTTCGAGATCTTTGTCAACATATAATAGGAAATTAATCTGTTATCTCAAAGTTTTTCTATCTCGAAGTTTTCTCGCTAGAACACTAAACGTCAATAAATGAGGATAGACTTTAAACTTAAAACTCTCATAAGAATTGTATAAGTTAATATATTTTACTGTCAGTTGTCTATATTTATTTAGTACACTGTAAAAAAAAATTTCAGTATTTTACAACAAAAGGTGCTGGCACCGCGGCTGCCAGCACAGTTGCTGTAAAATTTACAATCTGCTGTTTTTTTATGGTGCTGTAAAATTTACTGCACTTTGCTGTGAATTTTACAAGTTGCTGTTTTTAGTAGTGCTGTAAAATTTACTGCACTTTGCTGTGAATTTTACAAGATGCTGTTTTTAGTAGTGCTGTAAAATTAACTGCATTTTGCTGTGAATTTTACAAGATGCTGTTTTAAAAAGTGTTGTAAAATTTACAGCAAAGTGTAGTTAATTTTACAACACTTTTTAAAACAGCATCTCGTAAAATACACAACAAAGTGCTGTTAATTTTACAGCACTATTAAAAACAACATCTTGTGCAATTCACAGCAAAGTGCAGTAAATTTTACAGCGCCATAAAAAACAGCCGCTTGTAAATTTTACAGCAACTGTGTTGGCAGCCGCGGTGCCAGCACCTTTTGTTGTAAAATACTGATTTCGTTCTTTTTTTTTTTTTAGTGAGGCCGTGATGCCAGTTTGGGGATTTTGTCCACATTTTGGGGATTTTCGAGGCGATTTTGGGGACCAAATGTTTGTGGGGACATTCTTGGGGAATTTTAAAATTTTTGGGGACAAATCTGGGGAGTTCTTCAGCTTTCTGTCAATGTTGGCAACGTAATGATTTATCCCTACGACTAGAGACTTTCAATAGCTTTATTGTTATTTGAGGATTTTTTTCAAAAATTGCCTTCATTTGGGGAAAAATCTGAGCTCAAATCAATGGAAAAATCTGCTTGATTTTTTTTTTTTTTTTTTTTTTGTTTAAGAAATTTTTATTTTCCCTTTTTAGTAGAAATCAAGCTGGGGATTTTTTTTCGAAAAAAAAAAAAAAAAAAAAAAAAACCTGATTTGGGAAAATTTGAAGACCTGTTTGGGGAAAATTTTTTCGACCATTTGGCATTACTGAGTGTAGGCGCCCCCGCGCCATCAAACACAGAAAGATCAAAAGAGAGAAAAGACGTTTGTTTGTTCTTTCAAAGAAAACATGATGCTGCTAGTTGGATCTCAGCTTCTAGGTGCTAGAGATTTGTTTTCTCCAATATAAATATCAGAAATATTTTAATGGCAAATTTTCGGGATGACAAGGAACCATTCATTTTGATTTTCCTTTCTTTTCTTTTCTTTTTCTTTTTCTTTTTTTTTTTTTTTTTTGTATAATTTTTAGAAGTTTTTTTATTCTAAAGACTTTAATTATAAATTCAGGATTTCTAGTACGAGGAAAAAAAACCACTTAATAAGTTTTCTTTAAAAAAAAAAAAAAAAAAAGAAAGAAAGAAAGAAAACATTATAAATTTACTTAAAAAAATAAATAAAATTAATTCTCTGTTACATTATTTTCAAATAAGGGATATATAAACGATGAGGATATGAAATATATAAACGTATATATGATAATAATAATTCATCATTACAATGATCGAACACAAAAAAGTAGGACTTGACTTAATCAATAAAAGATTATATATGTACTGATAAAAATATCTGTAACTGATATCTAGAATCTAAATTGTGTCTTCAGAAAAAATAGTTCCATGTCATCCTTATAAATTCTAGTCGCCTTTGAAAGGGCGTTCTAGAAACCCCTATCAGAAATCTAGAGCGTTTGACGATATACTCGAGGGCAAAGTTATTTAAAAATATTTACAAATAAATGCGAATACACGAGGCTGGTTTCAGCAACTATAATCTAAGTTACCCAATTCTAGAAAATCAAGCGAGAATTTCTCGCAATACTATTCAGACTATTGTTTCACCGTCTAGAAATGTGTAGACTAGAAATTCTCAATCATTTCGTCTATACAATTTATTGGCGTGCCTTACGCGCATTGCTCGGAAATCAATATGTCCAGTTAAGGGATTTAGAAAATGACCACTTATTCATTCTAGATGAAGGCAGTATATATATATTTATATATATATATATATTTTTTTTTTTCTTTTTTTCTGAGTGTGGAAGTGGAGCCTTATATAAGGCAAAATACAGGGTTATTACAAAAGAATCATCGGGTTTCCGAAGCACTTATTTCAAAACATAATTGGGTTACAACAATGAGTTATACATGAAAATAAACAGAAAACATCCTAGATTGACGTTCATACTATAGATGCAAGAAGTCTGTGAGGACGATGACTTTGCAAACAAGTTTGTTTTAAGTGACGAAGCTACCTTTCATCTTAGTGGCAAGGTCAACCGACACAATGTACGGATATGGGGCACTTCTTCGTTTGGGAATATGTTAAAGACTGCGTCTACGTACCACCATTACCTACCACTTTGGCTGAGTTGCGGAACCGCACAACGACTGCATTCGCGACCATCGACGCGACCAATCTGAGTAATGTGTGGAGCGAACTGAACTATCGCCTTGACATCTGCCATATCACTCAAGGAGCACATATTGAACATTTACTTATAGTATGGACGTCAATCTTGGATGCTTTCGGTTTATTTTCATGTATAACTCACTGTTGTAACTCAATTATGTTCCGAAATAAACGTTTCGGAAACCCGATGATCCTGTTCTAATAACCCTGTATATTGAAAAAATTAATGAGTTCTTTCTAAGACATTGATATATGAGATCATATAAAATAAATATGAAAGAAGTATAGCAGAATACATATAACTAGAAGGAGTAGAGGCTACCACGACTTAAGACGAGTGAAGTAGGTTGACCTAGTTTGGTGATTATCCAATTTCCGGCAAATCCTCTGCAATACTATATGATAACAGAAATTTTTAATTCCATTACCCGACTACCGTAAGTAACGGAAGTATTGTATTCGGTCCAAAATTTCGATATTGAGATTTCACTTGATTTACATGTTTTAAGGTCTCCTGAGTCCAAAAAAAATGGTTTTTGGCAATTGGTCAGTGTGCGTGTGTATGTGTGTGGGGAATCTCCTGCCTATTATATCTCCAAAACTAATAAAGATACAGCTCGAAACTCCAGAATAAAGACGGAACTAGTGTACAGATGAATTTTGCAAATTCTGGTGAAAATTGGAAAACCGAAAGTGGGACTTTTGGAACCGGAAGTGAAGCTGTAAGTCCGTATCTCAAAAACGGTTCTAACGATTTTTCTTTAAAGTTGCTATATAAACACTCTATTAGATGTCCTTTTGAATGATATGGTTGCTTAGTTCAGGAAAATTGATAGGCGTCCTGTATAAATAGCTGAAATTTCAGATACTACGAGTGGATTTCTTTCAAATCATTAGAGCCGTTTTTGAGACACCGATTTTTACCAAACTTTGCGTATTCAGTTGTTGACCGGAAAACAAAAATAACATACAAAAGGATATTTAAAAGAGTGTTAATATTGCAAGTTTGAAAAAAATCTATACAGCCGTTTTGAAAGGAATCCACTCGGAGTACCTAAAATTCAACTATTTACACAGGACGCCTATCAATTTTCCTGAACTAACCAATTATATCATTCGAAAGGACATCTAATACAGTGTTTATATAGCAGCTTTGACGAAAATCGCCAGAGACTTTTTTTTTTTTTTACTTACGTTTCCACTTCCGGATGTCCCATTTACGGTTTTCCAGTTTTCACCAAAATTTTGAAAATTCATCTGTACACCAGTTCTGTCTTAATTCTGAAGTTTCGTAACTGCATCTTTATTAGTTTCGGAGATATGTTAGTCAGAAGATTTCCCACACACATACACACACACACTGACCAATTGCATAATCCACTTTTTCGGACTCAGGATACCTTAAAACATGTAAATCTCGATACCGAATTTTTGGACTGAATACAATACTTCCATTACGTACGGTATTCGGGTAATGGAACTAAAAATGGTAGAGTTACTTTTTGAAACACCACCTTCCGAGATCTAAAACTGATCAACCTAAACAGGATTACTGTTAATTTTAATGTAATAACCACGTAAAATAAACGAGAAAGGATATCTAAAATGGATTTATGTAACAGTTTTTAAGAAAATCGTTAGAGCCGTTTTTGAGATACGGAATTACGGCCCCACTTCCCGTTTTCGATGTCCCACTTCCGGTTTTCCAATTTTCACCAAAATTTGGAAAATCCATCTGTACATCAATTCTGTCTTAATTCTGAAGTTTTGTAGCTGTATCTTTGTTAGTTTCGGAGATATGGTAGTCAGAAGATTCTCTGCACACATACATACACACACACTGACACATTGCCAAAAAACACTTTTTTGGACTCAGGAGACTTTAAAACATGTAAATTAGGTGAAATCTCCATATCGAATTTTTGAACCGAATACAATGCTTCCATTACCTATGGTAGTCGGGTAATAGAAGTAAAAAAAGTAAAAATGAATGTAAATTTAATTAATTAAGATAGTAGTTATATAACCAAAATGTAAAGAGCATATTTTTTTTTTCCTTTTAGATTTGAGTTTAATTAATAATATTAAAGGTATCGGTAATTATGTCAGGTAACATTTTATAATATTTAAAAATCTGATGTAAAACAACAACACGACTTCCTTTACCCACACGTATTATATGTTTTTTTTTTTTTTTTAAAGATAATATGATCAGAAGACATCAAATTAACCAAACGAATTATTGAAAACTAAAATTTTTCCTGCATGAGAAGAGTGAAGACACATAAAACAAAGTTTACATGGCAAGTTAGAAAATAACAGAAAAAAATGATAGAGCTATTTTTTGAAACACCAATTTCCGAGATCTAAAATTAGCCTACTTAAGCAAAATGACAGCTATTTTTCCTGTAATACCTATGTAATATATGAGAAAGGATATCTAAAACTGATTTACGTAACAATTTTCAAGAAAATCATTAGAGCAGTTTTTGAGATACAGGCTTTCATCAAAACTTAACAAAATAAATTTTTGATCAGAAAACAATTACATATGAAAGTATATCTAAAAAATAGTTATTATGCCGAGTTTGAAAAAAATCCGTACAACCGTTTTTAACGGAACGCACTTGTGGGACCTGAAATTGAGCTATTTATACAGAACGCCTAACAATTTTCCTGAATGAACCAACTATATCATTCGAAAGGGCATCTAATTGAGTGTTTATATAGCAACTTTAAAGAAAATCGTTAAAGTCGCTTTTGAGATATGGACTTACGGTCTCACTTCCGGTTTCCGATGGCCTACTTCCTGTTTTCCAAATTTCACCAAAATTTGGAAACTTCATCTGTACACCAAACCTGTGTCAATTCTGAAGTTTTGTAGTTCTCTCTTAAATAGTTTCGGAGATATAATAGCCAGAAGATTCCCCAAACACATACACTATACGCATACATACGCACACACACACACACTGACCAACTGTCGAAAACCCTTTTTTTGGACTCAGGGGTCCTTAAAACGTGTAAATCAGGTGAAAACTCGATATCGAATTTTTGGACCGAATACAATACTTCCATTACCTACGGAAAAATTAAATTAATTTCAACCACTGTATTTGAATTACATTTAAATTTTTGATATATTTCATTCTGCATACTATGTCCATGTATTATATTCTGCCTCCATACTTATTTGGTTTTAAAGTATATTACAACAAATCTATCTTTAATAATTACCATTACTATATAACATTTATGGATAAAAAGATATATTCAGATATAAAATGAATGTAATAAAAATAATTGATAAATAACAAAAGTTTTAATTAACATCACTGAATTTGTATATTTTAAAAAGTAAGGTTGTATGTGAAGATGATTAAGATAACAGATTATTATGTAAATTTGAAATCAAGTAATTAGTATCTTTAACTAACATGAAACATTATCTACGTAATTACTGTTATCTTTAACATTACTCACTAATCTCATTTGAACCAAATAAAAAAACTGTGTTTTCTACATTTTGATCATATAATTATTTTGTTAATTAATTAAATTTATCTTCATTTTAATTTTTTCTTCTGTGTAATCACAGAGATTTGCACACATTTGGTAAAACTGGGCTTACGCCAAATTGGCATAATACGCTCTAAGAGTCTTATGCCGTGGTAGCCTCTGCTCCTTCTTCAAGTTGCTATTTTATTTTATTTTATTTTTCATTTTTTGTCATATTTATTACATACGATCTTATATATCAGTATCTCAGTAGAAATTTATGGTAACTTTTTCAATATTTTTTACTTTCTATAAGGCTTCATTTCGTATTAATTAATTGCCTACTGTGAGCACTAGTGGGACGTTAAACGCAACCAACCATACGCAATTGTTTATCAATTAATTCAAGGCCCCTTTCATGATGTCTGATCATTGTTAAGATTAATTATTATCATTACAGATGGCATTATAATTAATAATTCTGCTATTGCGCTAATTAAATTGAAATTTTTAAACGACCGTTGGTACATTTAAAAATTACCAGGCTTTATAAAAAAAAAAAATATTAATAATAAGTAAAAAATAAATTCCCGACCATTTCAGTGGTCAGACAATTGTAAAAGTTACAATAGCGTTTTAAAAATTTATTCCCATGTTTATAGCTTTTGCTATTACATCTTAATTTTTTTGTGTGTCATTGCAAAATATCTAATTGGGAACCTGTAATTTCCAGTAAAAGCGATACTGTAAAAAATTAATAAAACCTATATCGGTTTCATTCTTTTTTAAATAACTTAATGCAGTTTAGGAAATTAGTCATAGGGTATAAATACTTGTTAATATTTGTTTCCATGTAAAAGAACTACAAATAATATGCATGTTTTTTTTTTTTTTAATAGTAATCGTACTTTAGCGAATGAAAGATTCAAAGTAACGTATCAGCCCTATTCTCTTTAAATAATTTAGCATCATTAACACTAATTTCAAATTATTTGAGTCTATATATCGTATTATATAAAAATTCGACTCCGTATCCCTAAGTAAACTTTGTCCCGCAATCATAAAAGTCTGTATATTTCTGTCAATGGTGACCTGTAACAAGCCTTCTCAATGTTACCTGAATCGAATGTTTAGGTTAGATGCTAGCATACAAATATTTTGAGCCATTTGGCCATAATAAATAATAATAATTTGTTTTTTTGTGTTTTTATAAAAGAATTACAAGTTCTACGCGCATGCATATTTTAAAATGTACCATTATACAATCTGCAATTCATCCGACAGTAACACAATCTTAAATTTTTCGCTCAAACGAACAAAGAAAGCGTTTAGAGACTATGATGTTCAATCAAACATATATATATATACACACACACGTAATCGTATATTACCAAGAATGAATTCAGGAAACCTCAAAACATAGATATACATTAAAATCCCACTGTCAAATTTTTTAATGTGTATATATTTTTTTTCTTACATAAATACATTGAGAATGTAATAAACACGGTGCTTTAAAATCCATTTTTAGTTTTAGATTAGTCGACATTTCTTTCTTTTTTTCTTTTTTTTTTCTTAATTAAATAACTTAAGTTCAGGTTTTCTTTACTTTTGATTCATTGACATAAAATTTTTGTAATTGATAAAAAAATAATCAAGATTTTTTTTTTTTTTTATGCAGTTTACTATTTTATTTGTCAATAAAATTTTAAATTCAAGGTTTCTTTTACAAAAAAAAAAAAAAAAAAAAAAATTCCTAACACAAATATTTTGCTTTTAATAATTAAGTAATAGTTTTAAATAAATATATAAATTTATTTTTTAATATCTCCGTTCAGTTTGATCTGTAATTTAATAAGAAGTTTTTTAAGACTTTCTAAACCAGTTTTTGAAAGTGCATGGTATAAAGTAATTGTAAAGTATATATAAAGTAATAGTATGTATAAAGTATATATAAAGTAAAAAAAAAAAAAAAAAAAAGAAATTACATCAAGTTTATATTATTTTCTAAATAAAATAAACTTATTTAAAATTAAAATTAATCTTTAGCGCATATATTTTTTACAGTTTTATAATATTGAGCTAGAACAAGAGCCCTGCAAAATTCGGATTTCAATCAACACTTATTCGACAGTTGAATTTGATATCAAGCCAAACTCTGACCCAATCTTGAAAATATAGTTAATATGGACTGAAAAACTAATTCAAAACCAACTTAGACACAAAATTTTTTATTCTCAAAAATTTATCTGAATAATTATTTCTTCTAAAATTTATGAATTACTTTTTCATAATTAAAAAATCAATATCTATTAAGTTGGGGAAGATTATTAACAATTTAAGATTTAAATTCCCCTCCCCCCCCCCCAAAGAAAAAAAAATTACTGCAAATTAAAAAGGCAGTTGATTATCTTTTACTTCTAAAAACAAATGCACGCTGTTGCTAAGCGGTTTTATAGCCATCTGCTGTCATATAATTGATGATTCATTTAAATATTTTACTGAAAAACTTACACATCCGTTTTAGATCAAATATGTTTTGCTTACTTAGACAGAATTTTTTTTTTTTTTTTTATGAAGACAAGAGATGTTTTCAGCTGCACGTTTAAAAGATTCAACTGGAAAATTATGCGAAAATTAAACTGAAATTAGAAATTTATTTTGTGCACACATTTTAGTGTCTAATATTTATTTTATTATTTATTAGTGGTAGTAACTTTAGTGATTACATTTTTCAAAAATAGAAAAAAGCATTTTTATTTTTTATTAAGAAAAAGTACCATTTGAAAAAAAAATAAAAATGCAGAGTAAAGATTGAGTATCTCGAATACTTATTTTTAAATGAATACTATTGTAAATCTACAGAGACTCTGGATAATTATATTATCGTTATAATGTTAAAAATAATCTTTTGTGACGTTGGCACAATTTATTTTTCTTTTACTCTGCAGTATTTTTTTTTTTTTTCTGAGAATTTTTATTATTATATTATTCATGCACTAGCTGGTTTTACCCGCTTAAAGCAAGAAAGAAATAAATCACTATTTTTCATATCACTTTATACAAAGAAAACATAAAAAAAATAATAATAATAAATAAAAAGTAAATAATCGTGACCTCGCTTAAAGTATCTGCTGCCTACGGTAGCATCTTTCTCATTTGCGCTGTGTCCGGTGAAGGTTACTGACTGCAGCAACTTAATTTTTGGGCACTTCAATTTTGGTATTTATCCGATAAATCGTGGAGCTGCTATTACTCAAGAACTACAATTTTAAAAAATGACTGTAGCTCAGTATCAATTACACATTTGAGTTTTGAAACCATGTGTTTTATAGACCTCGATCTCTCTAAATTATTACCATTTGATTTCAGTTAGCACAATATATATATATATATATATTACTTTTCAAAAAAATTAAATAAAAACAAATACATTTTAATTAAATTTAAAATTCAAGACGTTTAAACTTTTTTACACACTACCATTTGTTTCTGATAAATACAATAAATAAATAAATAAAGTATCCTTCTCAAAGGAATATATATATATATTGTAAAGGCAGAGACTCCGACTCCAATATATCATTGAAAGAGACATTTCAGTACAAAGAAGCAGACAGTCTGGGGCCTAACGGCTCGCAGCGGAACATCTCTCCTTTGTAGAAAGGTATGTCCGTTTCCCTTTGATGAACGTGGGAAGCCGCGTGCCTTGAGAACTTTTCCTTCGAGAAGAATTCAACGCGTCAGAACCGATGATGGAATTTCGAGCGAATCAGGGCCTGCATCTGAGATTTTGTTTTCAGAAAAACACGCCCAATACGAACTGTAATTTTTACGATGAGAGACTGAAAACGGGAGTTCACGTCGGAGTTTTGGAAAGGCAGGAATCCCAGAGCAGGTCGGGCTAGACCTCGGGAAAGGAACTGTTATTTTCTGGAAAAGACTGCAGAAGCGGTCACGGACTGATGAAAATCACTGTGGACTCTATCTGAAATTCCTTCCAGCCTTATACTGTAGAACCCACTATCTTATTGAAAACCATTTCATATCGAGGAAATACAGCAAAATATGTATATATTGTAAATTTCTAAAAATTAATCTAGTTAAATTAAAATTTGGAAAAAATATTAATTTCTTGTTCTGATTAGTCAAGTAAATAATTATCTTCCACGCTACAAGATACTACAGACTAATAGAATAAAGAAAATTTGGTGGCAGCTCTATCGGATTACAGTATATAGAGAAGAGTGAATCTAAGCAGAAGCGAGGAAAGAGATTCCAGAATTCAGAAGAGATCCTCAGCGTAGACCAGGCAACAACGGAAGCAACGACCGGTTCCTAGTACGGAAGCAGCGTTACGAAGCCCTTCGACGTAGACGGGAGAAGCCAAACAGCGTACGGAGAGCCAGTCTAGAGCAGGAGTGACGGAGTGCCCTTTCAAAAGATCAAGAAGAGGAGCACCGATCCCTGGAGTAGTGGTCTTGTGCCTGCTAAAAGTGTGCTCAGCGGAGATGTGCCCACCTTAGATGAAAAACATCAGTAAAGGTAAGGATATTCCGTTCATTCTTGAGAGGCAATTAGTAAAAATAAAAAAATTGTTTGTCTTTGTATATTCCTGCAGAAAATTTTTAATGTTTGAGCGAAATGCTTAATGTCTAAAATTAACAGGTTAGTTAATTAAATTAAATGAAATAATTCATTATTTAAAAGTTTAGAATTGACAAAATAGTTAATTTGTTAAGAGAATTTTAAATTTATGTTGGAAAAGGAAATTTCCTTAACCTTGAAGAAAATTAAAAGGAAGTAAAATTGTAAAAGCAATTGAAATTTAAAAAGAAAGCAGAAAAAAAAAGGGTTCTTGTTATCCCTAAATAGAAAATTCTGAAAATTAAGTAGATATATTTATTATAAAATGGAAGTTTGCAGAAAAAAAAACTGTGAATGATATATTTAAATTATATTCATTAAGAGAATTTTCAGAATTTTAAGTTGTGTGTATTTATGGTATAATCTATGGTTGCACAGTGTGAAAGAACTCCTTATTTTTGTGTATATTAATTGTTCTCTTTAAATTGCTTGTAAGCATAAGCTTAAATTGGGTAAAAAAAAGTATTGCAAGATATTGCAGGAATCCGAAAGCCAAATTTGGTATTAAAGTGTGTATTATTTAGTTATTTATTTAAATTGTGCTTGTATTTGAAATTTTAAATAATTGCTAAATGTGTATTGCGAATAATTAGGAAATTGAGAATATTTAGGAAAATTGTGTAGGAAAATTTCAAATCAAAAATCATGGCTGCTTTGCACGAATATTCAAAAGTGGATTTAAAATTTTTAGCAGAAGAATGGGAAGTAGATATTCTGCCAACCGATGGGACAAGGTCCATAATAAAAAAAATTGAACAATCTGCAGAATTTAAATTAGAGGTGGCTTTGGCCCAAATTAAATTAATCAAGGAAGAACGATTAGCGCAAGAAATAAAAGAGGAACGTTTAGCCCAAATTGAAAGTGAAAAAGCACAGAGAGAATTCGAATTAGAACGTCTCAGGTTATCTCAAAGTATAGAAACGACAAGCTTAAACTCTAGCAGAGAAGAGCGGAAATATACTCCCCCACTTAAATCTATTATTCATAAATTTGATGAGTTAAATTCTGACATGGCTTTATATTTAAATCTATTCGAACGTCAAGCGAGTAAATTGGGGTTAGAGAGCTCAGACTATGTAAATCAATTACTTGCTTTGTTACCCACCAAATTAGCAGAACAAATATTAAGACAACCGGCGGATAAATTAGAAGATTTTGATTACATCAAAAATTATCTGTTAGATCGATTTAAGGTTGACGCTGAGTCATTCAGACAAAAATTTAACAACCACCAGCGATCAAGTGGAACGTCATTTCGAGATTTAGTTTATGACTTGGAAACATTCTTGTTAGGTCGGTTGGAAAAACTAGAAATTGGGGACTTTGAGAGCTTGAAGAAATTACTAATTTGCGACCAGATAAAAAAAGGGCTAGCGCAGAGATGAAAGAGAAGTTTCTAGATTCTTGGGCGAAAGAGACTGATCCCGAAGAATTAGCTATTAAACTAGATGAATTTGAATCCGTTAGGAAAGCCATAAAGAAAAATTGGGTCGGTAAAGAAAAAGATGACCGAAAACCCGATAAAAATAAATTTACATTTTCAAAAGAAAACAAAGAAAAAAAGCCATTTAATTGGCGCGATAGGACAAAATCGCAGGAAAACAAAGGGAAAGAGAACGCCTATGAGAAAAAGAAAGAGATCCGATGTTTTTATTGTTCCGTTGTCGGGCACTACAAAACTAATTGTCCGAAATTAATTAAAGATCAATCAACAGCAGTTGTAAATCAGATAGGAATTACAGACGATTTAGGATCTTGTTTCGCACCTTATTTAGGGGAGGCCGAAATAAATGACGTCAAAATTGTCACCCTTCGTGACAGTGGAGCAAGCTTCGATCTTATAGGAAAACAATACATAAAACCGGAGCAATTAACCGGAGAAAGTATTTGGCTCAAACAGCCGTTGCAGAAAGAATTACACTGCCTGGCGATCGCTAGTGTTACGCTTAAGATTGCAGATATTGGGACTGTTAGCACGAAAGCGGCAGTAGTTGACGACTCACTGGAAATGAATCATTATCTTTTGGGTAATCAAACGCATGAAATTATCGAAGGCGCAAAAATGAAAAAACCAGAGTTAATCAACCACGTAGTAACTCGCGCGAAAAAAAAGCAGAGCGAAAAAGAGGAGAGAGAGAGATTACGAGAATCCGAAACCACCAACGCAGTAGCAGAGATACGGGAAGAAACCCCTATTGTCATTTCCCCCTCTGAGAAAGAGGAGTCTCTAAGCCTTCTAGGGGTAAATAGAGAAAGGCTGAAAGGATTACAGCGTGAAGACGCGACTTTAAATCCGTGTTTTGAAAAAGCGAACAAAGGTAATTCCGAGTTCATTTTAGAAAATGAAATCCTTTTTAGACAATCTAAAACAAATCGCGGGGAGGTTAGAAAACAAGTGATTATTCCTGTAACACTTAGAAAAGACGTAATGGAATTATGTCATTCGAATGTTGGCGGACATCTCGGAGTCACAAAGACGAAAGATAAAATCTTCAGATATTTCGCGTGGCCAAATTCGGTCAAAGAAATAGAGGAATTTGTATTATCGTGTCACCATTGTCAGGTGATAGGGAAACCTAGAGAGGTAAAGAAAGCGCCTATGAAAAAGGTTCCCATAGTAACCGAAGTGTTCACTCGGTTTTCCGCTGATCTAACGGGACCACTCCCTCTAAGTGAAAACGAAAATAGGTACCTTTTGACAGCTATGTGTTTGTCTTCGAAATATCCGGAGGCCATACCGCTTAAAGAAATCACTTCTCCAGCAGTGATAAACGGGTTCTTACGAATGTTTAGCAGATTCGGGTTCCCGCGAGAGATTCAATTAGATTTAGGAAGAAGTTTTACGAGTGAATTGACCGAGACCTTTTTCGAAAAGTTTGGAATAAAAGTGATTCATAGCTCCATACATCATCCCCAATCCCAAGCGATTGAGAGATTTCACCGCACCGTAAAGCGATTATTAAAAGTGTTATGCTTAGAAAACGGAGCAGATTGGGAGAAAAATCTTCCATTTGCATTATTGGTGTTGCGTACTACCGTGCATCAATCTACCGGATATAGCCCTGCCGAACTCGTTCACGGCAAAAATCTAAGAACTCCCGAGACAATAATTTTTGAAAAATTATGCGGAACCGAAAACGAGGAACAAACGCCCGTTACTGAATACATCTTTGATCTTATAAATCGGCTAAAAAAATGCCAAGAATTAGCTATTGAATCGATGGAAGATGCGAGAGAGAAAAGGAAGCTTTGGTACGATCGGGACGCAGTTGACCGGAAATTTAAACCGGGAGACCAAGTTTTAGTGGTTGCGACGTACAAGCCGAATAAATTCGCCGTAAGTTGGATCGGACCGGGTACAGTGGAGAAACAAATCTCGGAGACTAACTATGTTGTGAATATTCCAGGTAGGAGGGAGCCCTCTCAAGTATTCCACGTTAATATGCTGAAACCTTATAGACAAAGGGCAGAGATGATAAATGTTTTGTTTAGTGAAATCACTAGCGTGGATAATAAAGAAACAGATTTAGAAATAGTATATCCACACTCTGACCCAAATGTTTATGATTTCAACGAAATCGTAAGAAATGGAAATTTAGAAATGAAACATACTACCGATCAGATAGAGAAATTAAAAGGGGTTTTGGATCGCCACAGGGACCTGTTTTCAAATGATCCAGGGCGCACCGATCTAATCGAGCACGACATCGAATTAATTTCCGACAAACCGGTTAGAATTAAACCGTACAGTATGTCTCAAAGACAGACAGAAATTCTCAAAAGAGAGATCAAAAGAATGCTTGAATTGAACATAATCGAAATAGGGGAGTCGGACTATAGTAGTCCTTTAATTTTAGTAGAAGCCCCCCACAAACAGCCACGCCCATGTTTGGACTATCGCGTTTTGAATTCCATAACCAGAACCGAATATTTTCCAATACCGAACATCGAAGATCGTTTGGACTTAGTTTCAAGTGCTAAATTTATCACGCTTGTAGATCTAACGAAAGGATATTGGCAAATTCCACTGACACCTAGGGCGCAAAGATATGCGGCATTTTCCACTCCTTGGGGAAATTTTAGACCCTTAGTAATGCCTTTCGGATTAGTGAATGCCCCATATAGGTTCAGTAAATTTATGTCACTATTATTACAGGGCTGTGAAAACTTTTGCGTACCGTACTTAGACGATATCGCCATATTTTCAAAGACTTGGGAAGCGCATATGAAACATTTAGACACAATTTTAAAAAAACTAGAGGATGCAAAGTTGAAAATAAAACCTTCTAAATGTCAATTTGCGCAAGACAGCGTAACATACTTGGGGCACGTTGTAGGGAACGGACGTCGGTCGCCCGCAGAAGCTAAAATCCAGGCAGTCTTGGATTTTCCGATCCCGAAATCTAAATCAGAAATTAGACAAATTCTCGGAATGGTAGGATACTACGCCCGCTATATCGAAAATTATGCCACTATTGTTGAGCCTCTAACTAGAGCGTTAAAAGGGAAAAATCGCAAAGAAAGCATAGAATGGTCCGCTGAAATGCAAAAAGCATTCGAGGAAGTAAAACGGAAATTAACAGACCAACCTATTCTTTATGCTCCGAACTACGAGCACCCCTTTATCGTACAGACCGATGCATCAGACTTAGGGGTTGGGGTAATCCTCGCTCAGAGAATAGAAAAGGAAGAGCACCCTATCTTATACTTGAGCAGGAAATTTACTGCTCCCGAAAGAAATTACACTACGACAGAAAAAGAGTGTGCTGCGATAATATTCGCTATAAAAAAGTTAAAGCACTACTTAGATGGACAAAAATTCACTATTGAAACAGATCACGATCCATTAGTCTGGTTGAAGAGAAATGCTGGTAAAAACCCTCGATCAATGAGATGGGCATTAACTCTGCAGCCATATGATTACACTGTAATACACCGGCCAGGGCGTGAGATAGCTCACGTAGACTGTTTAAGTCGAATGTAACTTTAAAAGCAAAAGAAATTTTTTGTATTGTAAATAAGCAAGTTAAATTTTCAAAATTAAAACTTTTTCTTTTTGGTGTTTTTAAATTAATCAGTATAATCAGGGAAGTATATATTTTAAGTGTAAAAATTATTAAGGTAGTGTTTAATTATTTTGGTTTTGTTGAAAAATCAACATTATATATTTCTGGTAGATATTCCAATTTGTAGGGACTATTGCCTCTTTTAGAAGTGAATTTGAATATCCTAATTTCAGCTTCTTCTGATGAAAATTCGGCCCCAAAATGGCCCCGAATTTTTCTTTAAGGGGAGGGGAGCTGTAAAGGCAGAGACTCCGACTCCAATATATCATTGAAAGAGACATTTCAGTACAAAGAAGCAGACAGTCTGGGGCGTAACGGCTCGCAGCGGAACATCTCTCCTTTGTAGAAAGGTATGTCCGTTTCCCTTTGATGAACGTGGGAAGCCGCGTGCCTTGAGAACTTTTCCTTCGAGAAGAATTCAACGCGTCAGAACCGATGATTGAATTTCGAGCGAATCAGGGCCTGCATCTGAGATTTTGTTTTCAGAAAAACACGCCCAATACGAACTGTAATTTTTACGATGAGAGACTGAAAACGGGAGTTCACGTCGGAGTTTTGGAAAGGCAGGAATCCCAGAGCAGGTCGGGCTAGACCTCGGGAAAGGAACTGTTATTTTCTGGAAAAGACTGCAGAAGCGGTCACGGACTGATGAAAATCACTGTGGACTCTATCTGAAATTCCTTCCAGCCTTATACTGTAGAACCCACTATCTTATTGAAAACCATTTCATATCGAGGAAATACAGCAAAATATGTATATATTGTAAATTTCTAAAAATTAATCTAGTTAAATTAAAATTTGGAAAAAATATTAATTTCTTGTTCTGATTAGTCAAGTAAATAATTATCTTCCACGCTACAAGATACTACAATATATTATAAAACATAATGTAACAACCGTGCTGATAAGAGATGCTGACGAATAAAACTAAAGAATAAATTTAAGAAAATGAAAAGAAAAAAGATTAAAATTAGAAATTTGAAAATGTATCAGTGAGGTGTACAGTCGTCCTAGCTATCTATTTGACAAAATGTGTAAGCTGTGCGATTAATAGCCTGAGCGCAAAAGCACTCACAAACAAACATTCCGCTTTTTTCATAAGTTTACATTTAATGTATGTGTTAAATAAAAATATCTGAAACAGGTGTATATTTAATACTCTTACATATTTTATGCAGCTACATTTATATTGAACGAATTTCTAATTACTATAGTTAAAAAAAAAAAAATCACAATTTGACTTGGCTAATCAAAGAATAACCAGACCATAATCCGATTTCCAAGGAAAGTAATTATAATAATAATAATAATAAATTCGCCCCACAAAAAAAAAAAAAAAAAAAAGGGCTTTAAGGGCCCTCTTCACTCACCGCCGCCGGAAGCCGAAGCTAATGTTATTCTATGGGAAATTTTTCTTTACAAATAACTTATTAACAAATGAATATTTTTAAATTCTGTTTTCACATTCTGAAAATTCTCAGCTATTAAATTGACGGACCTTTTTAAAAAATATATTTTTTAAATTTTTTATATTTTATTTTGAAGCTGCAAAATACGAATTTTTAATACGTGAAATTTTCTCATTTTGTAAGTTCAAAATAAAATATTAAAAATATTAAGTAAAAGTACCATTAATCAATACAAAATATTCATAAAAATTTAATAGCTAACCTTTTTGATGAACGGGAATTGCTCGTTCCATGATCTTCTCTTCATTCATTCATCGTGCATCTGCATCTAAGTTCAGAGACACAGATTTTATGTTTCAGCGCAGATGTTCGCGTCTAAAGTCCACAGGAAGTCGATTTTACAACATTTAGTGCTTGAATTTATTAAAAAAGCGCCAATGCTTGAAAATATACAACAGAAAGTGCAGGAAAAATTACAGCATTTTTTTACAGTGGTGGAATAATCAGCTAATAGTATTTTGCAAAATTAATTCGAGCGTTAACGGGTTAATGCCAGTTCAAAGTAAATAACAATACTATAAATTAAAATATTTTTACCAGGTTGTATTACACTATAAATTACCTTCATAACTAATTTTCATTAATATTTTAATAAATAATAAAATTTAAATCTGTTAAGTTAATATATGGATCTTTTGAATTTATAATAATAAATTTGTTTAATTTAGAAGCTACGTTACATTTTCCTACGTACACAGCGATACATGTAAATTTTAATGTATTACACTAGAAAAATATAAGCAATCCATATTTTCTAATTTAGGATATTGTTATTACGTGAAATTTAAGACACTAGCTTATCAGCTTTAGATCTGTATTAAATATTGCTGTGTGTTACTTTACAATACATTTAGTTGAAACTGTTGAATTTTATTTATTTTATTTTATTTTTATTACATTTTATGTTTTAATCCTTTATTGAAATGACGTTTTCTTTAAAATAACAGGAACTTTTTGCTCTCATAGGGGCATTTTTTTTATTTTTCAATGCTCACTGACTCTTGAACTAATTTCTCACTTAGGCTTCTAAATTTTGCCTTTTATTATAACCATAACACGCTTGATCACTTAAAAATTACACAGATCTAGAAAATAACATAATAATAACATAATAATAATAACATTTTTAGCTACATAACATAAAGTTGGCAAACTTTATGTTTTCGAGGAATCCAAAAATGACCTCCATTTGCAAATTATGTTTATTCATTTATTTATTTATTTTCAAAATAATAGGGGTTTGCAACGAATACCTCTAATTTATTATTATTATTACTTTATATATGAAATTAAACATATTAATTTTCATAATTAAACAAATAGTTTCTTCATGATCTATTTAACTTAACATTCTGTATTCACTTTTTTATTTCATTATATATATATATATATATATTTATATATATATATATATATATAAGAAGAAAGTACGGAAATCATAAAAGTTTTAGACCTCTTGTTTTTTATGTATTTACACGTTCTGTGACATCCTGAACATGATTTGATCAATTTTAGAAAATGTTTGTCGGTCTTTTCATATGTGTGAATATATCACAAATTTTGTGAGCTCTGTATCTGAAAATAACCAGTTGACGACATTTAACCGAACTTTGTACTTTGTTGGAATGCGGCCTAAACTGTTGCTGATTAGATTTGGGGATCAATCGCTAAACATGCGACACACTTTTCTTATTTTTTCTCATTTTTCAATATGACAGTACAGGAGAAATTTTTATATAAATATGCACTGTGGTAATTATTTTGAACGAACCTCTATAAAATTAAAAAGTTTTATTTATAATAGCATGAGGTAACTAAAGAATGAATTTTGAAAATGTGGGAATATCTCTATATAGCCTAGAATACATAGTGCGAAAAGCGACCAGCAAATTAGTGTATTAAAAACCAAGCCTTTCACCAGAGGTCAGTGCGATCGAGTTTATTGCTTGAAAACTCCCTATTGGTTAATTATGTGCATGGATCACGTGATTGAACAGACGAAACTGGTAAAAAACAATCAGCTCTTCGATTTGAGCAAAAAATTCGATCGCAGCGCCCTCTGGGAAGCTTAATTTCTTTTAGCAGTATTTTAAGCATTCGATTATAAGCGCTTTCCACACTGTATATTCTAGATGATGTAGTATCGCTTCCTTTTTCCCTAAACAGAAGTTCCCCTCGAGGAGGAGAAATTTACAATATGGGTAGGTATCATTCAAAATAACTTGTAAATACAGTTAAGACCAGAGGTTGATCCATCGATCTCTGGTAATGTTGAAATAAAAAAATATCGATGATTATTTTTATATTTAACAAAAAAAAAAAAAAGAAAGAAAGAAAGAAGGACTATAACAAAGACAAATTGCACTTCTTAAGATATCTTCTGTATAACTTCATATCGGTTTTCTTTGAATACTTATTGTTATATTTCTCTGTGAGGAAAATCATATCCATTTATCCTGGAAAATATAGTTTTAGTAAAAAATACAGTTTTATTAAATAATATGCGTGAATTCGCATTGAAAAATATCGAAGAAAGTTTCATGGTGACCACCGCACTTTAAATTGTAAAAAACGAGGAAATAAACGCTAAAAAATCCCTAGAAAAATCCTGGGATGAAAACGAAAAAAAACTCACAATGTTTAGTGTGGGGAAAAAAAACATTTCACACCGGATTATAGAATATTTTATAACCTACATACAATAAAGTGTACAAACATATAATAAAAATTACAAAACATTGCAATTAAAAATTTTGTGGCTAATGTTGCTTTACGTGTAACCAGTTTTAGATAACTATATAAAAACTGTATTTGTGAGACTTCGGAAGCGTTTGATTTGTTCGGTTTAACGTCGCATTAGTATTATATGTATTGCGTGGATGCAAATTGAAAAATATCGAAGAAACTTTCATGGTGACCGCAACATGCTAGTTTACACGTGAAACCTTTTAATTTTCAGCTTTTTCTACTGCCCCCCCCCCCCCCCAACCTCCTCCTTATTCATCCCAGTTTTAACTTTGTAATTTTTTTAGATTCAGCTTAAAAAATAATAATAATGTTTTAAAGTACTAAAAATTTATTGAACTTGTTTATTAAAATGAACACTAGGATACCAGATATTGTGATTTAACGCAGAATTGCGTTAAAAATATGTGTTTTGCAAACTTGACTTAATGGAACGTTTTTACTGTGTTTTTGTATTTCATGCAGTAGCTAAAAATCTATAAGGAATAGTTTAAACATTTTAAGAAGTTTATTTGTTTCAGACCACTATTATAGAATATTTTATAACCTACGTACAATATAGTGTACAAACATATAATAAAAATTACAAAAACATTGCAATTAAAAATTTTGTGGCTAGTGTTGCTTTACGTGTAACCTATTTTAGAAATCTATATAAAAACTGTATTTGTGAGACTTCGGAAGCGGTTGGTTTGTTGGGTTTAACATCGCACTAGTATTGCGCAATGGGTAATTGGCAATGGTCTGGGACGCACCACAAGGGATGGTTCGGATATCTGCCATCCCAATTTTGAGCCTCTTTGGAGGGGACGGTTCCCCCTTTTCGGTGACCCCCAGAGGTATAATTTGGATGGGAACATTGCCGTAATGACGATTTTGGGAGCGAAAATAATGCGGAAATTTTCATAATAATTTCATATATTTTGTATTCGTTAGAAATGACATTGTGTACATATTTTTGGGTTTTATTCATACCCTTTTTAAAACCTTTATTATATATATTAATAAAAATTTTACTTATTAGTATATAGTCATATTAGGTTAGTCATAAGTATATTTAAACTGGCAAATCTTTTATAATGGAAAAAAATAAATTAATTTTGAAAGATAAATAAAAATAATAATTAATTCAGAAAGGAAATTATTTTTGAATAAAAAAGAATCTTTACTTAAAATAATAATAATAATAATAAAAATCTTTAAATTGCATGAAACAAAATAAATAAGTATTTAAAGTCTTTTTCTCTAACTCCGATTGACGTTTGCAAATTGAATTATGAATGTGTCAGCCAAAAACACAATTTAATGCCTCCAAATAAAATAATAAACATGACGTCTGAAGAGGAAGTAACTAAAATAAAATTACGCATTTTAATGTGATAAACTTATAAATAAATGTATGTCAAAATGTTGAAAATCGAATTTGCAGTTTTGTTTACAGTTTAAAATGTTTTAAAATTATTAAGAATACTTAAATATATATAATTACAGTACTAATTTATACATGTGTGTGGCTAGCGCTGTTTGGCTTAGTTAATTATAAAATTAACTGGAAATATACTACTGGCCATTAAAATTGCTACACCAAGAAGGAATGATAATAACGGAATGAAATTTGTTGGACACATACATTATAGTGGGAAGAACAATTGATTAAAATTTCAGGAAATTCGGAGTAATATGTACTGAGAATACAGTACATAAAGCAGCGATCTCTGTGAGCAATAAAAGCACTTATCTGCCTAGGCATTGAATCGAAAAGCGATTGGATAACATGAACGGGTAGCCCCCAGCACTTGCTATTAACTTCGATCGATGATTTGTGGCATCGTGTTAAAACTTCATGAAGTGCTCTACCCGTACAAGTCATCCAATCGCTGTTCGATTCAATGCCTAGGTAGATAAGTGCTGTTATTGCTCACAGAGGTCGCTGCTTTATGTACAGTTTTCACAGTAAATATTACTCCAAATTTCCTGAAATTTTAATCAATTGTTCTTCCTACTATAGTGTATGTGTCCAACAAATTTCATTTCATTATTATCATGCCTTCTTGGTGTAGCAATTTTAATGGCCAGTAGTGTATATTAAAAAAAAAAAAAAAAAAAAAAGAAAAGAAAAGAAACAGGGAGAGAGAGAAGGAAAATTGCATTTACATTTTCATTAACCTCATTTACAACGAGTTTAATCAGTTTTATTTATTTTTATTTTTATTTTTCACACTGTTATTATATTGCTTGTTTGCGGATAATTTGCATTATTAAAATTACAGTAAAAATGTATTTCATGATTATGACTTGGTCATCATAAAGTATAGTACAGAGTGAGTAATATCTTAAAATATATGATATTTAAAAATATATGCTCCTTCTTATTGTTATTTCTTTTCGATTTCACATAATTTTCAGTTCTTATATTATATATTTATATATATTCGCATTATCGTAATGAAATATGATTCATATGTGTACAGAGAGATGGAGAGAGAGAGATAAAAGCAATATGTGAAAAATTTTATAAAATTTATTTAATACTATTTAAAATTGTAACATACTTCTGCAGCATGAATTTTAGGGAGGCATACTATTGTAACAATCGCAGCTATCGTACATCATAAGTCGGATCGTACACTCCGCATCAAAAGTATCCGAGCACTAGCAATAATCTCCGTCTTAAAATGTACACTTCATACTGCTTCGTTAAATAAATCCTTGTCGAATAGTGTTCTTAGACAGACTAAGAACATGACTCAACAAGGATTTTTTTAACAAATCAGTATTAAGTGTACATTTTAAGACGGAGATTATTGCTAGTGCTCGGATACTTTTGCTGCGGAGTGTACGATCCGACTTGTGATCTACGATAGCTGCGATTGTTACAATAGTATGCCTCCCTTAATGTGCTGCAAAATTGTATAACTTAGAATTAAAAAATTTTCATAATTGAATAGTCAAAAAGATTTTTGTTTATTTATTTTTGTTTAATTTCGTTGTTGTAATTAGATTTTGTTTATATAAATATATTTTGTTAACACAATTTATAAAATTTTGATGCAATTTACTTAAGTAAAATTAAATATAGAAAAATATATATATATTTGTATTGATGTTTGTAGTATATTTTATATTAATTATATTTCAAAAATTTAATATATCATTGCAGAAACGTCAGTGGAGACCTGCCTGTGGATATTAAAAAAATTGTTTTGGTATTGCGTGTCTGTGTTTCTGTCTGTATGCCTGCAATATAATAGCGGCTGCAAAAATTAACCGATTGACTCGTTAATTAGTACACATATGCATGTGACAAACGGAATTAGATGTATACGTTTTGGTGTCTATATTGCTTATGGTTCGTGTACAGAGGGACACCAAAGAATTTCCTATCATTACGGTCTATAGGTAGAATTTCATTTAAAAGCATTTTCTCGTGGATATACTGCATTCAATATAATGAAACAGTACACATTATTAAGATGCTTAAAAGAATGTTTCATTTAGAAAAGCTGTGCACCAACTTAATAATTATCTACAGGACTGCACAAAACAATTCCGATAAAGTTGTGTAATCATCCAAATGCAATTAATCTTGATAGAAATATTTAAGGGTTATATGGAATTCCATGTATCGTTTCTATTTGTTTATATAATGTTTGTGACTCATGTTTAGGGACACTTAAACATTTTTTGTACCGTTACGATCTATACACGGAATTACTTAAAAGTGTATTTTATGTTGTTATATTCCCCGAACAACATAATGGCATCGTAAAAAAATCTAGAGGATAAACTATTCAGGATAACCTATTATGCTCTGAACATTTTTTTTTTTTTTTTCATTTGGAGGATATCTTCTGGATGTCACATCCTATAGATTTAATTTTGTTGTTCTTATCAGACAGGTATAGGAGGAATACAGACATCCTCTGGATTCCTACTGACATCCTTAAACTATCCAGAGGGTGACAAAAATTGGCCTACAAACTGTCAAAATATATTCTCTCATTAAGCGTCATTTCCAAGTTGAAACAGTAACAAACTTTAAAATTTTAAATACGGTCGCCTAAATTTTACAACTAACATGAGACCAAATTTTTTAAATCAGAATGTAGGGAACTTGATTTATTTATTATATCTCTATATATTTAAAAAAAAATTTACTGCCGCTGGCGTCAAATATTTTTGTCTGCGACGCATCTTTTCTCGGAGGACAGGGTCCTTCGCGTCATGAGAGGTATTAATATGTTCCGAATACTCCAAGAAAGACATTTCAGCTGCTTAGAAATTTCTATCATTTTAATTAAAGAAGTTATTAACTAAAAACGACGGGTTTATGAAGGTACTCTAATTGCCGCCTTAAAAAAAGTTTCTCACAATGACGTTATTCTTCTGTCATGAAGTCATTTTACACGGGAAAATTAAAATATGATCCATGGTCGTAGGTAGGTAGGTTGGGTTTAACGTCGCACCAGTACTGCGCTATGTGTAATTGGCAATAGTCTTTGATGCACCCCTAGGGATGTTCCAGAGAGATATCATTACAATTTTGATCTTCCACGGAGGGGATGGCTCCCCCGCTTTGGTGATCGCCAGAGTTATAGTTTTGATGGGAACATGTAGGACTTTGCGGCCACGACGGATTTTATGTGCACCAGCCACCATTAGTGTACACGGCGGTCTTTGGTCGTCTCAAGTATCGAACCGGCAATCTTCCAATTATGAGTTCCGCGCTTTACCGACTGGGGTACCGCGGACTGGATCCATGGTTGTAAAAAAGAAATAAAAAGGGTCACATACCAAAACTGTAATGCAGGATCTACATATTACGAATTTCTTTCTCAAAAAAATAGAAAAAAAAATCAGCATATTTTTCATAAAAAATAAATAAAAGAAATAATGTGGTATTAAGTATTATGTATTTCAGTTTGACATTGAATATGGGGATTTGTATAATATTTTTCTGGTTTTGTCTTGTGTTATGCACTATTAATATTCCTAATCAGTGAAAAACAAAGCAGAGAATAGACAGGCAGAGCTCTGCGTGGGTTAATAAGTAAAGTGAGTCGGAGGAATTGGCCTCGGGGGTTCTCGAGCGGAGCGAGCAGTAAGCAGAGCCCCCTAGTGAAATAATAATAATAATAATAGTATTAAAAGATGTTCCTTTCAAGCCTTTAAAAGACTTTAAAAGCCTTTTTTTTAGCCCTTTAAAGTAATAATTATTAAGAATGTAATTATTTAAAAAAGAATTTCTAATATTAATGGCTGTAGGCCTTATTTCTGTATATTTAAAAAAAAAGGGGGGGGGGGGGTGTAGCTAAAACATAACACATGACCACAGAACAACTTTAAGTACTGTGGGTTAAAATATATCTAACAAATATTCACCCCTTTAAACAATACATTTTCTCTTGCAAAGTGATTCTTCAAAATTCCCCCTTACACTAATTAAATTTTAGAGCCCCAAATTGAATTAGATCATGCCATCTAAAAGATTACTTGTTGAATTTAAGAGCAGAAAGCAATATTTTGTTTTTCTTGATGAAAAACTATAGATAAAAAAAAGGTAGTTATTATATTATCAAGAACGTAGACAAATATCTAACAGCAAACGTCTCTAAGAATTTGTATTTTGTCGAATTTGTTTTGCAACGTTATTATGTAATATCGATATATAGAAAAAATATCGATTTTTTTTCTTTCATTTAATCATTAATATAAAGTAATTTTTTGATTGATAAGATTATTTTTAAAAAATATTGGAATTTTTGTATTTACTTATTTGTTTTAAACATTGAAGGTTAAGATTCGAATTCAATAAAACTATTAATTATTACTTTATCACAAGCTCTGCTATAAATTCTATGGTCTTGGTTTTTCACACGATATGAAATATGTGTTATGTAGATAAAATTTACATTTTATAGAATTCAATAGGAATATTTTTGTTTATCTTTTCTTATGCGTTTTAATGAATGTTTATATTAAGTTAGCATACACTAAATTAACGATAATTGATAGATGATTCAAATAAAAGTTTGAATAGAATTCCTTACCTTTGTGCCCCCCCCCCTTTTTTTTTTTTTTTTTTTTTTTTTTTTGAGAATACTTGAAATTAAATTTCTCTTATGCATGATATTGTTATGAATGTCCACGAGATTTTCCTAGCTTTATTTATTTAAGAAAAATTATTTATATTTGACTAGTCAATTATGCAAAATAAATTATGTTAACACTTGTGTATGCGATGTTAAATATAATTTAGTAAATTTGTAAATAATATTGCATTATTTTCTTTCTACAGCATTGTACCAAATTTTGTATAAAAACTGAACATCCAGTATATTGTGAAAAAAATAAAAATAAAAATAAATAAATAAATAAAAACTTTATATAGGGTAAGTGCACCAGTGATTGGCACTTTTGAGCAATCTCTGATATTTCTAATGTTCTAGTCATCAGAATTTTTTTTTTTTTTTTTTGAAATCTTAAGTTAGTACCTATGGTATGAAAGACATTCAGAACCACATATATGTTAAAATATATACTTTTGATAATAATTATCTTTTTTTATGAATTTTTATTTGGCACCCACTCAATGTTCCAGTAATTGACGCTGCCAGTTTTTCATTTTATCAGTAATTAGCCCCCTATGTTCCAGTGTTTGACACTGCTATTTTACCAGTTATTAACAGAAACACTATTATTATATTAATGAATGTAGTTATTTGAAAGGAGCAAAATTTAATATGTCAAAGCGATGGTGGTATTTAATCGTTATATTTAAAAATATGATCCCATATATATATTAATTTATTACCTGTTCCCCTTTCACCTAATAGACTTGTGGCCTTTAGTGTTAACATTTTCCTTCATTTAGATATATAAGCTATGTTTTTTATACTCCTGAAATTCCAAGTGTGTCATGTATTTCCTTAGATATTTAGCAAGTCGACTAAATTTGAAATTTAGCAAGTATTTTTGTCTTTAAAGTGTACTAATATGTTTATGTATATAATTTTCGAATATGAAATAAAGTAGATGATTTCAAGAGATGATTTGATCAAAAAAAAAAAAAAAAAAAAGAAAGAAAGAAAGATGAAGCATGCATAAAACAAATATTTATTGACAATTTAATCATGGAAAAACAAGCTTTTAATATTATTGCTTGTAGCGATTATTTCTGCAGACTTAAATGGAAATAAAAATATAACATGACCACAACACAATTTTAATTAATCTTGAGAAAGTTATATAGCTAAAAAATTTCCGCCTCTTTAAATAATACTTATTTCTCGTAAATTCATTCTTCAAAAGTTTTCCTTTCACTAATTAAATTTAAGAGTCTCAAATTGAATTAGATCATATAATCTAAAAGATTACTTGTTGACTTTAAGAGCAGAAAGACTTTTTTTTTTTTTTTTCAATAGGAATACCACAAAGAAAAAGTCACTTATTGTATTATGAAAGTGAAAAACAATCATTTTAACAAGAAATGGCACTAGTAAATTGTATTTTATTGAATTTGTTTTGCAGTGCTATTATATAGAATAAAAATATCGATATTATGTTATTGTTTAATCAGTAACAGAAATTAGTTTTCCGTTCTTCAATAGTATAATTTTATAATCTGTTTAACCAAGATATTTTACTTCTATTAAAACTTCGTTATATAATTATCTGTTAACCCACACGGATAAAAACACCAGATGTCAAATAAAATTTATGAAATTTTGAGACCTCTGAAATTACAACACATAATTATAAAATTTATTTTTAATCTTAATTACGCAATATATCCTTTGTTCGTCACTTCTTAGGATGATTGTTTGGTTGGATGGATTTAGTGGTGCTGCGCAATGGGCGACGGTTTGAGACTCACCCCTCGAGGTGGTCCGGAGACATGTCATGACAATTTTGATCCTCCACGGAAGGGATGCCTGCAGCAGCCACCATTATGGCCATATCACACGGGAGCATATATACCCAACACAACATTATACGCAACATGTTCACTATGCTGAACGAACGAAAAACCGGTCAGCTGTCCGTAGGGTTCTCCCGAATTGATAGCGGGATGTATTCCCTTCTCTAAAGGTATTCCAGGAAAAAATCCTGTTTATTCCTCCTATTGGTCAATTTTGATCAGCACGCTCAACGTACTCAGCTTTTTCTAAACAGTTTCGTAAAAGTTGATCATCCGAATACTTGCTTTCCTTGAACAAAATCAGGCTGAGTATGTTGGGTATAATGCTGTGTTTAGTAAAATGCTGAACGAAAGTGTCTCGTGTGATATGGCCATTAGTGTACACGACGGTCTTTGGCCAGCTCGAGTACCGAACCCGCAATCTTTCAATTACGAGCCTGGCGTTCTACTGACTGGGCTACCGCAGCCACGTCACTTCTTAAAAAAACATGGATTTTATTGCATTATCGGAAAAGAAAACAAATATTTACGCTGCTAAAAACATCAGGTGTTAAACTGTGTTAACTTAATTATATTTTAATAAAATGACATAAAATAATATTTTAGTTTTAAGTATAGGATGCATCGTTTTGTTACAACTTAGAAGAAAGATAGATTTTATGGCATTATCGAAAAAATATATTTTAACGTCATTAAACATACTACACTGAGAAAAAAATATACCGCCTTCATCTAGAATGAATAAGTGGTCATTTTCTAAATCCCTTAACCAGAAATATAGATTTCAGAGCTATGCGAATAAGGCACGCCAATAAATGGAATACACGAAATGATCGAGAATTTCTAGTCTGCACATTTCTAGATGGTGAAACAATATTCTGAATATTCTGAAACTTTTGTAATGCGAGAAATTCTCGCTTGATTTTCTAGAATTGGGTAATATACCGAGATTATAGTTGTTGAAACCCGCCTCATGTATTCGCATTTATTTTCAGAGATTTTTAAATAACCTTTCCCTCGAGAATATAGGCAAACGCTCTAAAATTCTAATACGGGTTTCTAGAACTTACTTTCAAAGTGGACTAGAATTTATAAGGATGGCATGGAGCTATTTTTTCTAGAGCCATAATTTAGAATCTAGATGTCAGTTACAGAAGTTTTTCTCAGTGCAGATACCAAAATGTGTTAAGTTAAATTTATTAATGAAGTTTTGAGGCCTTAACTCAACGTAAATTGGCTTTCCATTAAAAACAAATATTTGACATCATTTAACAGTTTTTATGAAACGATTTTTCAAATATTATTTCATTGTTCTGAGCAATTTCTAAAATTTTATTCTTTGTCTCTTCCACAAATAGCAGTCTACTCCGAAATTCAACAAATTGTTCTTTACAGGAAGCTAAATTTAGAAGTGACTTCAAAATCACTTAGTAGGCACGATTTTTCCGTGAAGCTTTTATAGTGAATTTGTGCTTAGATTTTTCATCTAAAGAAAAACTGTGCTATTATTTTGACAAAAACATTTGTTGTGAGTTTCTGCAATTTATAATGTTTAATTACCAAGTTATTCATTTATTAAATTAAATGTTATTTTGATTTAATCGTGTTGTGTCCCAAAACGCATGGTACATACGTTAGGGGTGATAGAATACAACTAGACAAGCACATATCACCATACAATCCATGATTGGAACGCAAGCTGTAAAGCGCTAGAGGGCGCCTCTTAGCGACCGCAATGAAAAAGGTTGTTCACCGCAGCATCATTCGTTCTGTGGATCATCGATGAGATGGATGCGTACTCAAACCAGGAGAAGGCCGAGATGCATCACAGCCTTTTTATTGCGGTCGTGGGGAGGCGCCCTCTAGCGCTTTACGACTTGAGTTCGGACCATGGATTGCATGGTTTTTTGGGCTTGTCTAGTTGTGTTCTATCCCCCCCCCCCCTAACGTATGTACCATGAGTTTTGAGACTACCTGTTTCAAACCAAAAATACTCGAAAAAAAAATATTATTATTATTGCATATTTATAATAAACTATGTGTCTAATAACATATTTGAAAATTGTTTCACAATTTCAAAAGATGACATGTATTTAATGTTAAAAGGTTAAACTTAATTTGCAATAGATATTCTAAAAAAAAAAAAAAAAAAAAAAAAAAAAAAAGTGCAAAGAATCACTGTTTGTTGCTACTCCTCAGCAAAACGTTAAATTTATTGCATTAGCAAAAACGAAAACAAATATTAAAGTTGGTAAACATACCAGATATCAAATTGTGTAACTTTAAATTTATTTATGAAGTTTTGAGGCCTTAAACTGAATTTGCAACACAAAACCTAAAAAACTATTTTTTATATTCAATTATGGCAAGCCCTTTTTCGTTACTACTTAGGAAAGACATGGATTTTATTGCATTATCAAAGCAGAAAACCAATACTTACGTTGTTAAAAACACCAGATGTCAAAATCCTTTTTTTATGACTATTTTTTGTAATGAATTTCACGAAAGAAAAATGTCTTTTTTTTTTTTTTTTTTTTCAATTGAAATAAAAAATCATAAAAAAAAATTCAGGTTCACCTGATTCATTTTTTGTGATGCTTTTATAAAAAATGCATTACCAACTGAATTTTAACGTCTTACAAAATCAATTAAATGAATTTATTAAAAAAAAAGTAGAATTGTTATTATTTTTTTAATTAATAGACTTTTACGTTTTTGTTAAAAAAATAAAATAAAACTCAAACATATTTGATTAAAAAAAGTAATATTCATCATTTTTTTTTTTCCTTTTAATAAAGTTTTTCCTAATTTAAATCGAGAAATGTTAAGAAAAATATTTTTATGATTTTTAAACGTTATGTTATTATGGACAAGGTAGAGTTATGGAATTTTTTTCCAGGCCACTGATTGGATATTTGAAATAGGATAATTAAAGCCAAATTACATTGTATTACACTAACATTTTTACTATTAAAGAAATAACTAATACCTGCAATAATGTTCTTTATAAATGTGTAAGAAAAATATTTTATAAGTTTATATTTTAATTATAATAATACATAGAAGTGCCAAAATAAACATGAATCTTTCTGTGTGTTAACTAATTTCAAATATTAACCAATACATTGCAATTAATCCATCAATAAATATAATTTAATAAACTTTTAAAAAAATCTGGAGTGACTCCACTTGACTTTCCGAACATTGAGTAATTAACAGTTTTGTAGATAAAGTAAAGAAAGAGGAGTTGTTAAACAAACAAACAAACAAAAGAGAGAAAACCATAATAGAGTGTTTGAGTATTTTTCTACATATATTACACGATGTTTTATTTAACGCTACTGAACTTTGAGCCCATAGATCATAATAATAAAGAAATTTTCGTTGTGTCCCTGTAAAAACCTATAAATGCTAGATTCACAAAAATGCTTATAGTTAGGGCAACAGTGATTTAAAAAATCCATATAAATTTTCAGCTCAATTTAATAATGCGTTTAGATGCTATCGCACTTTTAAAAATTTTATCTTATAGGTCATAATGATAAAGAATTTTTCTTTGTATCCCTGTAAAAACACTGTAAGTGCTATATTCACCAAAATATATACAGTTAGTGCCACTGTGACCTATAATATGTGTACAAATTTTTTGCTCAGGTTAACAAGGCGTTTAGACGCTATCGCACTTTTAAAAATTTGGCCCCATAGGCCATAATGATAAATAATTTTTCTTTGTGTCCCTGTATAAAAACTATAAGTGTTAGATTCTCCAACATCTATACAGATTGAGTATCTGTGACCTATAATATGTGTATAAATTTTTTATTCAATTGAGTATGGCGTTTAGATGCTATCGCGCTTTTAAGATTTTGGTCCCATAGGCCATACTGATAAAGAATTTTTCTTTGTGTCCCTGTAAAAAAAACTATAAGTGCTAGATTCACCAAAATCAATAGGGTTTGTGCTACGGTAGTTTGCAAAATGCGTACCAACTTACAGCTCATTCGAGTAAAGCGTTCAGACGCTTGCGTGTTCACTCATACACATACATACATCATCGCAAAAATAGTGAAAACTGACTCAGGGGACCTCGAAACGTATAGAAAAATCAAAATCCCAAATTCGGATTTTTGACATGATTACAATACTTTCCTCACTACAGTGTTCGGAAAGTAAAAATTACTAAAGACATCATTTAAATTGTTTAGAGAAATGCTTTTGTAAGGAATTGTCATGAATTGTCTGAAAAGCTGAAGTCATGAATTGTCAACAATTAATAAGTCTTTAAGTGACTGAATCAAATATTTAATTTATCATGTTGTGACAATTTCTGTTCAGCATAATTAGTTACATATCAAATGACAGCTAAGTACATTTACGTCGGCACAGAATAGAGCTGAAGTCATGAATTGTCAATGACTAATAATTCAGTAACTGGCTAACTGTAACATTAAATTTATCATGTTGTGAAATTTTTATTTAGTATAATCGCAGACCAACTGACTGTGTGTGTGCGTGTGTGTGTAAAGTGTATTTTGTCCGGTACTGAATAGAGTGGAAGACATTCATTTTTAAATTGATAGCTGTTATATTCATAATTTATTATAAATATGTCGAACTAAAAGAAGTTCTTTTATAGAATTTCTACATATTTAAACAGTAAGAGTTAAAAAGTATATATATACATACATATTTCCTTAAATCTTCAGAACTTCCACTTCGTAGAAATTTTATACTAGTGTGAATACAGCACCAATTAGGATCTATACTTAAAGTTTTGGGATTCACGATGGTGTACCCCATTTTTGAGCATGTCAATATACACAAAAATAAGTACATGTGATTTTCAAATGTGAGTATATTTGTTTCGGAGCTATTTTGACACAATTTTGCGCATTTTTGAGAAACCATTTTTTTACAGTATATCTATTAACAATATTTAGAATAATTCTATATTTTAAATTATAATAATTATTATTATCTATAAAAATGGCTGAATAAAATTTTTGCAAATGTATAATTTTGTCAGCATAATATCTTCGTTAGCCATAATTTGATGACAGTTTTATTAATTTTCACATAACTTTTAGACATGTGAAAGGACAAGCTGTTAGACTTTAAGCATTAAAATATTCGTAATTTTGACAAAAATAGTGATAATTTTTTTAATAACAATAATAACAATAATAACAATAACTTTTTTTTCTTTCAAAAGAATAAAGCATTCCTAAGGAAAAAACAATATAAAATATTTGCAATTTTTCTAAAAGCAGTAATACAGGGCTACCACAGGCGACTTCTTTCTGTTATTTTTGCACCACTATTTCTAAAAAATAATTTTATAATATATTTATGCCGGTAAAATCTGCACTTTGCCAGCATAAATTTATTTTAAATTTCATATTATGAAAATAGTGGTACGAAAATAACAAAAGAAAAAAAAAAGTCGCCTGTGGAAGCCATGTAATAGATAGATAAGACCTTTATTAACATCTGCTAAAATACAGAAATTTTAAAATTAATTGGAGAGGTCGAAATAAGAAAATGCGAAGCCACTTTTTAGGTGAATTAAATCTACTAGTGTAACATGTTGATTATTATAAATTATAATATCCTACATATTATTATGAGCTTGTAAAATCACTAAGTAGAAAGTACCAGGTGTCTCATAAGTCTGTAGACATTTAAAAAATTCATACCTATTGAAGGAATTAATATAATTGAACGTGGTTTGCTAAAAAACCATTCTCGTAAAGGGGTATTTTTTTTTTTTTTTTTTTTTAGGGAAAAGAAAAATAATATTTAAGCTATTTGTCGATAAAAGTCACTGTGCGTGTCCAGATCACATATTTTCATGAAAGTGCATATCTAAATAAAAATTAATTTGAAAAAAAAAAAAAAAAACTATATATATATATATATATGTGTGTGTGTGTGTGTGTGTGTGTGTATGTATATATATAATTTTTGTTATATTTTTAATTTTAATGTTTTCTCTTTTAAAAGTATTGCAAAATTCTTAATTCTTTTATGTACAATCGGTAACAAAAGTTTCCGAACACTAGCAAAAATTCCTATGTAAAAAAAGTACACTTCATACGGTTTTGTTAAATAAATCCTTGTCGAATCATGTTCTTAGTCAGTGTAAGAAGGTTATTCGACAAGGATTTTTTTAACCAAAGAATATTAAGTGTACCTTTTTTATATAGGAATTTTTGCTAGTGTTCGGACGCTTTTGTTACCGACTGTATGTACATTTTGCATGCATGAAAAAAAACAAAAAAAAAACTGAATACCTAAATTTTAAAATGCATGGCGATGACTCCCTTTTTTTTATCTGCCTGCCACTGGTTAAATGATACCTTTTTTAAATAATTTTAAATGATAATTGTAATTTAGGCCTTTTTGAACAATTTTAATGATTATTTGTAGAAGTTTTAGCATTTTAGAGATCACGAATTCATGGAAAAATATAAACTGATAGAATGCAATTTAACGATTTCTAATCTGTAAAAATGTACCAAAAACCATAAGAATTGTTGCCTGACTATATATTTTATTGAACATACCAATTACAGTTCAATTTATAAGTATGGAATGGAGATATAAGCTTTTATATAAAACCTTCGTTGGTGTCAAGTCAAAGTTGCCTAGTCCCCTTAAAAGAACCTTTAAAATGTTTTCAGGTAATAATTTGCCTTTAAAATTAATGTGGTGTAACTTGATTTCCTTTATCTTTCAATCACGTAGGTTGGTTGTTTGGTTGGAGGATTTTAAGGCTGATTGACTCCGCATATGTCCTATGCCTATAAGAAAAATGCCCTGCATGGGGGTATTTCTAAGGGGTCCTAGCCCGTATTTACGCGAGTTTCGGAGGAAACAACTTCAAGCACGTAGGAGTTTTCTTTTAACTAAGTAAAAAATTTTAAGCATTTTAATTCGATTTTTAATCTTAATAATATTGAAAAAAAAAAATATATATAAGAAATTAAATAAGTTTTTCTTAGATAAAAGGTGTCTTTAGAAATTTCCCGAAAGTTGTTTTATTGTCTTAAAAAACTTAATTCTTATGCTGATTATGATTTTCAAAAAAAAAAAAAAGTTAAATTGATTCACATCAATATATCTTAAAGGGGGCAATGCTAGCATAAAAATATTTGCCATGATAATGCATTTTTATTGTTAAAAACCTGATAATTTGCCTGCCCAACATATATTTTAATAATTAGTCATTAAAATATATATATATATATTTTTATTTGAATGAAAAAAAATGAAATTATCTTCAAAAGCACAATAAATTACCATAATTAATAAAATTAGTGTAAGCATAATATTTTTCATTCATATGAAAATATCATTTACATGAACTCATTAAATATTTCGTTTCCTGATACTGATTCTGAAAACAAATATAATTTATTCATAAATCTCATTTAAATAAACATGATTACCTTGCCTATTTTCTAATATATCTGCCATTAAAACACCCTGTATTTTTAACAATTATAAACGTGTGTCAAGTTCTACATAATGAACAATATTCGTAATTTTGGGAACGAAACTAAATCATACACAAAATGTGAGTCCTGATTCTTTATTTCTCTATAAATTTCCCTGTAGGGTACAGAAATTTCGCTATAGAATATAAACATTTTTCCATACAATACAAATATAAACATTTCAAAATTGCATTTTTCCTAACAATGGCCACGTGTAAAGGGTTCTATGGCGTGCCTCAGATAAAGTCCATTCCTTTTAAATATTATTGCTCATTGCGCAGCACTTGTGCGACGTGAAACCCAACCAAACAATCTTTTTGATATTTTCCTCTCCCTTCTCCCCACTCCAAAAAGAAAAATGGCTGCTAAAAGAATTTTTTTTTCAATAAATTATGTTAAATTTCTTTATAACATTAAAAAATAAATACATAATGGAATCCATATTTTTTACACTCCAGTTACAAAAGTGCGGATGAATGTTTTGTATTTTTGAATAGTAGCAAAAGAAAATACGTTTTATTACATTTTTAACAAAGAAAAGAAATATAATTCATTTGAAAGTGACATTTAAATAAACCCCTCAAATAATTAATTTCTTAATATTCATTCTATTGAAATACTATGTAATATCTAACTATTTAAAAAAATCCACAGTCTTATGGAATTCTTTTAGAAATGTTATTTTTCTCTAAAAATTTGTTGTCTCAGAGAAACATTTTTCCATTAATTAAGTTTGAAAAGCCTTAAATTGAATTATAACATTTCATCTTAAAAATTACTCTTCGGCTGCAAAAGTGGAAAAGATTGTTTTTTATCTTTTGCTAAAAGTAGAAAAAACATAGCTTTTATTACATTATCAACAAAGAAAACAAACAATTTCTCAGTAAAAATCACCAGATGTCTAGAAAAGACTGTGATATCTTTGTTATGTATAAAGATTTTTTTCCGTCGGAAAAAAAGTTTTATTAGTTTCTTTATTCTAGAAGAAAGATGTTAAATAAAAACTAAAATTTGATCCTTTTCATTTTATTAAGATGAAAACCATTAAAATTTTAGTTATAATGAAACGAAGTTGAAAATTTGAAGGTAGTTGAAAATATTATTAAAAGAATGACCCTGAATAAATTGTTGCTGTATTTCTTTTTTCTTTTTTTTTTTTTTTTTTTTTTTTCGTTTCTTCTTTTGGCCCAATGTCCTTTCTTCTGAATCATTCCTAATGCTTTCGAACGTTTCCAAAACGGTTTTGTCTTTCCAAGTCCAGCTAGTGTCTGACATCGGTCTTTATTGAGCAATTCCTCCAATTCTCTGTCTTTGAAATTTTTCGGTGTGCCAGAGCTTTTTTTGTTTTCAAGATCAAAAACATTATTTTTGAAGCGGCGAAACCCGTCTCTGCATGTTGTTTCCGACAGAGCATGCTTACTGTAAGTCTTAACAAGAATTCTTTGTGCTTCAGCCGCAGATTTCTTTTGAATAAAATAATGCAATAAAATTCCCCGCAAATTCCTTTTACTTGGCAAAAAATTCTACATTTTTAGAACAAAGAAAGGAAAAAAAAAAAAAAAAAGAATTTGTTTACACTGTGGCAAATTAACATACACTGAATTTCAAGCTTACCGACAATACTTCCCTATAGATGCATTACTATCTGAAATTATGTCCAGATAATGCCGTCTCTTAAGAAACAGTAAGAAGTTCTTCAGTCTTAATATTTTTGGTAAAGAAGATCTAATTTTGCTAAAGATCAACTTTTTCAATAATTTAATTTCAATAAAAATATTATTTAACTCCAGCAGCTTATATATTGTTACAAATTTACATAGAAACTTTTGAAATAATATTTCCCTCCCAAAATTCACTGAGAAAAAAAAAATAAATATATATATATATATATATATATATATATATACAGGCTTCATCTAGAACGAAGTGGTCATTTTCTGAATCCCTAAACTAGAAATATAGATTTCTGAGGTAAGCGAATAAGGCACGCGAATAAGCTGAATAGATGAAATGGTCGAGAATTTCTAGCCTATACATTTCTAGATGGTGAAACAATGTTCTGAATCTTTTGTATTGCGAGAAATTCTTGCTTGATTTTCTAAAATTGGATGATAAACCAATATTATAGTTGCTAAAACATTCCTCTTGTATTCACATTTATTTGCTGAGATTTTTAAATTAGTTTGACCTCTATAATATAGACAAAAGCTCTAGAATTCAAATAGGGGTTTCTAGAACTCGTTTTCAAAGGGGACTAGAATTTATAAGGATGACATAAAACTATTTTTACTAGAAGCACAATCTAGATTCTAGATATCAGTTACAGAATTTTTCTCAGTGTTTATCGACTCAATGAAATCCTTTATTCATTCATTAAGTTTTGGTTGCTTCAAACTGCATTATAACACTACCTAGTAAAAATAATCTTCAGCAATGAATGTCTTATTACATTTTGAACAAATAAAACAAACATAATTTATTTATAAATCTGATTTAAATGAACGTATTAAACAGTTCATTTTCTAAAATTTCTTTTTTAAAAATACTATATAACCTGAATATTCTAAATAATGTTAAAGTTTTATATAAGTCATTTAAAATCATTTAATATAATTTTGTTCTCTTCCGAAAATTTTTTGGCTCAATAAAGTCCTTTGAAATTAAAATGTGTATCCCGAAGGTAGAAGTTATCATGTCCAAAAATGTATTTTTTTCAGAAGAGCAACTTATTTATTTATTTTTTTATTTATTTTTTCAACTTTTTTGCATATTTCTTCGCATAATCACCTTATGATACTTTAACGCAGTATTAATATAACGTACTAAATAGAAATATTGTTTTAAATAATACATTTGTGTTCTAACTCTTTTCGCAATAACTCTTTTCGTAAGTATTTTAAAAAGAATTTATCTATTAATTTATATACTGTAGATGAATCATAGAATTGAATCATGGAATAAATTGAATCATAGAATGGTGATGAATTCTTGAATAAAAATAACTTTTATTTGAGTGTTGTTGGTATTATCAAGTATCTATTAATTGCTAAATTTTATAACGTTATTAAATTCTTCATTATATATATATATATATATATATATAGACATGGATGCAGAAATATAACATTACATCTTTAATTTAAAAATGTGATAAAAGTCATATTTTATAATCTTTAGCTGCAAAAGTAAAAAAGATATTTAGCTAGTAGTAAAAAATGAAGATTTTATTACATTTCTGACAAAGAAAACAAACATCTCATAAACTTGCAGTCATTCGTACTCTTTTACATCGTGCAAAGCATTATTGTAGTAATTCTGAATTTTTAAATATTGAACTTTCTAAAATTCTTTCTGATTTAAAAAATAATGGCTACCCCCCTCGTTTTATTAAAAGAATTTATAAATAAGAGTTCTATTTTTCATCTAAATCAGTTTATCCTAAAATTAAAATTCTACTCACCGTACTACTATCCCTTATTATAAAGGTATTTCCGAAAATATCGCTAAATTGCTTAAAACAGTTAATACCTCAACTCCGCATTAGTAATTTTCTCTCGAACTTTAAATCCACTGCCCCCCCCCCCCCTAAACGTCTTGGTGTAATCTATTGTATCCCTTGTAAAAATTGTGATTCTACATATATCGGTGAAACTGGCAGAACAGGTGAAATTAGATTAAAGGAACATAAACGCTCATATAAAAACAGGTGATTTAAGATCGAAACTCGTAATCCATTCCCTCAATAGTGATCATATTCCTGATTTTGACAACTTTAAAATTCTAACCTCTAATGTAAATTTATATGAATCCCGTATTTTTCTAGAGGGCGCTTTTACTAAAATGCAACATTCTGCCTTGAACGAGGCTAAAGTTATTCCTCCTGAATATATAATCTTGTTATGATGTGTTATAAATTTTTTGTAAATGTTGTGCTTGTATGTTTGACACTGAGGAGGGCTAGTGTTCTAGCCGAAACGTCTGTCGTGTATTTTAATGTTTTTAATTAAAATGTATTTTTAAAGTTTTAAAATTTTTGTACTCATTATATCATTTTAAATGTTACATTGGTTTTAAAACAAACATCATTTACTGACAAATATCATTTAAAACAACTTATTCAGTAATTCATATCCTAACATTCATTATATTTAAATACTATGTAACGTCCGGCAACTTAAGTATTGTTAAAGTTTTACATTTCAAAACAAAATTATTACAAAATTATTTTCGAATCAATATTTTCTTCCCAAAATTTGTCGATTTAAGAAGCTTATTTCTATTAATTCAGTTTTAGAAGCCTTAAATTTAATTATAACATTACATCTTAAAAAATTATCCTTCAGCTCCAAAAGTGGAAAAGGTTGTTCTTTATCTTTAGCTAGCCGTAAAAAAAAATATATATATATAGCTTTTATTACATTATCAACAAAGAAAACAAACATTTTCACAGTAAAAAATACCAGATGCCTGAAAAAGGTCTTTGATATCTTTGTTATGTACAGAGATTTTTCTTCGAGGGAAAAAGTGTTATTAGTTTCTTTTTACTTGGAGTAAGATGATAAATAAAAATTTCAATTTCTTGAGTTTGACTTTGGTGAAATGAAAATTATTAAATTTCCGGTTATAATAAAATAAATTTTAAAGTTTGTGATAGTTGAAAACATTATTATTTCCAAAAATATTTATTAAATGTTTTGTTAGTATTTGAACTTACACTGAGAAAAATAATATACCGCCTTCATCTAAGAATGAATAAATGGTCATTTTCTAAATCCTTAAACTAGAAATATAGATTTCCGAGCTATGCGCATAAGGCACACCAATAAACTGAATAGATGAAATGGTCGAGAATTTCTAGTATACGCATTTCTAGATGGTGGAGCAATATTCTGAATCGCTTGTATTACGACAAATTCTCGTTTGTATTTATAACGTGGTACAGTCGGTAACAAAAGTGTCCGAACACTAGCAAAAATTCCTATGTAAAAAAAAGTACGCTTAATACAGTTTTGCTAAATAAATCCTTGTCGAATCCTGTTCTTAGACTGACTAAGAACAATATTCGACAAGGATTTATTTAACAAAACAGTATTAAGTGTACATTTTTTTACATAGGAATTTTTGCTAGTGCTTGGATACTTTTGCTGCCGATTGTATATACCTGAAAGCTAGCCCTGTTATAAATAGGGTTCCAGATAGAAATATGCAATTTTCAACTTACATATGACCTAATTGGGCGGGAACTGGGTCAATCGACTGGGATAGCTCAGGTAGTAGAGCGTTAGGACGTTAGCGGGCCTAGTTTTACGTTCTAATCATGTCCCACTTAGATATTGTAAAAATTAAGTTGGCCACTCTATCAAAATTCCATATTTCCTTTATTTATTTATTTTATTTTATTTTTATGGTGAATATATTTTTAATGTTTAACGTTATTATTATTATTATTTTTTTTTTTTTTTTCGTAACATATACTTAATAGTTTATGTTACCAATGATATATTCATGAAACTTTAATTAAAGAATAATAAAGTTTCATGCATATTAAAGAAACTTTGAAAAGGAAAAAAATCAAATAAACGTAGTATGAAAATATGCAAGCCTAAATACAGCTGTATCGACTTGCTTTAAAAATTATTTTTTCATTTTGTTTATTTATATGTTAATACTTTTGTCAGTTATTAATCATAAAATTATTTTTAGTTGTGATCATTTATTTATTTATTTATTTAGAGTGATCATTAAAAACACAGCATTTTTGAAAAACTTTTTTAATTATTATCAATCTTAATACAATAATTCTTAAATTTGACAAAATTAGCCTGTAAAAGGAAAAAAAGTCTTAACTTATACCCTATATTCTATTTAAAATCTATCTACCTGCAAATTTTATAGAAATTCCTAAATCCATTAATTTATTTCATTCATAAATGAAGTTGATTTTTCTTTTAGAATATCAACATAAAAGGAAAATATCAAAATAACGTAGTATATGAAAATATGCAAGACTAAATACTGATAACAGAAGAAAAATCACTGTTAGAACAGAGATTTTCCTTATTTTTTTTTATTCATTAAATCAATACTTGAATTAATGACTTGAATTAATCAATACTTGAATTAATAACTTATATTCTATTTAGAATCTATCTACCTGAATTTTACAGAAAATCCTAAATCCATTAATTTATTTCATTCATAAATGAAGTTGATTTTTCGTTTAGAATATCAACATAAAAGAAAAATATCAAAATAACGTAGTATGAAAATATGCAAGACTAAATACTAATAACAGAAGAAAAATCTCTGTTAAAACAGAGATTTTCCTTATTTTTTTCATTCATTAAATCAATACTTATCAATAACTTATATTCTATTTAAAACCTATCTACCTGCAAATTTTATAGAAAATCCTAAATCCATTAATTTATTTCATTCATAAATGAAGTTGATTTTTCTTTTAGAATGTCAACATAAAAGAAAAATATCAAATTAACGTAGTATGAAAATATGCAAGACTAAATACTAATAATAGAAGAAAAATCTCTGTTAGAACAGAGATTTTCCTGATTTTTTTTCATTCATTAAATCAATACTTGAAAAGAAGATGCCTATCCAGACTGAAGGTTACCTTTAATTTCTTCAGAAGCAACGTGTGCCTCAGTACTTAGGCAATCGGATGGAGTGAATAAAATTAATTTTTCGTGCGACTGCCAATCATGTGTTATTCTTATTCATTGCTATTTTCCATAATTGACAGTTAGATTTTGCTCATTTAAGTGAAGGACAAAATGTATTAGATGAAAGAATAATAGAAAAGAAGATTAAAGGAAGTGCAATTTAAGTATGGAGTAGAATATTTATTGTCTTTTAATAAATTTTTGACTTTGAAAATGTCGACTGTAAAATTTTTAATTATATCAGGAAGAAAGCAAAACATACAAGAAACCCCTATGACATTGAAATGTCATGTAATTTACCGCTATAAAAATCTAAAATTAACAACAGTATTAAGGTGTCAGATATTTTGAAAGGAAAAAATATCTGAAAAAATGGACCTTAACTTTATTTACAATAATTTAAAAAATAATTACTTTTAAAACTTACTTTTAACAGGTATTAAAAAAAGGTTTTATCTCTCTATTACAGCCATTAAAATAATTATACATTTATTTTGTATAAAAAAAATCTATATTAATAAAATTAGACTTTTGCCTGGAAATTTGTCAGAATAAAAAATTTTTGCTATATCATCACGTTTCACACACCATGAAAGCAAAAAATGGCTTCAGAAAATTTTGTCTACGTGTGTGTGTGTGTATCATCGTGTCTGTATGTCTATAACGCTATTTTTGGTCGTGTATCACGTGAGAACAGCCCGACGATTCGACGGCGATTGGCAGGAATTTAGATTTTTACCCAACTTAAAATTACATCTATCAACTTTTTCGAAATTCCCCTCCAATCCCCCCTCCTCGGGGGGGGGGGGGGGGGGGAGAGTAAAAAACACGTTTGTAAGCATAGCTAGGTTTCAAATTATTGCACAGTAAAGAAATTGCACGTGACCAGCTTAGACATAAATACAAATAAAACATTATCTGCAATTCAGGAATTTTCGTTTTTTAAGAGGGGAGGGGGGAAACGATTTTTGCCGGGAAATTTCGCTAATTCCGGGTTTTTGAGTAGAACTCTACCAAATATGCAACAAAGATGTTGAAAAAAGCTATGCGACTCCCTTAAGATATTTCCAAACAGACATTTTTTTTTTTTTTTTTTTTTTTTTTTTTTTTTTCATTTGCGAAATTTTTTTTTTTTTTTGAGGGGGGGGGGGGGAGGTTACGAGGGGGCAAAATCTGGACATCCCTTTTAGCGCTAAATTTGTCCTGAGAACTATATGGGAGCTGCGGTCACGAATTTTGGTGCTTCGATTGTATATATGTATCCGACACCTAAATCAAAGGAATTTATCAAAATTACCCACGTTTCCTCCTGGGGGGGGGGGGGTTGGGCAGAATGTAAAAACACCTTTGTAAGCATACCTCGGCTCCAAATTACTTTACAGTGAAGAAATTTCACATGAGGAGACTACACATGAGTACAAATAAAACATTATCAGCAATTTAGAAAATTTTGATTTTTAAGGGGAGGAAGGAGGAAAATCAATTTTTGGCGGAAAATTTTGTAAATTCTGGATTTTTGTGTAAAAAAACACGTTTTTGATTTATTGCGATTTGCCGTTTTTTTTTTTTTGGGGGGGGAAGGGGTACGTGTTACGAAGGGCAAATTCGAGACACCCATATGAGAAATTTATGAGAGCTGCGGTCACAAAGTTTGGTGCTTGAATTGTTTATGTGTATCCGATCCCTTAACGGGATGTATTGAAAGCCCCCTTTTTCCCCTGGGGGGCAGGGAGCAAAAAGATGTTTGTAAGTATAACTCGGCCCCCAAATTACTTCACGGTCAAGAAATTGCACATGAGGAGACTAGACTTGAGTATAAATAAAATTTATGTACGATTTTGGTATTCTTGATTCTTACAGGAAAGGGGAAAAATCGTTTTACAGGGGGAAATTTCAGAAATTCCGGATTTTTGAGTAGAGCTCTACTGAAAATGGTACAAAGGTATTGGAAACAGCCATGTGTCTTCTTTTGAATATTTCCAAAAACACATTTTCTTTTCTTTTTTTTTTGAGATTTTCATTTTCATTTTCTTTCTTTCTTTCTTTTTCTTTCTTTTTTTTTTTTTTTTTTTTTTTTTTGGTGGGGGGACTGGGCGTTACGAAGGAGCAAATTCTAGTCCCCCCTTTCAGCGTTAAATTTATCTTGAGAAATCATGGGATCTGCAGGATTTCGCAAAACCTCGAACGTACCCGCTGGGGAAGGTGAAGTGAGAAGCGGGTAAGTTGCTGCCGAAAGCATTGGGGAGCCGGACTCCTCACGTTGCGAGTGAGAAAAACCTCTACCGAACACAGCGGGAACTTTAACATAGGTTATTAATAATGATATGGGATTTTGACAACTCATTTAAATAGTGCCCAGCGAAGCTGGCAAAGCCTGCTAGTATTTAATAAAAATGTAAGAGCGATTTTTTTGTTAATGTATAATCTTCTGTGATAAAAACTCTGTTATGATTAGCCGGAATTTAATGAATGTTTAACAGCTTTTACGTGACATATAAATATATGAAATGACCAAGCACATATTCCTACATACTGGGTATTTATGTAATGCACGTGGAAGGAGAGAGTTATGCACTAGTTTCATAAAACTTAATAGAATTTCTTTTTTAAGAGATGCCAGTAAAATCGAAAGCTATTGATAAAATAAAAATGAAAATTGAAATGAAAATATTTACTGTCTTAAAAGTATACTAAATGTAATAAGTTCCGTATTTAAATAATTGTAAAGGATTATTAAATACTGAAATAAATGTTGAAATATTCTTTATGAGATTACCCCCCCCCCCAAAAAAAAAAAAAAAAAAAAAAAAAAAAATTACTAATATTTACCAAAATTACATAAAAATATCATTTTTGGAACTAAACATTTTAATTCAACGCTGTTAAACAAATATTATATCACATGCTAAGCAAATATATAAAGAAATATAGAAAATGAATATTTGTTACCATACAACAAAAAGTAGAGTGTGACATATGTAGAGCATCTAATTACAAAAACACATTGTTTGCTTAAAATTAATTGATTTATTCACTGAGCCGATCACTAATTAGAATTTCGCTTTTGTTACTGTTTGCTGCTTCATACTCTAGTCTCGTTCCAACACTTACAACAATCAAAGAATGTAAATAGGTTTAATTTTCTGGGAAGGATTTCCCGTGTATCGTGTTTGTTTTCTCTGCCAAGTGCTAATAAGGGAAATTTCCGTTATCACTCTAAGGGAAAAACTAAATGTGACACTCACACAACTTTGGAAGCAGTGATGCCATATTGGGGATTTTGTCCCCATTTTGGGGATTTTTGAGGCTTCTGGGGACAATTTTGGGGACCAAATGTTTGTGGGGACTTTTTGGGTAATTCTAAAATTTTTGGGGACAAATCTGGAGTGTTCTTCAAATTTCTGTCAATGTTGGCAACGTAATCACTTATCCCTACGACTAGAGACCTTCAATAGCTTTATTGTTATTTGGGGATTTTTTTTTTTTTTTTTTTTAATTGCCTTCATTTGGGGAAAAATCTTAGCTTAGAAAATTTGCTTGATAGAAATCATAGAAAAATCTGCTAAAAATCAGAAAAATCTGCAAATCACAGAAAAATCTGCTTGATAATTTTTTTTTTTTTTTTTTTTTTTTTTTTTTTTTGAAAAAATTTTTATTTTCCCTTTTTAGTAGAAATCAAGTTGGGGATTTTTTTCGAAAAAAAAACCCTGATTTGGGGAAATTTGAAGACCTGTTTGGGGAAATAATTTTCGACCATCTGGCATCACTGTTTGGAAGTAATGTATTAATTCAGTATGATATCTTCATATACACACACAGTTTTCTCGATATCAATAAACATTTCAAGTTGTATCCCGTTACATATTTAGTATACCGAGTTCAGAAATTTTGCTGATATTTGTTCTTCAGTTATGCTGATAACACACAAACAAACCAACCTCTAAAAATTTGATTTTAACCCTTTCATTCTCTGTGAAGTCAGTTGGAATCATAACATTTCAGATTTTCTTTCTTACCATCTAACACTCCGCTGATTTAAAATGAACAATATTAAAATCTAGATACATTTTCCCACCGAAAAAAATATATTTTAGGTGATTTCACTATCCTTGTTGATAAACGAAAGTGTATTTTACTCTATTCTGATAATAATATCGGAATCAGTTTCCTGTTTTGAGCAATTTAAGTAAATTAACAGTTTTAAATATTTTTGTTTTTTAATGTTAAATAATTTGTATTTTAATTAATTGCAATATGTATTTCATCCAAAATTTTGATATTTTTTATTTATTGAAAAGTTATATGTTTTAATGGCATCAGTGGTTATATTAAACACAAATAAACACCTCTCAGTTGCTTTCTAACGGCCGTATTCACCAATAACCTCAACTCCCGGTTGAACAAAAAAACTTGAAACGTGTATAAAGTCAGGGTTCAACATTTTAGCAAAGTTTGACGCGTTGCATCTGCCATCTAGCGGCATTGTTATTTTCAGATTTTTTAGCTGAAAATAACCAATCAGAAATTATATGAAAACTTCGACACTAGCTGGCAGAAGAAGTGTGCCAAATTTTCTTTGAAAGCTACACTCTGCCTTTAGACGCTTTTCAAGTTTTGGCGTTGAACCGGGAGTTGAAGTTTATGGTGAATAAGTCCGTTAGCTATATTAATTCGTACTCTGATATTACTCGTATTAAAAAATATATATATTTTTATGCATTAGCTTTGAAATAAATTTATGACTAAATATAAGGTTTATTGTTTTTATGGATGGAAAAATTTGGGTTGGTTGTGCTTTACGTCACACTAGTGCTGCGCAGACGGTCAATTGGCGACGGTCTGGGACACAACCTAGTGGTGGTCCGGAGACATGCCATCACAATTTTGATCCTCCACGGAAGGGAGGAAATAATTGGGAATGAAAGGGTTAAGAATCAGGGCACCTCAATAAGTATAAATATAGCAATTCCTCAATTTCGAAAAACTGACCCCCAAACAATATTTTCTCTATGTGTTTCTCATTTTTATGTCTCCTTTTTATTGAAGTTTCCATTTTTTTTGTTTTTAAAAATTCTTTTACGTTTAAATTTGTTAAATAAATTTACTAAAAGTATTATAAAAACATCAGAATACTTGTTAGTATTAGTTTTACTTACAATAAGTCTCGTATTAGTCCTTACAACTTAAAAAGATTTATGACACTCTAATATTTGCTATTTTTTTTTTAATCGTTTAACCTAATAGATATATCTAAGTTTGGTATGTAAAAGTAGTATTAAAACTTAACGCTTCGCAGAAGAGGTGCAATTTAAATTATTTTACCTACAACATATTCTAAAAATTCGATGCTATGTCCCACGATATTAGCACTGCTTGGTACTAAAATAGTAAAATCTAGTATCAATTTCAAAAAATATTGGTTGAAGATAAAATGATCTAATTTGACACGATTTTCATTTTTTTAATTTTCTTAATATGAAATGTTGAATAAAAACCTTAAATTTAAAAGAAAAGAAATTTCAAAAGTATTCATCAATTGTTTCGTATTCAAATAATTATTTTCGATCCTTTGTCATAAGAGAAAAAGTAGGCATGAATACAGTCGTGTTATACAAACAGTACTCGTGATCTAAGGATACTGGTGATGTACGCGCTTGATGAAAATATTGTAATTGAACAAGGAGAGGGACGCCGCTCATCACTCTTGGAGCGATTTTGAGCGCTTCTATGGCGATCTCTCCATTTATTGAAAAAAAAAAAAGGTTTACAAAAACGCCAGGACTTAGTCCGAAACCGACAAAGGGCGTTGATACAAAACGATTTGGAAAAACAAAAGATTGAAATGTGCCAGGCTTAATGCCTCACACGACAAGAAGCACTCAGAGCTGCAGTATTGGTTTGATAGAAGAAAGTTCTTGTTTGAAATATTTGAAAAGTCTATTTGAGTAATGTCTGAAGAAACAAGGTGCTAAATACTGTTTCTACTGCGAGTTGCCAGGATAAAATCCCATCGCGACAAGGGGAAAAAGCAGGTGGTGGAAATTACTGCCAGGATTGACTTCCTCTCGCGACAAGGAGCAATAATTGTTGGATAAAGAAGACTCCATTAAATAGTAACAGAGCAGGCAACCAAGTTCTATTGATATTAAAATTCTTAATCAGATAGGTTGACTAAATCCATGAGAAAAGAAAAAAATTTATTTAACTTATTTATGAGTATTTTGCGCGAAATTATATTTTCCAACCAATTATTTGGTCGTGGGGATGGATTTCTTAAGTGAAAATCTCTGGTTAAGGGACAATGAAAATAATAATGGCTAGGAGTTCCCTCTTCGCCGCAAGGACACAAGGGAGAACGCTGACGATGAAACTTGTGAAGGTAAGAAGGAAAGGGACCATGGCCGGTTAAAAATGCCGTAATGGGTGGGGTAAGGGTCCAAGTGTTAGGGCTAGCCTGTGGCACTAAATTAAAAGTATATCTGCCCTTTTCAGATTCACTTCACAGGTCTTGCCATTTTAAATTCAATATTTGTTTAACTCGAGATTTGACAAAAGAGGGAGGGGCGGGGAGGGAGAAATTAACATTTGGAAATTCTGTGGCTTCTTTTGCCAAAGAGTCCGCAAGTTCATTGCCGGCTATACCCTTGTGGGCAGAAACGTGTGCCAGGGAAACTTTTAAATTTAAGTTAGTTAAGAGATTTTTAATTTTTATAATCTGTGGGTTTCTGCTCCTGTGGCGAGCAATAGCAAGCAGACCCGAGAGACTGTCACTAAAAATACTTATTTCTTGATGATTAGGATTATCAATTACCCAAAGTAGGGCTTGTTTAATGGCAAAAATTTCTGCCTGAAAAACTGTGTTATGGTCCCCGAGCCTGCCCGCCCACCTATGGACGAACTCACCGAAGGCATGAACGCAGAATGCCGCAGCGACACCCTGATCGGTCTTTGATCCATCGGTAAAGATCGCCACAGAAGCAGAGGGAGAAAAGCTATTTTTAGAACAATTGGTCAATAGGGAAGCAACGCCCTTGCCAGGGTGAATATTCTAGCTGCAGGTTGTAGTTTGTATAGGGATATTGGGAAAGACTATTGAAGCAAGTTCTGTATCATTAAGTTGTAAAATTTTTGTTTTCATATATGTTTGGGAGACCTGCAGGTGGGCATGAGGAATTCCAGTGATGACGGTGAGGGCATCAGTCGAGATAGTTTTGTAACCTCTTGCAATTTGCAAGAGGAAGGGCCTTTGAGCTGAATTTAATTGGGCTATTGCGTCTGTTCTCAGATGACCAACCCCAAATGCCGGCACCATATGTTATTATTTTTTCTATTATTGTACTATACCAAGTTTTTAGGAAAGAGGTGGAGATACCCCACCTCTTCCCTACCATTTTCATAGAATTGTGGTAAAATGTTAAGGTTTTTAGTTTTAGATATTTGATGTGTGCCAGCCAGTTGAGGTGATCATCAAAAAATATGCCTAGTAATTTTAGTTGTCGTACATGATGAACACTGACGCCATCAATCCTCATCGTGGGACTCCTCTTCAAGGCTTTAGGAAAGGCTAGGGTTAATGCATTAGTTTTAGATGGGGATAATTGGAGATCCAAATCTTTAAGGTGTGTACTGAAAAGGGTGAGAGCTTCCTGGGCTTGTTTCTCCAGGTCTTTCCTTCTAGGCCCCGAGAGAATAAGGAGAAGTCATCCGCGTAGGCGAAGGTGGTGAAGCCCTCAGAGGCCATGCCACGCAGGATTTTATTTGCTATGATTGTCCATAAAATTGGACCTAGACATGAACCCTGGGGACAACCTTTTGTTTGAGGTAATTCAGACATTCCCTCGCCCCAATTGACGAGGATTTTCCTTGATGAAAGATAACTGCGGATGACTCCCGTAAGATTACCCGGACAGTTAAGTTCTTGGAGTGCTTGAAATATATGTGGCCACTCTACATTGTCAAATGCTCCTTTAATATCCAGTGAGATGATAGTGGTGTAGTTCTTTGCGTTGATGCTAAAGGCGCAGGAACTTTTAATTGCCTGTAAAGCCTGTTCACACTATCTGCCCTCTCTGAACCCATACTGATTTTGGTGGAGGAGTTGGTTTGATTCAAGATAATAATTTAATCTGGTTACAATGAGTTTTTCAAGTAATTTTCCTAAAGTGGGAAGTAGGCAGATCGGCCTGTAGGAAGTGGGTTCAGAGGGAAGTTTCCCTTGCTTTAGAAAGTACACTTCACCTCTACGAAGGGATTCTGGAAAAAATTGAAGATCTAAGCATTTGTTGGTCCATCCTACGAGTATATGTGGCATTGTGTAAAAAATGTTTCTTAAAATTTTGAAATCTATATTGTCAGGACCAGGAGCCTTGTTTATATTAAAACTGTGTAGAGTGGCTTTAACCTTGGCCTCCGTGAAGGGAACATCCAAGGGAGCCGAGAAAGTAGGTTCTGGGAAGTGTGGGTAATTTGTTTTCGGGAAGAGTATTTCAGTTAGGTGTTCTAGGTTATTTTTCTTAGAGGAAAGAGCTGGAGGACGTTCAAGTTTCAGCTTTGTGGGTGTAAAGAATTTATTACTAAAGAATTTCTGCGCTGTGCCAAAAACTTTAGTTTGAGATGAGCAAAATTTTTTCCATGCTTAATGTTTAGCTAAGTTAACTTGTTTTTTAAATAAAGCCGCGTGACGTTAAATTTTCAGATTATGTTGTTGTATAAGGGAGGGGTCTAGGTATTTTAACTGTCTCTTTAGTGCTGTAAGATGATTTCGCATGGAACGGAGCTGGGGAGACCAGAAGGTATAAGTAAACTGCCGACCCGACTTCTTAAGTCTGAAAGCTGAAGCAGCAGCGGATTGAATACTCGGCATGAAAATTGCCCCCAACACCATTTTTGCAAATTCTTATGTAAAATGACCTCTTGATTCCGAATATGACGCCCATTTTGCCCTATCACCCACCGTTATTTAGAGACGGCCCCCTATTTTTTTTCACTTTTCGGTGATTTTATGGCTATAAATTTTATTTTTAGGGGGAGATAATTATTTTAACTGTTGAATATTTTCTGAGGAGCTACAGAGGTGGAAAATTCTAAAACAGGAACATTTCATTTGCGACAAGGGGAAAATTTAGTGCGGGGGGGGGGCTGCCACTGAAATTATGTATTACATTTCTTTTTCTTTTTCTTTTTTTTTTTTTTTTATCTATTATTAATGTTATTTATTAAACTATACACACACACACATGTATATACACCCCGCAAGAAAAAGATAGGTACAAAGGGTTTTTTCTTTGATTTTTCATAAAATAACATTATCTAAATTGTGCTTAATCATTTATTATTATCATGGAATAACACTATTCCCGGACTAATTTTTGTTTTAAGACTCAGTTAGAAAAGTTTTAAGACTAAAATGTTTCTAATTTAAGACTACACACCGCGACAAAAAGATAGTAACAAAAGGATTTTTTAAATTTTTAATAAAATAATATTATCTAAATTGTGCTGATCATTTATTATGATAACAAAATATTATCATATCAAAAACATATTAAATATTTTAATCATATTCAAAATATTCATATTCAAAATAATCATTTTCAAGAATTTAAAAAAAAAAGCCCTTTGTTCCTATCTTTTTGTCGTGGTGTGTAGTCTTGAATTAGAAAAATTTTAGTCTTAAAAATTTTCTAAATTAGTCTTAAAACAAAAATTAGTCCGGCAATAGTGTTTTTTTTATGATAATAATAAATGATAAGTACAATTTAGATAATGTTATTTTATGAAATATCAAAAAAAAAAAAAAAACCTTTGTATCTATCTTTTTGTCGCGGGGTGTATATATTTTTTTTGTTTTTAGGTGTTAAATTATTTCTTTTTCATTCTCCAAATCAAATTTATGGTCATAAAATTACCGTACAGTGATAAAAATTGAGGGAAGGGGTGGTGTCCCTAGAAAACGGTGGGTGACAGAGTCATATTCGGATTCAGGAGGTCATTTTACATAAGAATCAGCAAGAATGGTATCAGGACGCGATTTGTTTCTTATTTTTTCTTTTCTTTTCTTTCTTTTTTTTTTTTTTTTTTTTTTTTTTTTTTTTTTCAGCGCAGTATTATTCAACCGACTTATTTGTTGGACGTTTATATAATTTACGGTGTTTTCTTTAAAAATACATATTCTTCATAGTCAACATCTAGTTCCTCATTGGTCATTTTCAGTATTATCATATGAAAACTAAACTTAGTTACATAAAGGCGTGTAAAATTTGGGACCAGGAAAAACTGGAGTTGAGAGGTGGATTTTGTATAGAGGTGAATTTGTTTCTAAAGTTAAAATTTACATGGAATATTATACGAAACTAATATAATAATGTATTATTTTGATACATTAGAAGTTAATTTTAAACATATAATACATATTCTAATTGTATAAACAGCTTAACATTTATTGATGTGAGTTTTATACCGCCTACAATATTCTGTTTAATAGATTTACCATTTTTCTGTATGAAGAGCCACCTGATAAACATTTTTTAAACAAAATATAATTATTTTTTCATTTTTCCAGCACATTTCCGTGAATCGTCACATAACAATTTTGGTGACTATCCGCTAGCCAGCTTAAACTACGCGATGCTGTTAATAATGATAGTTTAATTATAACCAAAATAAGCATCTATTACTATTTTTAAGTTGTTATTGATTTTAAAAATAATTTGCTATTATTTAAAAGTAATAGCAAATTAATTACAAAATTCTATATCTCAGATTACGTCTGTCAATATTAATTCTACTAAACAATTAATTTTATCCTTTTTTCCTAAAATTGTTTTTAGTTGGTTGTGTTAGGACTTTGCTGTAAGTTGTTTTAATTTTGGAATTGTTTAATTTTCCATGATATTGGGGAGAAAACGCAATTTTTTAATTATTTTAAGAATTCACATTGAATACATCGTAAATCGGGAAGAAAAGTGACACCATTCAAAAATCGGCAACTTTAAATTAATGTCTTCAAAACAATTGTATGAAGTGCCTCAACGTACACAAAAAGCATCACAACTCTCTCTCGAAAATTATGCACCTGCGATTCAGTTGAGCTAATTTTATGCGAATGTTAGCCAATGCTTTATATGCTATCTTTAAGTTTATTTTTCTCAAACTCTGTATTGTTAAGTTGTGACACTTTTTTTTTTTTTCCGAGATGCGATATGTCTGTGTTTTAACCATTTTCCAATTTTATTAATCTTTTCATATAATTTATGAATTACGTTTCCAAATCTCTTATTGGTTTCATCTTTTTTGTCCTCAATATAAATTTCTTATTTAAAAACACTCTTACACTTGTTTAAATTTACAGCCAAAAATACAACTCTCAAAAAAATATATGCGTCTCTAATCAAAAGAAATTTAATACCATGTTTTTCCTTTTAAAGCAACAATAAATCAGTTCAACAAGCTAATATCACCTTATACTCTTTTCTACCGGAATCACAGTTTGAATTACTACATCCAAGGAACTCAATACACAAGTTTCTACACTTGTTGCTCATTAAAATTCTACCTCTTTACATTAATTCCAGACTCCAATCCTCTCACCCCTTAATTTAAATTTTAAAATCCTTCCTTTCTCCCCCCCGATTCCTTTTCGTTAATTTTCCACTAATTCTTTTTTTCTCACTTTCCCCTCACTTTGCAATCTTTTACTCTTTACCGTCATCTTTGTTTCCATCGCTAATGAACAGAGGGGGACAAATCACACCACACAGCTTGTTCAGCTCCAGTCATCTTTTTATTATTCTTTTGTTTGGCGTTGATTGGCGGTAATTTGATGAGCGTACGTACGTCATTCGTTTCATTTCGGATTTTTTGGCGGCATTGTGTGATTCATTCACTAAGCCCTAAAGTTATGCTACTTGGTTACTGTGTGCAGTTTTTAATTTCGTAATGCATTTTGATGAGGCATGGAGGGGCTGTATGAGTCACATAGGTATATTTTTGTGTGAAAATAATTAAGCCGTGTATAAAAGATGAATAGAGTTAACAAGGACAAGACATGTTTGGCATGATTTCGAAGGTGAAAAAGTAATCGGGGTGTAAAATTTCTTAAAAATACTTTTGGACGTTGAATCGCAATTTGCATTAACGTACTCTGAAATTATTACTTTACGTAGATTCATACGTTTTTCGAGCAAAACTTCCATTACTTATGGTAGTCGGGTAATCGATGGAAAATTTCCTCTATCGTTATTCATGAATAACTGCATAATTTATTATATGGAAATAAACTTTACCTCATAAGTTTCCTATAGGATTTTGTATAATATTTAATTATACTTCGTTAAACTTTTTTTTTTAAATTGATTTTATCAAAATTGATTTTATAATTATTTTAGATTTAATTTCGAAAGATTCCAAAAGTTTTTTTTTTTTTTTTTTTTTTTTTTTAATAATCTCATTCTAATATTCTATCTTAATGGCGTAGTATACGTTTAAACAATTAGTTTATAACTTTAAACATTACTTTCAAGGAAACAATTCCTTTAAATAAATCCATTTAAATAAAAATTTTACATTACAAAGATTTTTTTAAATCTAATTGTTCTATAAATATATCATTTCTATATTCTAATGAAAATGTCTCAATTTAGTACTAACTAAAATATTCTAATGAAAAAAAAAAGATGGGCAAGGATGTATTTACTATCATTTTAAAATATTACAAAAAATATTCATCACTTTTTTTTATAATTATTTGTTTATTTTTATTTTTATTTATTTTTATTTTACTTCTTATTTTAATTAATTAATTAATTTTGATTAAAAGAATAATTCTTCAAATATGCAAGGATATTTTATCTCACGTTTTTTGAAACCATTGTTTTTATGCAGAAATCTTTAGCGTATTTTTAAGAAATTATTTATTATTAAATATTATAGATAATATAATATAGAAATAGTGATGGGGAAAAAATATAATCCATGAATATTCATAATTTGAAACGTTTGTATTTCTATTGATTATATACTGTAAAAAATAACTGTAGTTTTTTACAGCAGAATGTTCTGGCACCGGCAACTATTTTTGACATCGCATTTTGCTTTTAAATAGGGAAATTGACAACAGAAACATCTATAAAGAGAGACTGTTTTATAGATTTTACCATGTGTTTATAAACTTCTATTCTTGTATGTTTGTTTGTACATTTGTTTGTTTGTTTGTTTGTCCGGTACAAATCTTGCATTCGAATTTTAACTAACTTCCCTACTAGCTAGACATTTGAAACTTCCACAATAGCTCAAAACCCGATGACAACATAATACTTCGAAGTCCGATTTTCGAATTTTCGAATAGTTTTCTTTTAATTAATTAAAATATGAAAATAATAACCTCTTAAAACCTTATAAATAGCCATTAAAATATTAGCTATTATTTAATTGTTGCCAAAAAAAAATTATGAGTTCATTTTCTTTCGACATAAAAATAAATAAACGTGATTAAATAAATAATTTAACTAAACGTGAGCGTTAAAAAATTGTAAAAAGTTAAATTATGTATCTCACAAAAATTGACGTCACTATCGGTTTAAAGATTTAATATGCATTGATAAATAGTTAATGAAGTTAGTTGTATAGCTATGATTCAACAGAAAATTTAAAAACATAGTTTATAAAAAGTTTTCTATCTGATAATAATTTCTGTTTTAAATCATTTATTTAACAGGAGAATATGTTGGTACCTGTTTCTGCTAGAACATTCTGCTGTGGAAAATTCCACTCATTTTTTACAGAGTAGAGCCATATGTAGTTGTCAACTTAAATTCTTTCTTTAAAAAAAAGCATTATTTTCTAATAGTTTTATTATTATTATTATTACAGTCATCGGTGGATACTTAGTAGTACACCGTTATATAACAATTTCTATTAAAAACTAGTAGTAACCCATCTTCCAAGAAAAACAGAAATGTTGGCAACTATAAGTCAAATGAGTATTACGTATAGATAACATTAATGTTTTTGTTTATTTATTTATTTCTAGTGAATCTGAATTTCATTAAAAATTTCAGTTTCCATATTCGAAATTTCAAATTTGTCTTTCCTAAACTTAGAAGAAATAGGTAATTTGCCAGTTTTGGCATCATCTGATATTTTTTGAAAAATAATGAATACTTTTTTTTTTTTTTTTTTTTTTTTATTAATGGTATATTTTCGAGATATTTAACTAGTTTCACCTTTCAGTTACACATGATATATTGTATATATTATGAGAGGTATACAATTTAAAATATACATAAGTTTAAAATTTAGTCATTCTTGTTATAGGTTAATAATTAAAAGATTTTAAAATATTCACTATATTTTCCGGCTTAGTCACTTCACTGCTTGATTGAAATCTGATAAAAAAAGAAGTTTTAAGGATTTTTTTTTTTTTTCCTTCAAGAATTGAATTTTTAATTTATTCCATAGCATCGTTAATATTTACTTTTTTTTATACTACATATTTTTTTAAGAGTAATCTCTGTAGTGTACATCATCATTGTGTTCCTAATGTAATCTATTGGTCTTCAGGTAAGTGACGTCACACAAATATACAGGTACCTGAGAACTGTATCGTCCAATAAAATGATCTGTTTAATTTCCTTTAATTAATGCTTTTATTAATGCTAAAACAGATCAATCTTCAAAATGCAATCGTTTGTGTAATACGTGTTTTGTTAGCTGTAGTTGTTCTTCGCACTTCATTAAATTTTGTGTAAGAAATTGGAATTATACCTCGTCATACATAATTTATAGCCTTATCGAAAATCTTCTTCCCGCTAAATACAACAGAATTTCCTTTCTATTTAATTAAAATTACATATTGTAGAAAATCATTTTAGAAATAAAATGGTAATATACATATATATATATATATATATATACATATATATATATATATATATATATATATATATATATATATATATATATATATATAGATATATATATATATATATATATATATATGTGTGTTTTTAGCTTTAGTTTTTAAGATTAATAACTATCTCTTAAAGCTTTCATTTATTTCATTTCAGAAGCAACTAGTTCGATTAATCATTTTTTACTTTTAATCATTTCTTTTCAATTTTTTTTTTTTTTTTTTTTTTTTTAGAAAATCATATTTTAATGAAATTTTATTTTTCCGACTGAGTTAAAATAATGCCTGGACCGTGAGTCGAACCCCGGATCTTTGACTTACAAGGTCAAGGCTCTACCAATTGAGCTATCCAGGCCGACAACCGGTCAGCATTACTCACTCAGACAACCTTTAGGCAGAAAAAAAAAATTCATTAAAAAACATATCTTTTCAGTTTGCTCGTTTTGGCAACCTGATTATTTATACTACTTCTGTTTGGAATCGGTTACATGTGGACTTAAAAATAATTATTCCATTTTTTCAATTCTGGTTGAGTTAATATTTAATCTAATTTTCTTTTTTACTTTGTTTTGTTGCAAGATAGAAACATGTGTTGTATATTGCTTGAATTAGCTATACAGCTATCAGAAATCTTGCTTATGCTGATGGAGATGCAAGTTTCCTGATGAAGATCATTTCTAGTTTTCATCATTTAAAATTCGATTTTTCATTTCATGAATTCTCTTTTCTTTTAACAGATCCTTTTGGTTACCTTATCTCTTTCCATTTCTATTATTTGATGAATGTTTCTATTGGATTAATTGAATATGCAAATTATCTCATCGTTAGGCTTATGATTTATGTGTGTCATTTCTCTTCTGCGTAAGTACTTTAATATGTGTTTACTACTCAGTGTAATTAAATTAAATTATCACCGTGACTATAACATAATTCGAACAACATGTCATTTAAAATTTCATATGTTGGTATTTTCATCTCTCTTTCATTTGCTGAGTGTTGTAAAGGAATTAAATTATTCAAATTATATATATATTTATATGCATATAATAATCACGGCACAGTTTTATATCATTTACACGAAGATGGTAACGCTTTTATAGGTATTTCAGAACTAGAAAATTCATATGATAAAAAATATAATAAGTGAAAAATATTCCTCAAACTTTTAGTCATGTGCATAAAAACCATCTGAGTCTTGTACTCTACTTTATAACTAACTTTTAGAGATATTGTATTTTTATTTTATAAAAATCTTTTGTACAAAATGACAGTAACGTATAAAGCTATAAAGAAATACATAAAATAAAATATCTAAAAAATGATATTTGTTTGCAGTAGATTTTACTCATAAGTTTCTTATTTAATTTAGATACAACATAAACCTTTATCTCATAAATTTCTCAAAGTAAAAAACGATAAAGTTTTTATCATAAAATCAGAAGAGAGTTGTCATAAAAAATAACTAAGTTACTAATCATAAAATGTATTTTGATTTCTTGAGTATCTTAAGCAAAGTAAATCCAAATGATATATATTATACTGTTGCCATTCAATAAATACTAAAGGTAATAAACTTCTGTTTTTTTTTTTTTTTTTTTTGTTTTTTTTTTTTTTCCCTTTGATGGAAAAAATAAAGTCCTAATTCTTATGCCCTTTTATGAGACATTTTTATGATATCCATCGACTTTTTTTAGAGTAATGCTTTGAGCTTTAATATTTTTATGGATATGTAAAAATAAAACATTTCTTATTCATGAGAAATTATAAAATTTTTAATTATGCACATATTAATTGATTATTTAAGACTATTTTTTTATTGTTATTTTATTTAAGAAATAAAATACAATAATAATAATTAAAAATAATCTGATGTGTCACTCATACAAATTTCTATTACCCTGCAATTTAATAATCTAAAGATAGATAACAAATTAAACCTTAAAATCATTAAGTTAAGATAATAACATTTCATGTACTTTAAAAATAATCTAAAAAGATTTAGGAACAGTTTTATTTGATATAAATAATTCTGTATGAAGGGGGCTGCCTCTCCCCCTCAACCCCCCTTCCCCAACAATTATAAAGCCAACAATTATTAAAAAAAAAAAAAAAAAAGAAAAGAAAAAAAATCATGGCTGTTGTTGTCATTATGATTTTGGCAACATAAAAACTAGAAGGTGAAATAAAATTTAAGGTATTGACATAAAATAAAAAAGAGGGTACCATGAATTTAACCACGAATTGTAATACAACGTTCGAATCTAAAAAGTTTTTTTTTTTTTTTTTTTTTTTTTTTTAATGCAATATTGTTTTAATCCATTACGCTGAGTCATAAACTCTTTGTAAAAATTGATATGCTAAATGATAATTTAACATGAATGCAAAAATCTCAAAAAATCAGTTTAAAGACAGGAAACTCTATAGTTAAAAACTTCATTTTCAAAAGTCTAAAATTGTTGTTATCTTTATTTTGCAGTATTATTTTAATAGCAGTTTTATTTATTTTCTTTTATTTACCTTTTTTTTAAACTTACCATTCTTGATAAAAAATTTTAATGGCAACCTACTACATACTTCCAAATACCAAATTTGAAAATTACATTCAATAGAATAGAACGTTTAGCTCAATTTTGGATAGGCTTGCAATATTGTCTATAAACAATATACACTTTAAACAATATTGTGTGCTTAAGTTTTGTTTTGTTTGAAAAACATCTAACACAAAATGAATTACAATTCCATCAATTTCCATGTATAGATCCAATGTATCGAAATATAGCACTGTAAACCAATGATGAGTGATTTCCATACCACAATCTACACAAAATATGCTATTGTGCATACTAAAAATAATATTCATTCCATTTTTCTTTAAGTCAGCCTTAGATGTACTTACCATAATTTCCCCATAGACCGAATTTATTTGAATTATCGTGGATGGCCCTGTACACGAACCATTTGCTTGTTTTATACGAAAAGTTTAGTGTAGCATCCCTATATGATACACATTTAGAGTACCAAGTTTGGACTTTCTGTTACAATTTTTTCTTGGGTTATTCTGATAAAAGACTGGCACACACACACGACACACAGACAGACGCACATTCAGACCAATCGCTAAAAACATGTTTTTTTTGGATTCAGGGGACCTTAAAGAATGTAAATATAACTGTGGCGACTTCTTTTCCGCACCTGGTTCTTTTCTTCCTGTAAACTCATCTTGAGACACATTTAGACACTGATCACGCTTTGTTTACTTTTAAAGATTTTACTTTTACTTACGGCACAAACATAAAATACATAAACGAACACATAAATTAACATCAAATAAAGTATTTTCTAAAAAAACATATAGAATGGAACGTTAGTCCATCTTGATTCACATACGCACACCCGTTGCCACATTTTCGTACGAAACTTTTCAGTTCTTGTTTTTGAATACTCTCGAAATCAGAGGGGCGGCGTTCACACCTTCCCTCCAGTTTCACTTGAGGGACAATGGCCTTCACAGTGAAACTACTGACAAAAATTTGTGGATAATTTATACAACTGTTCATGAAAGTCTAATTGTCCTTTTAAATTCTTAATTATTGTTTCATCTTTAAATAAATGTTCATGAAAGTCTAATTGTCCTTTTAAATTTGTAATTATTGTCTCATCTTTGACCTAATATGCGATGTTCCATCAAGAGCAATAACATTTATATTTCACTTAAAATTTAAATATTTTCTATGGTATAAAATAAGTAACATTTAAACACATAATAGAAATAAAATATATATATAATATATATATGAATAAATATTTATCCTGACATGGATTTTCTTATTTACTTTAAATAATCTTAATGAATTAATATACTTGAATATAAGAAACAAAATAAACACACACACATATATATATGTAATAACAAATACAATATTAAACTAACTTATGACTTTATTCATGAATGCGTGATAAAGCATCTGCAATAGTATTACTGCTTCCTGGCTTATGAGCAATAGTCACTTGATAGCGAGATAGAGCCAATGTCCATCTTTGTAATCTGGCGTTCTTAGGAACTGTTTCTGTCAAATATTTTAAAGGGTCATGGTCCGTGTGTAAGATAATAGTGGTTCCATAAGTCCACATTTCGAATTTACCTAATGCCGATATTACAGCATAAGCTTCCCTTTCAATAGTGCTCCACTTTGATTGAGCAGGGGTCAGTTTTTGGCTTGCGAAAGTTATAGGTTTCAGTTTATTCTGCTCATCTCTCTGCATTAGACAGGCTCCAATTCCGGTCACTGAAGCATCAGTATAGATTTCAAAAGGTTTCGACATATCAGGTGTATACAGAGATGTTATAGAGCACAAACAATTCTTTAACGAATTAAATGCGCTTTCGGCTTCTGCTGACCATGGAAGGTCGTTTGGCACAGTTTTTCGAGTTAAGTCCGTTAAAAGTTTTGCTATATTGGCATACCGAGGCACATAGTCTCTGTAATAGTTAAATAATCCTAGGAGTAACTTCAATGTTTTCTTAGTTTTAGGGGTTTTCAAATCTTTAATAGCTGATATCTTGTCCGGATCTGGGCCGTGCTCTCCTGAGCCTACAACATGTCCTAAATATTTTACTTTCGACATCGCAAACGAGCATTTATTTAAATTTGCAAAAAAATTCAATTTTTTCAGAGTTTCTAAAATGGATTTAATATGATTAAGATGATCTTCCCAGGTTGAAGAAAATATGATAATATCATCAAGAAAACTTTCGGCGTAGTCACTATGAGGTCGTAATACTTGATTCATTATTCTTTGGAATGTTGCTGGTGCTCCAGATAACCCAAATGGCATCACCTTCCACTGATACTGACCCTTTGGAGATACAAAACTGGTTAATTCTCGGCTTTGCTCTGCTAAGGGTATTTCCCAATATCTCTTAAGGAGATCTAAAGTTGTCAAGTAACGAGCTCCACCAGCTTTAAATCTAAGATTTTCTGAATTCTGCATAGGAAAAGGTGGAATTTTACTAACTGAGTTCAGCTCTCTGTAGTCCACGCAAAGTCGGACAGTTCCATCTTTCTTGGCTACACATACCAATGGATATGCTATTTCTGCTGAAGAGGGTTCTATCAGGTCTTTTCCAATAATTCCGCTATCAGTTTTTCTATATTAGATCTTAATGTTTCTGGAACTTTATAAAGATGAGGTTGTTTTCTCTCTACTCCAGACTTTAACTGGATAACATGTGGAGGAACTTTGGCTTTCTTTAATTCCCCATCAAATATTGTTAGATATTCTTTAATCAGATTCAACAGCTGTTTATATTGCTTTGCTGATATCGAATTTGATTTTATATCAGCTTTTAGTTCTTCATCTGTTACTTGCCGTGATTCTACGGGCGCATGTTGTATATCTCCAAACTCTTCATCTGTTTCGTAAATAATTCCTACAGCTCTGACAGGTTGAATATATTTACGCAATTTATTTTGATGAAGATGTCGAACACTTCCATCAGGTATTTTGACATAAAAAGAATGTGGAGACTTCTTTTCTACTATTTTTCCTGGTCCTTTCCATTTTGAACAAAGACGATTTGTTGAATCAGGGATTAACACTACAACTTCATCCCCAACAGAAAATTCGGTATCTTTTGACCGTAAATTACATAATGTACATATTTCTGCTGCTGTTCTTGAGCTATGCTATTCGCATACTGTGCCGCGTCTTCTAAACGTTTCCGGAGTTTCAACAGGTAGTCAGCTACAGATTCTCCAATCCCTTGAGGAAGTACGACTTCATCTTCCCAACTTGATTTGAGGATGGCTAGAGGTCCTACAGGTGGTCGCCCATGATCTAGTAGGAATGGAGCAACACCCGTTGTAGCGTTAGGCACTTCTCTGTATGCCCATAACAAGAATGGCAACTGTTTATCCCAGCCTCGACCTTGGGAATTAATTGCATGATGTAGCATGGATTTCATAGTTCCTATCCATCTTTCAACCAAACCATTCGATTGTGGATAACCTGGAGTGGAAAATTTAGGAACACATCCTAATCATTTTAAAAACTCTTTTGTCAGCTGTGCGGCAAAATTTCTTTCGTTATCCATTGCAATTACTTGAGGAATTCCAGTTCGTACAAATATTTCTATAAATGCATCACAGGCTGCCTTTGCTGTTAAAGACTTCAGAGGTATTGCTTCCGGCCAACGACTATGCTGGTCCATAACGCACAGTACATACTGATGGCCACGTGATGACTTTGGCTCTATTGGGCCTAAAATATCGGCATTAACCACTTGAAATGGGAGTTCTGGTCTTCCAACAGCTTCGATAGGTGTTCTATCGTTTACTTTTCCTTTCCTGCGCATTTGACAATCATGACACGAAGCACATAATTGTTTGACTTCTTTTGGCATTCCTTCCCACCAGAAAGACCTTGCAATTCTGTCTCTGGTCTTCTTAGCTGCCAGATGTCCACCAGTAGGAATTTCATGAGCTAATTTCAAAATGTCCTTTCTTCTGCTTGCCGGTACGACCAATTGAATGTATTTCTGTCCGCCTACTTTACCCATATGATATAATAAACCTCTTTCAATCCAGTAACCATTTTTATGTTGCCTAGCTTCTTCGAAGCACCTTTTCAATGTAGGACAGGCTAACTGCTCATCCCTAAACACTTGTGCTTGTAGAACAGGGATATTTTCATTTCTTTCATCCTTACTATCGGTTTTGGTCAATGTCTGTTTAACTACTGAGTTATTAAAGACTTTGGTTTCTGGATGATGCGACTCGCTGTTGTTTAGAATAGTCTGTTTAGAATAGTTGTTTAGAATGCCTTTCGAATAGTCTCGTGACTTTCTCCCTCCATACAGAACATACACTTTTCATTATCTTCTGTGAGTGGGGTACTAATTGCCTCATCCCCAAGATAATTGTCGTTTGAATTATTCTCAGGTACACTGAACAAGGATTTTCACCGACTTCATTTATTGTGATTACTTCAACCTCTTCTTCTGAAGAATAGTTTCCGGGAGACCTTCCATCCACTTTGAACAAGGACGGTTCATTGTTTTCTTCCACTGGGGTGATATTAACCTCAACCCCTGAATTTCCAGGATTTCTTCCTTTCACATGGAAGAAGGATTGTTCATCGACTTCTTTCTTCGGGATATTCACTTTATCCCCTAAAGAAATGTTTTCGGGAGACCTTCCCTCGACACTGAACAAGGATTGTTCATTAGCTTCTTTTACTGATGTGATTCCTCTATCATCTTCCAAATAAGAAAGCTTTTGTTCCTTCAACCATTCATATACCCTGGGAGTGATTAAAGCTTCCTCATGCAGCCCTTCTACTACTGCAGCATGCACTTGAACATATGGAATGATTTCTTCATCTGTATGAAGACTTAGCGGAACTGACACAAGTTGTGCTTCCACTGGATTACCTATAGCAGGTCTCAAAAGAATTTTCCCACTTGACTGTAAGCGTTCCTCAGGTACAACTGATTTTCGTAGGGTACGGTGATTTCTGCACCACTGTCCACGATGCCTTGAAATTTTTGGCCTCCAATTCCTAAATCCACTTTCAGAAGCTCGCCATCTTTCTCGTTGACTGGAAATTCCCACTCGAAACAAGCGCTATTTAGATTAACACTGACCTTATTAAGGCCCTTACTTTCTTGACTCTTTTTGTTTGTTTTCACGTAAGATGTACTTGCTGAATTCAATTTGGGGCAGGATTTTTTCATATGGCCTTCCTTTCCACACAAATAGCAGGAGAATTTCGGACGAATGTCTCTTTGTTCTTGCTGTGGCTTAGTAAAAACCCTTTTCTCATCTCTATTGGTATTTCCGAAATTCGCCCCTTTGGATGGAAGATTCCAATTTTTTTTATGAGAAATTTCTTTCGGTTTTTTATTGAAAGTCATTTTGACATTTTCATAATCATCTAATTTACTGGAAATAATATCAGATGACTTAAACAATGACCATTTATCGATGAAATGTTCTTTAATTTCTGGAGGTACTTTCCTTTTAATTTGATCTGTAATAATCAAATCGTATAATTCTTCAAATGTGTTAACTTCTAATCCCCGAATCCATTCAGTAAAATAGTGTTTCAACTCGTAAGCAAAATCTCTCCATGTGATATCAGCTTTTTTAGTATGTTTAATGAAAAGTTGTCGAAATCTTTCAGGAGTAAGTTTATATCTCTTTAACAATAAATCTTTTACTTTTCCGTAATCATTCGTGATTTCTTCGTCTTCCCGAGCTATAACTTCCGCGATTTCGTATGGCAGTAGCCCAATGAGATGAGAAACCCAATCATCTCTTTTAATTTCGGCACGTTTTGCCTGCCGCTCAAAAAGAACTAAATACAGGCTAATTTCGCATGTTTTAGGATCAAATTTTTGTAAGATGTTATGTAATTTTTCGCGCGTTTTCTCAGAAGTTTCATTTGTAATTCCTTTCTTCTCAAGTTCTATTCTTGCATTTTCCAAACACATTTTTTCCAATTCTATTTCGTCTCTTCTTATGCGTTCCTCCATCTCTTCTTTTCTCTTACGTTCCTCCATCTCCTCTTTCCTCTTACTTTCCTCTATTTCTTCCTTTCTTATGCGTTCCTCCATCTCTTCTTTCCTCTTCCGTGCTTCAAGTACGTTCGCTAATGTTTCTTTAACAAATTCTTCAACGTAATTCTTTGAAGCCAAAATAGCATCTCTTAACTCATATAACTTTAAATGTTGAGCTCCTTCCACTCCAAGCTCAGTAGCAACTTCTTGCAAATCTTTTTTATTCCCTTTACCCAAAAATGCCATCTTCGGATGGATGAAATCAAATCAAGTTCAAATTTTCCGTGAATAAAATAAATTTTCTTATATTTATAATCACAAACCCTATTGTTTTTCCCCTAAGAACGCCAGTTTGACATCTTAGTTTTATCTTAAACTACATTTTCCCCCAAATTAAATAAATAATCATTAAGTCGGAATGCATACAAAAAAGGAGAAAAAAAAATAATATGTATCGAAATAACAAATTTAAAAAAATGTTTACACAATCAACTCTTTCATTAAATAAATCAGAATATACTTTATTACATAACCAGCTTTCAATAAATTAGAAATAATGTTGCTATAGCAACCTTTAATCAAACTTACTTTTAAACGAAAAAAAAAAAAACAATTTCCGATTCATTCCTCAAAGTAAAAAAAATAAACAAAACCGGACGTTCACAAGAATAATTCACTAGTTTTTCTTACTGAGATATTTCATTAATATTCCAATAATAATAAAGATAAATCATTATCAACGTCTAACAAATAAACAATCATTCAATAAAACAGAACAAATAAATCAAAACAGAACTCTTTTTTTTTTTTTTTTTCACAATCTGCTTTAATGAAACATTTATTTATTCTAAATCACGTGATGAATAAAAAGAACACACAGAAATTAATAACAATGATCTTGAATAGCATAAAAATATATTCTTTTCACCATTCTTTTTACTATTTTCCGGCTTTTTAAATACAAATAAACAAATATATTTCTATTTTTCATTTTTCAAACACTAGAATTATTATTATTTCAACATTACGAAATATTCAATTTCCATTTACCTATTCTTTACCTTGTTGGAATACAAAATCGGAACAAAATATCTAAATGCTTAATCCTAATTATTTAACATAAAACTTATACAAAATATGACTCTTGATGGAACATTAAAAAAAAAAAACATACCCTTTTTTTTTCATCACTATCATGAAATAATCCATACATGCACTAGCTATTTCTCATATCCTTGTCGACTGCGCCAATTGTGGCGACTTCTTTTCCGCACCTGGTTCTTTTCTTCCTGTAAACTCATCTTGAGACACATTAAGACACTGATCACGCTTTGTTTACTTTTAAAGATTTTACTTTTACTTACGGCACAAACATAAAATACATAAACGAACACATAAATTAACATCAAATAAAGTATTTTCTAAAAAAACATATAGAATGGAACGTTAGTCCATCTTGATTCACATACGCACACCCGTTGCTACATTTTCGTACCAAACTTTTCAGTTCTTGTTTTTGAATACTCTCGAAATCAGAGGGGCGGCGTTCACAATAAAAAAAACTCAATTTCGAAAATTTGACCCCAAAACAATACTTTTCCTACCATATATATGAGTAACAGAAAGTAAAAAAGAGAAAGATTTTATGAAAAATTATTACTTCAGCTTACACTGGTGTTCAAAATTTAAATAACAACCTGTTTTCTCGTTTTCTTCTTTTGCGCATAATTTTTAAACAAATGAACATATGAACATAAAATTTAGATGGCATATTTGTTATGATACCATTGATCGAATTTTATATAATTTTAGCATGAGTAATAATTTTTAAACTAATTATTATTATTATTATTATTATTATTATTTTTAATATTCTTTGAAAAAAAAGGAAAAATTTCAAGAATTTTAGAAAAGAAAACTTAATAAAAAGTGAAGTTAAGGATGTATTACTGATAGATAAAGACGCACATGACTTGAAATGTTACTCTAAATCTCAACTTTTCTTTTACTTTTATAATGGACTTTAAAAAAAATATATATATAATTAATAATTTAAAAATTATGAGCATCACCAGATTAATAAAAATGTCAATAAATAGTTTTATAATGAACATCTTATCCAATTTTCCTGTTTGCATGTATATTTTTTAAAAAGTTATTCACATGCGGTAAAAAAAAAAAAAAAAAAAAAAAAAAAAGAAGAAACAGAAAAGTGAATACAGGTAAAAAGATCTGGTTTTTATCTGATACATATGTGCATCTTCACCTATCTGTAATGCATCCTTATGACTATTTTTCATTAAGTTTTCTTTTTTAAAATTGTTAAAAATTTTAATTTTTTCCAAAGTTTCTTTTTGATAAAAAATGAATGTTTATTAGCTTAGAATTATTGCTTATGTTAAAGTTATAGTTATATAAAATTCGGTTAATGATATGATACAGAACATGCCATCCAAATTTTATGTTCATATGTTTATTTATTTAAAAATTATGAGCAAAAGAAGAAAACGAGAAAACAGGTTGTTGCTTAAATTTTAAACACCGGTGCATTTTAACTAACAATATTAATAAAATAATATAAATAATAATATATAAGTTTGTGGTAAAAAGGGCTTTGGAAGAAGGGTGTTAAAAAATCCCAAATTAAAAACAGTAGTTTAAACAAATCTATAACAAATTAATGAATAAAATGCTTTTAAATACTAAACATTGAAAAAAAAAAAAAAAAAAAAAAATCACACCAATGTTTTCTGTCTAAATAATACTACAAACTTTCGTCAGGCGAATAAAGTAGGCGCAAAAATGCAGCAAACAAAGCATGAGATTTTTGGCAAATAAAATTTTCTTTACACAAAAAACTTTCTTTATTACTTAACCAAAGTTTATTATTTTAAATAAAAGAGTAAAAATATTTTACATGATACCACTTTAAGAAAAAATAAGAGGAAAACAAGCTTTTCTCATAGATCATGAAATATTTTCAAACGGATCTTAACAATTTTATAATTTAATCTCTAACATAATTAAAGAAGCGTTTGTTTTTGCTTTGGGGTCAATTTTGACCTCTTCTGACGTACCTCAAAGCCCAATTTCCAAGTTTTTGTTTAGATTTTCTATATTAATGTAAAATGCATAAATTTTTGAAATGATTGATTCGTGAGATAGAATAATATATAAATAAAGCAAAGATTTTGTCGGCGGAACACATCCGGGTGGACCACTCCTATTTTTGATTGGTCTAGATTTAACTAGACCACTTTAGACTACTTTGGTGATGAAAGTTGGCCATTTATTTTAGTAAAAACTGATGATTTTTTTTGAAAAGATACTCAATAGATGTTATACTTTTTTTAAAGAGCTCTAAAAACTGCTCATTTTATGTGAGGACACTATATACATCAAGTTATTAGATTTAAAGATATTACGTCGCAAAGTTTCGCAACGCGATATCATTCGATTGCTTTTATCTTAAACTAAGAGTCTAATATTAAAGAAAAAACAGTCTAATATTAAAGAATAAGGAATAACTTTTTAAAAAATATCAGTTTTGAAGTTCAAAGAGCTGTAATTTTTAAACTACAGTGTACTTATTTTCCATACAAAATCCAATAAATTTGTAAACAATTGTTGATCCATTCTTGAGAATCATTCACATAAGACCACAGGGCATTGCTGCAAAACAAGTGCAAAACGAAAGAAATATTTAATTTAATTTAATTTGTAATATGTTATTTTGACTTTTTGACCCTAAAAGGAATTTTTAATTATGTTACAAAGCCCAAAATGTGATATAAGAAATAAATAGTGATTCAGTCCTTTTGAAAATTCATTTAAATTTAATGACCAGCGAAACGGGCGTAGCCTGCTAGTATAAACATAAAAAATCTTTCCGTGAAGCAATAGCTCAGTTAGTTAGAACGTCATGCTAATAACGTGAAGGTCTTGGGTTCTATCCTTCAAGGACTTATATGTTCAGGGGCCAAAATCTATCTTTATTTTAATAAAATTAAACTTAATTTATACGTCTCATTAATATATTAAAACTTAGAACAGTTAATATATCTACTAGCTTTAAACCTCAACTCCGTATTAGTAACTTTCTCTCAAACTTTAAACCCGCTGTCCCCCCTCTTAAACGTCTAGGTGTAATCTATAGTGTTCCTTGTAAAAATTGTGATTCTACATATATCGGTGAAACTGGCAGAACAGGTGAAATTAGATTAAAGGAACATAAACGCTCATAAAAAACAGGAGATTTAAGATCAAAACTCGTAATCCAATCTCTCAATAGTGATCATATTCCAAATTTTGAAAACTATAAAATTTTAGCTTCTAATGTAAATATCTATGAATCCTGTATTTTTCTAGAGGGCGCTTTTACTAAAATGCAACATTCTGCCTTGAACGAGGCTATAGCTATTCCTACTGAATATTTAATCTTGCTGTGATGTATTATGATGTAAATTTTGTAAATGTTGTGCTTGTATGTTTGACACTAAGGAGGGCTAGTGTTCTAGCAGAAACGTCTGTCTGGTGTTTTAATGTTTTTAATTAAAATGTATTTTTTAAGTTTTAAATTTTTGTATCTTTTATCTACGTTTATCTTCAAATTATCATAAATCATATAGGTGGCGAGAAAGTGACAAAAAATATAAAAAAATAAATATATAAAAATTAAACGTAGAGATGTGTTGATTGCTTTGTACTCAAACGGCTGATCGCAGAGCAACATAATTTTTTCATGGAGGCCTATCTTGATCTCTCCTGATGCACATCATCTAAGCCTGATATTTTAACTTTTGATTAAGTTTTCTTTTTTTAATAAATTAATTAAAAAGTTTGCATCTGGGAAAATTGTCTTCTTCTGCCATCTGTTGTTATAGAGTGCAGATGATAATTTGTCCGAGAATGTCTGTTCAAAAAAACGCAATTCCTGAATAATAACAGCACTACTTATCGACAGATAACAGATTAATGGTAAGAGAACAAGAAATGTATACGGGCCGCGGTAGCCCAGACGGTAGAGCGCCCGCCTCGTAATTGGAAGATTGCGGGTTCGGTACTCGAACCGGCCAAAGGCCGTGGTGGCTAGTGAACGTAAAATCTGTCGTGGCAGCAATGTCCTCCATGTTCTCATCAAAAATTATACCTCTGGTGATCACCGAAGTCGGAGAGCTATCCCTTCCGTGGAGGATCAAAATTGTGATGGCATGTCTCCGGACCACCTCTAGGAGTGTGTCCCAGACCATCGCCAATTGCCCATCTGCGCAGCACTAGTGCGACGTAAAACTCAACCATCCATCCATCCAAGAAATGTATACTAACATAATTCTCTGTACCACGCCCCTCAACCCCGTTTGAATATATTAAACACATTTATTTAGAATTCCAGACTGTTAAGTTATTTTAAGTTACGATAATAACATACATACACAAAGATTGACCGTTATAAAACTTGACTTTTGTATCCAGAGCACCTCAAAAAGCGTAATTATTCAAAAAACAAACACTGAAAAACTTGCAGTTACGTATTTTCTTTGCCGTAATTAATAAGAATTTAATTTTGATTCCCGAGCAGTTTTCTTGGGCGTAGTAAAATAAAATAAAGCACTAAAAATTATAGTAAAGCACTAAAAATATAGTAAGGTACTAAAGAAACTACTGCGTTTCCTTAGTTATAGCAATCTTGTATGTCTTCTATATATTATGTACACTCAACATTTTTTACTTAAATATAGTCCTACATTAACACACAGCACAATCAGAAATGCCTTTCCAGCAAATTTCAAGCACAGCCCCACTATGTTCTCGTTCTTTTGGTTAGCCCTGTAAATGAATGATGAATGATTTTCACACCACATTTTAGATTAAACTTTTTTTTTTTTTTTTTTTAATACATGCAAAATATATCTGTTCATTTGATTTGATTTAGTGCAGCCTATAGATGTTAAACTGTATCTACCAAAATTTCGTCTGTATTTGAATTCTCTTGGATAGACATTAGTTTGATCATAACGTAAAGTTTAATGAAGCCTCCCTATATGATACAGATTTACAGTGCCAAGTTTGGACCTTCTGCTATAACTAATTCTGTATTGATAAGTATAAAGGATTTAAGTCCATATTCTTGATTTTTCAGGAGACGAAAAATAAAGTTAAACTAACTAAAAACTACTTAGAAGAATCGATTAGGAAAAAGGGATTATGTTGATTTATACCCTTTATACCATTCAGTGATTATCAATCTTCATTTGATGAAGGGAAAATATTGAACTGAATATTTTATACCAAAGATTAATGCTAAATTTCTGACTTGAATCTTTTTTTACCAATGGATTTTCTCAAAGACTAAATGGCATGGATTTAAATCCTTTATACCAATGGATAGAGAATTTTTTTCTGAGTCTGACTATGTACATAACTCAAAATCGACCTTTTTGGACTTAAATCCTTTATACTTATCAGTACAGAATTGTTCTTGAGATATGCTGATAAGAATCACAGAAACACACATACAGACCAACCGCTAAAAAACTTATTTTCGTATTCAGAAGACCTCAAACGGGAAAATATAAACGAGGAAAAATCAATTTTCAAAATTTCCCCCCAAAACAATACTTTCTTTACCACAAATCTGGGTAAGAGTAAAATCCGTTAGCTGATAAAATAAAATTTAATTCTATCAATAAACTATAAAAACACAAAAATTACTTATTTATTAAAAGAGTTTCCTTCACTTTAGGTTTTATAACAATGTACTTACTTAAAGTAAATTTAACTAAAGAACACATTGTTACAAAATCCAAATAAGATAAGAATGGTAATTAGCTGCTGAAACATTGGATTCCAATAATCCTTTCTCAGAGTAGTTACCTTAGTCATAAGTATTGATTACTTGGAACTATATCACTTTTTATTTACATATCGATAATTCTAGTAAAATGATTCGCAATATATTTCATTCGAATTTTTTGAAATGCAGAAATATTACTTTTTATATTTTTTAATAGCTTTTATTTTTTACTGAATAAATATCATTTAATAGGTAAATTATTATTTATATTACTTACAATGTTTTAGCAGGTAATTCAACATAATGATAATTACCTCCTGAAATAGTTTTCCAATATTCTTTGCCAAGATTAGTTATTTTCGCCACAAAAGTTGAATGCTTCACGAATTTATCGCTTTTTATTTACATATTAATAACACAGTGTTTATAATGAGTAATATATATTATTCTTCGACCACATTTCATGAAACCATGGAAGCATCTGCGCAAGCGCTAACTCAACGAGTCCAATGCTAAAATAGTGGTGACAGTCATCTGAATCAGAGAAAATAAGCACAGAGCGCGGAATTATTGGATGTTTTCCAAATTTCAAACTGTCGGTCAAGCTGGCATACCTCCAACATTTTGGACGCGTCCTCACTCCTAGTTTTAGGATATGTGGCCGCATTGTACTCTGTATATATTTTCTAAATGAATGTAAAAAACGTATTTTCTATGTCTTTCATTCACTGAAAAAAATTACGGCAAGAAAATACTCAAAAATGAGTAAAATTACGTCAAAATTGAGTAGGCCACAAACTCAAAATAGCTCCGAAGCAAATGTACTCAAATTTAAGAAACACATGTACTTATTATTGAGTATATTAACATGCCCAAAAATCGGTATCGACCTTCAGGAATCCCAATATCTCAAACATAGATTATATTTATGCATTCTTCAACAATATAGTTTTGTAGATTTGAGGGAATAAATTTTGTGTCTGTAAATACTATTAAATACTATTGTAAAAATACTATTAAAGAACCTCTTTATGTTTAACATATTTAAAATAAATTATGAAGTGAACTGGTATTAATTTTAAAACGTGCAATATTTCACAAGTGAGACAAGAAAGTTTTCATTTTCGAAATAAAATGAAAACATTCCAAAATGGGTGTCTCCAATTACTCGTTTTTGAGCCATAGATCTATATATATAGATAATATATATAGATCTATCATCCCCATGTTATCGAGAAAGAAATTTTGATGCCGAAAAAATGTTCTAAAATCAGCCATTAGAGAGTATTGAAAAAAATCTGGAGTGACTCCACTCGACTTTCCGAACATTGAGTCATTAACAGTTTTGTAGATAAAGTAAAGAAAGAGGAGTTGTTAAACAAACAAAAGAGAGAAAACCATAATAAAGTGTTTGAGTATTTTTCTCCATCTATTTCACGTTGTTTTATTGAACGCTACTGAACTTTGAGCCCATAGATCATAATGATAAAGAATTTTTCGTTGTGTCCCTGTAAAAACCTATAAATGCTAAATTCACCAAAATGCTTATAGTTAGTGCAACAGTGATTTATAATACTCATATAAATTTTCAGCTCAATTGAATAAGGCGTTTAGATGCTATCGTACTTTTAAAAATTTAGTCCCATAGGCCATAATGATAAAGAATTTTTCTTTGTGTCCCTGTAAAAAAACTGCAAGTGCTAGATTCACCAAAGTCTATACAGTTAGTTCAACTGTGATCTATAACATGTGTACAAATTTTTTGCTCAGATTAATAAGGCGTTTAGGCTCTATCGCACTTTTAAAAATTTGGCCCCATAGGCATAATGATAAAGAATTTTTCTTTGTGTCCCTGTAAAAAAACTATAAGTGCTAGATTCTCCAAAATCTATACAGATTGAGTATTTGTGACCTATAATATGTGTATAAATTTTTTGCTCAATTGAATAAGGCGTTTAGATGCTATCGCACTTTTAAGATTTTGCTCCCATAGGCCATAATGATAAAGAATTTTTCTTTGTGTCCCTGTAAAAAAACTATAAGTGCATTCACCAAAATCTATAGGGTTCGTACTATGGTGACTTACAATATGCGTACCAACTTTCAGGTTAATTGAACAAAGCGTTTAGACGCTAGCGTGTTCACTCACAGACATACACACATACACACATACACACATACACATCCCATAGGCCATAATGATAAAGAATTTTTCTTTGTGTCCCTGTAAAAAAAACTATAAGTGCTAGATTCACCAAAATCAATAGGGTTTGTGCTACGGTAGTTTGCAAAATGCGTACCAACTTACAGCTCATTCGAGTAAAGCGTTCAGACGCTTGCGTGTTCACTCATACACATACATACATCATCGTAAAAATAGTGAAAACGGACTCAGGGGACCTCAAAACGTATAGAAACATCAAAATCTCGAATTCGGATTTTTGACATGATTACAATACTTTCCTCACTATAGTGTTCGGAAAGTAAAAAAGAATTAAAAGAAAAATGAATTTGAAACTGTATCTGGAGTTTTTCATTCACCTTTAGTAAATAAATTATTCATAAATTTTATTTACTAAATTATCCGTGTGTATTCCTGCGTGTGATTTACTCGGGGAAAGGCAGCCATTAGAGTGACTTTTCGCGAAAAAAAAGGTATCACTTTTCTCCTCTCGCTGACCAATCTATATCTTATTACTATATCTATGTTTTGAGCACTTCATTTTTGCATAGTGTTTCCTGTCACTTTTTTTTTTTTCCCGAACATACATAAGTAAGGAAATTATTGTAATCATGTCAAAAATCCAACTTTGAGATTTTTGTATTTCTATACGTTTTGAGGTCCCTGAGTTCATTTTCACTATTTTTACGATGATGTATGTATGCGTGATTATGTGCGTGTGTGTATGAGTGAACACGATAGCGCCTAAACGCTTTGTTCAAATGAGCTGTAAGTTGCTACTTATGTTATAGGTCACCAATGCACAAATTCTATTGATTCTGATGAATCTTACAGGGACAGAAAGGAAAATTCTTTATCATTTATGGACCCAATTTTGAAAAAGTGTAATAGCGTCTAAACTTCCTTATTTCTCTGCGATGAAAATTTATACACGTGTTATAAGTCACCGTCGTGCGAACTGCATAGACTTTGGTGAATATGGAACTTATAAATCCAAATGGGATTTTATATATTGAGTCACGTCTCGACTTGCGGACAAGACAAGCTTTTATATTTTTCTACAAATACTTAATATGCAAACTATGTACAAAAATATTAATTTCATAACTTAAGAATACTGTCCACTGTAAATGAAGCATTTCTTTAAACTTCTTAACAAATATAACAAATAAGTAATTTTGATTAACCTTATAAAATATAATTTTTAGTATAAGACAATTTGTATTTAGAATAAAAGCTTTTCAACATCTAATCCTAATGTTACAACATATTTTTAACAAGACGAAAAAAATAAGGAAAAGTAAAATTCACAATGACTACAATTTAACACTTCTTCATTAACATTAAAAATAATATGCTGCACTTCATATAATTCAGATTTTTTTTTTTTTTTTCTCTAAAGGTTAAAAAAAAAAAAGCAACTATTTCTTTTAAGATAATATAAGCGTGTTTGCGCTTTAAATATATGTTTATCGAGAAAATAAGTTGTTTACTAACTCTAAGCATGATAAGAATGCTAATTACCGGCATAAATATCGGATTTCAATATTCCTTCCAGATAATACTATGGCCACAAAAATAGATCGTTTGCGGACTTGTTAGTTTTCCTTTTTATTTAAACGGCGGCAAATTATGTTACATAATGAGCAAAGATAGAGTATCATTTTACATTTAAATATCTTATGCCAGTGGTATCTTAAGAATTATTTTTTTACCCGTTGGGCACTATATTTAATTTAGTGAACGTATTCTCGATTATATTGTATTAATTTCGTCGAAAATTGTTTATGTAATTATTTTCAATTACATACGGATTAATTAATGACGTATAATATAAGGAGATGCATAAAAGAAATACCGATTTACATGGATGGAAAATACAGAAAAAGGTTTTTAAGTAAATATCAAAGTTTTCCGAACAATTTTTACCTTTTAACAATGTACAGAAACATAGAGACAGATAAAAATAAAATATTCTATAATGTCTTTTAGATTCATCAACAAATATCATACAAAATAACAATGATTGTGTAAAACTCGTTTAAACCAAGTGATAAAAACAATTAGGAACACATACTCCCATAAAAAAGTACATTTTATTTAACTGCCACTGAATATTCTTCTATATATATATATATATGTATATATATATATATATGTATATATATATATATATATATATTATTTATATATATATATATATATATATATATTAAACAACGCTACCTATTTGTTGAAATGTACAAATATTTAATCAATACAGCGTCTTAAAATAAAGATTTCTGCATACTATGCCGTTTACATAATAAGCAATTTACATACTTCAGATTTTACATATTAAACTCTACACAAAAAAAGCATTTTAGTGCAATTATATACGATATGAGCTCAGATATAGCTATCCAAAAAATAGCAGAAAAATGCTAAAAGCCCCGCACTTATCGACCACTATGCCCCCAAATTAGATCAAGAAAATTTTTCATAATAACCTTCTTGGATATCAAGTTTTTTACAATTATACGATAGAGAAGCTGAGATATAACCTCGTAAATGGAGCATACGGGCATACGTGTTAGGGGACATTCACCAAAGTTTGATAAACACTAATTTATGTCAAGAGTGCAACACTGTATGTTTTTATGAAATTCCGCGCAATAGTTCAGGATTTACAGCCGCCACAAAATTTTGGTCAGATGGAGATTTTCTAAAAATAGTCAAGGCAATATGAAACGAGTAAATTGATCAAAAATTTTTAAGAATACTGCCTTTTCTTCTACGTATTAGAAGAAAGTACAATTGTAATGTATTCTGGACGTACAAATTCTGGTTATTCAATTCAGCACTTCGTGGTTAAGTATCACAATTCCGCAAATAGCTTGCGGGTGTAGGAGAATAAGTTCAATTCTCTCCTGGCCCTGGGTGCTATTGCAATTAGAACTTCTCCATATATAGAGCTGTATAGCTCTTACAAATACAAAGTAGTTAGAACTCTTACATATACAGAGCAGTTAGAACTACTACATATATAGAGTACTCGTACGTGTATAGAGTAACTTTAATTGCAATGGGCTCTAGCGTTGCGGCTTCATGAAACTTTTCACACATGACCACTGCAATGAAAACTGCAAAATTCTCATGTTTATATTTGTATTTTACGAGGGGAGGGGAGTGAGTTTTTAATGTACAGGGAAATATTTGTATCCCATGGAGAATTTCGCAAGAAATGAAGAATAGAATGTCAGCTGTGACAGAAAACAATAAATGATGTGGCCACAGCAAAAGAGCTTCTTGTTTTAATTTTATCAAGTGCTATCTGTTCTCATGTAGATGAAGATTTACAAGCGGACCTCAACTCAAGCATACAAGTCTATATATTTCAACAACAAGAACAACTGTAATTTTGTCAAAAAGATTTCAAACTATTTTTAATTGAATATTAACAACAATAAATTAATACCTAATGTTGTTTGTAATAATAGTCTTTTTTGTTTCAGCATCAGTTTTTAGTACAATGTTTTAAATTTGTTAATAACATTTTAAAATTTGGATGACATAAATAAACAAATAAATAAAAACAGTTGGCCAACCAAACAAAGGTTGCACAGCTATTGACGCCTCTATCTTTGAAGGTTCTCTATGTAGCTTTAGAGTAGAGTTAAATTCGTTTAACATTTCAAAACATAACCTAGCATTTCAGCCATTAATACGTTTTCTGATAGTAAATTGATCGCAAAAATTCTGTTGAAAGACTATATATTATCTATGAGAATATTGAATTTTAATATTTTTCTTAATCAAAAGAAAATATGAAAAAAAAAACAGATTTTTAAATTGTAATAATTTTATTAACATATTACTAATAGTAATGATACGTTCTTATTGCAGGGAAAATAGGAAAATTCTAATTGATCAAAATTGTTTAGGAGAGCGGTATAAAAATTAAAAATACGTATTTATTTATTTTATTAAATTATTTATTTTTTCAAAAATTAAAAAAAAAAAAAACTGCTTTAATTTTTAACATAGGTTTCTTCCATACTTTGTTTTAACCTTTTTATTAATTTATATTTTGTACTTATTTCTAACAGTTGAGTTGAGTTGTGGGGATTAAGGCAGATTGACTGTTCTAGAGTCTTAGGCTTGAGGGGGAGTGCCCTGCGTGGGGGGTCTTTCTATGGGGTATTTACGCAAATTTCAGAGAAAACCACGGAAATCTCCGAATGACCAGACTGACAAGCGCGACCTGGGATCGAACGCAGCACTTCACATCTAAAAGCTTTGAGCGCAGAACCACTCGGCCGATAATGGTTCCTTATTTCTAGCAGATAAAAATTAAAGCAAGTTTTAACCTTTCTGAGAAATCCTGTTTTCTGTCTATAATATCAAATTATTTTCGAAAATTATATCATACTTAGATAATATCTGCGATATTCCGATACGTCAACTTTTCAAATATCGAGAAGATATCTTGTTTTACAAATATTAATAGAAAACTCATGAAATTATAACATTCCGTATATTTTCTTTAAAATTTCGTTCAAAATATGATTTAGAAAAGACGTACACTAAGGGACAAAAAAAAAAAAAGCCGCACTGCAGAAAAAATGACATATACCTTTTTTATTTGTAATAACTTTAAAAATAATATTTGAAACAAATAAAACAGTCTTGTTTGCATAATATCAAAGGTATGAAATGATACCTATGTACATTTTTGATTTAATAATTCGCTTTATTGCACTCTACGAAGTACTTTTTAAAAATCTGCATAAATTTTTCTTTTTGTGCATAATGTAATAATCATACACTTTGTATTCTATTATGATTTATTATATGAAATAAAGAAGTTATATTTTAATATATGAAATAAAATTATTTATTTGTTAGATCTCAGCAATTTTTTATTAAAAATATGTATTCTGCATTGGGTTAATTCCGCCTTTATATGGAATTACTGCTTTAATGCAGAATGGCATAATTTTATACAGTGTTTTAATATAAACCTCAGAAATTTCAATCTGCCAGATATCACAAATAATATTTCTTGTTCTGGCAGAGTTATAGGCTACAAATTTCGAATCCTCTCCCCTCTCTCCCGCCATTTTACACACAAAAATTTTTTGAGCGGATCGCGATTAGGACTATTTCCATGTGTGGTAAAGAAGAAATTCTACTATATCCTTTGTGGGATTTAACTTAAAGTGAAAAAAGATATGATTACTTACAGAATTATAGGTTCTCATGGGAATGGATAAGAAATTTTGACAATTTGAAGTGAATAAACTTACCACAGACGCCGTGTAGTAAGGTGCATTATCATCTTGAAATGTTGTTTGCGGAAATGCCCAAGATACCTCCAAAATAGTCGGCCAGGCACCACTTTTATGAAGATTGTGTTTTATTTTGAGTTAATTGATCCCTTGAGCATAAAAATTTTCCCGACTGTTTGAAAAGTTATGCACCTTTGTACCATAATGTACGGAGAATGTGTCACCGTTTCAAAAGTGCGATTTTCATTAAGTCGGTCATATTTTCGTTGTCAGATTTGCTTGTTTTCATTAGCTCGAAATAACCTAAACTTGACTCATCAAAGAGAACCAGTTCATCCCACTAATTAACTAATATATTTTTTTTCATTTTTTTAGCCATCTGAGGTCTTAATTTCTTAATTCGTTTCACTAAGAATGGAATTTTTTCAAATTTTCACTCATTTAAACCTGCTTTATTTAATAGTTGCTGCACTGTAGTTAAAGAAATTATGCTGCTAAACACGTTTCTGAATCTCTTTTATGTTCTAAATGTAATACAAACCGATTGTTGGAGGGATGCCAGCTTGGCCAACAGTTTGGAATTTGGAAAACATCTAGTAATTCCTCTTTATGTTATTACTCTATTTCTCTGAGTCAGATGACTGTCACCCCTATTTCAGCATTGGACTCGTTGAGTTAGCACTTGCGCAGATGCTTCCATGGTTTCATGAAATGTGGTCGAAGAATATATACAACAATGTGATAATGTTACAAGTCATTTATATAGGTCTTTATGATGCAGGATGGTCCAAAGTATTTCCACTCTTATTTATTTTGTGGTTAATCCTCTAATTGCATTCTGGACAAAATCGATAGTGGGCAATGTGAGTTTATACATGTTTTTGCATGTCTGTAGTTCCAGACAATTTTGTCCAGTATTTTTTTGAAAACCGAAAAGAGTTTAAAAAAAAAAAAAAAAAAAAAAAACCTTCTAATAATTTGAACATCCATTGTACTTTTGAGTTAAAAAAAAAAAAAAAAAAAAAAAGATGCAATAATGATTCTTTGATCATCATATTAATTTTCTATAAAGTTATCAATAACTTTAGAAACGGAATAAAACAGTAAAAATGATATGAATTGGCTTAAAAATATCTTTAAGTATTCCCCTGTTAAGTGTAAAATTACTATTAAATTCTAAAACTATATTTCGATTTTAAAAATTTAATATAAACATTTATACATTATTAATATATAAAAAATTAAATAGAATTAAATAAAATATAAAAAGAAAAATGAATAAAGTTCAAGTAGTTATTTCAAAATAAAACCGAATTAGCGATTGGTTAAGTTTGGTACTACTTTTTTTTTTCTTTCTTTAAATTTGTGACACAAAATATTTATTGTGTAATTATTATTTTAATATTTAAAATAAAATATTCTGCTCGCCGCCCCTCCCTTTTTTCTCTTTTTTGTACATTAATTTTACTTGATTTGTAATAGTGCAAAATTAAACTTTTAAATCATACCACAAACAAATAAATTTTCAATTTTGTTACAAATTATGCCAAAGAATGTTTCTAATTCATTTTAATATAATCTGCTTCCTCCCAAAAGCGAAATTCCAAATATTTAAATAAACCATCGCATTTGTTACAAAGATGTTAAAATTTATTCATTTCATCTTCATTTTTGAATATTTCATCTTATATTGGAATTTCCTTTACTTTTTTTAAAATTTGATTTAAGCTTTGCAATTATGCTAATTTTAAAGCCTTAACATCGAAAGATAGATTATTGTTCTAGAAAATATTAATGCGGGAAACAGGTGAAGATAGTTAAAAAGAATCCGTTTTATGAAGATTTAAATTAAATTTCCGTCGTAGAAAATTATTTCAAACGTCTAAAAGATCATTAATGGGTGTAATTTTTGATTCAAAACTATTAATGTGTAATGGTAACTTCATTTTATGGTTTGAATGAATAAATACTTATCGTTTCAATATTTTATAAGCATAATGAACAGTTCATTTATTTTCTTTATCTGTTCAATTTAATAAATTTCATGACTAGATTTTGGTTATTGAAGAGTAAAAGGTTTTTCAGTTACTGACCGTAAAAATAAAGTTATGCCCATAAAACTGTCGTGACATTTTTCTTGAAGAAGGGTAGTGACCCCTTTATGAGCAATCATCACTCTGAATTCTACAACAATATTTGTACCCATATTTGTTACAATAACCATATTTGTTACAATTTTTTAACAAAAATTAGCAATATCCGTATTTGTTAAAAATACGGATATAGTATTGTTTTGTTACAATTAGTATTGTTTTGTTTTTTCTTTTAAAGAAAGAAGCTAGCCGTATATTTTAATAGCCAGTTTTCCGAATATTATTGAAATTTCTTAAAGTGTATATAAAAACAAGAAAGAACAATCATACAGTACGCATTGATTTTTAACACTTTCCAAATGTACGTAATTCTTGTATCGTGTAACATTTAATATTCTTTACCTACGTTATCCCACAACAGACAGACGGACTTAAAAATATACAGATAGTCTAATTTATTTTAAAATCATTCTTAGGCATTTTGGAAAGTGTTAAAAAGGCTTAACGCAAAAGAAAATGCAGCCGTTAGATTATAATTACAGCTTTTAATCTATCTGAATATTTTAATGTAACCCTGTAAATCTGAAATTTAATCAAATCATATTCTATACAAAACATTACTTCAGAATATTAACAATACATGTCAATATTTTTATGATTTTTACATTAGAAATTTTTTTTAATATAACTTTTAAAAATGTCTTTCCTAAAATGGAATGCATTCACTTTTTTTTTTACCCTGTACACAAACTAGTTGTACAGGACCTATTAATATCATTTTAAATAGGGAACATTCCATAGTGAACTTGATTGTATCATTTATTTTTTTAATTCTCAAAATATTTACGGACGCTAGGAGCCGGAGACAAACATGTAGAAAGATAGACAATCGGACAGACAAATGCACAAATTTAAATCATATTCCCATTAAAATTATAAGAAAGTGTTAAAACGCCTAATTTAAACGAAAGTGCAATTCCAGCAAATTTTTATTAATAGCTCTTAATAGAACTGATTATTATTGTGTGGCCCTGTAAATCTAATGCTAACCATGCTATATTACATAGAACGCACTCTTTTGTGCATACGAATAATATATTTCAATTGCATTAAGCTTTGTAGAAAGTAAAATTATTTAAATTTGGTTTATAAAAATAACTCTCATTGAACGTAATGCTTTGGAATACTTTCCAGTGTCCCTGTACACAAACCAGTTAGAAATGTTCTCTATTTTACATAGAAAACATCCAATAGGGAACTTGAATAATATATTAAATTTCATTAAAGTCTCTGTACAGTAAAGGCATTAAAATATGGTTTATAGAAACGCCTCTTTTAGAACACAATGCTTTCTAATAATTTTGGGTGTCCCTGTACACAAACCAGAAGAGGTATTCACTCCATTTTCAAAAGGGGACATCCGATAGTGAATTTCAATAAATATTTCAACAATTGTAGACTGGAAAACAACAATGACATAAAAAAGTACATCTTATGGCGAGTTTGAAAAACATACGTACAGTCGTTTTTAAAGGAACGCACTTGCGACACCTAAAATTGAGTTATTTTTACATGACGCCTGCCTATTAATTTTTCTGAACTAACCAACTAATTCATAAACATGACATATAATGGAGCATAGCAACTTTGCAGTTTCTGCAAATTTTCTACATACATATATTAGAACATAGCAACTTTGCAGAAAATTGTTAATGGTGTTTTTTGAGATACGGACTTGGGATTTTTCAATTTTCACCAAAATTTGCAAAAATCATCTGTTCACCAGACCTCTCACAACTCTGAAGTTTCGTATTCCTCTATTTTGTAGTTTCGGAGATTTGATAGTCAGAATCTTCCCCCCACCCCCACCCCCCCCACACACATGCTGATCAATTGTCTAAAACCACATTTTTGGACTCAGAAGACCTTAAAACATTAAAGTTCACCCATCAGATTCACACATTAGGGGAAAACTCGATAACGAATTTTTTGACCGAATGCAATACTTCCATTGTCTACGAAAGTCAGGTAATGGAAGTAAAAGTGAATTTCAGGAAATATCAAAACGTATAAATACATAAAATTTAGAAATTGATCGAATGTTTGGAAAGTTAAAAAAAAAAAAAAAAAAAAAAAGCAAGAAATTGCATAAGAGATGGTTATAAAAGAAACAATAATATCACACTTTTAAATATGTTCATGAAGTAAGTTCCACACACACACACACACACACAGAAGTGAATTGCCTTCAATATTTAATAAATGAATAAAAAATGAGCAATAAATCATAATAAATCAGGATTCATAAAAAAAAAAAAGATAGAAATAAAACCGAAACAATTAATGTGTTATCATATAATGGTGTTCCATTAAGAAACTGTTCCTAAAATAATAAATTAAAGAAAAAAATCTGGAGTGACTCCACTCGACTTTCCGAACATTGAGTAATTAACAGTTTTGTTAGTAAAATAAAGAAAGAGGAGTTGTTAAACAAACAAAAGAGAGAAAACCATAATAGAGTTTTTGAGTATTTTTCTCCATATATTACACGATGTTTTATTTAACGGTACTGAACTTTGAGCCCATAGATCATAATGATAAAGAATTGTTTTATTTTGTCCCTGTAAAAACCTATAAACGCTTATAGTTATAGTTTATTCACCAAAATGCTTATAGTTAGTGCAACAGTGATTTATAATATTCATATAAATTTTCAGCTCAGTTGAATAAGGCGTATAGATGCTATCGCACTTTTAAAAATTTGGTCCCATAATCCATAATGATAAAGAATTTTTCTTTGTGCCCCTGTAAAAAAACTGTAGGTGCTAAATTCACCAAAATCTATTTAGTTGGTGCAACTGTGACCTATAACATGTGTACAAATATTTTGCTCAGATTAATAAGGCCTTCAGACGCTATCACACTTTTAAAAATTTGGCCCCATAGGCCATAATGATAAAGAATTTTTCTTTGTGCCCCTGTAAAAACACTATAAGTGCTAGATTCTCCAAATTCTATACAGACTGAGTATGTGTGACCTATAATATGTGTACAAATTTTTTTATCAGATTAATAAGGCGTTTAGACGCTATCGCACTTTTACAAATTTGGCCACCATAGGCCATAATGATAAAGAATATTTCCTGGTGTCCCTGTAAAAAAACTATAAGTGCTAGATTCACGAAAATCAATAGGGTTCTTAGTATGGTGACTTACAGTATATGTACCAACTTTCAGCTTATTCGAACAAAGCGTTTAGATGCTAGCCTGTTCACTCACAGACATACACACGCACATACATACACACATACATACACACATACATACATGCACACATACATACACACATACATACATACACACACATACATACATCATCGTAAAAATAGGGAAAAAGGACTCAGGGGACCTCGAAACGTATAGAAACATTAAAATCTCAAATTCGGATTCTTGACATGATTACAGTACTTTCCTCACTATAGTGTTCGGAAAGTAAGAACAGTAATAAATAAATTATGGAATGGACTAAAACAAGTTTAACTTAATCAAGACTGAAAAAAAAAAAAATAAAGATCACATAGTTTATGGAATTGACTAAAACAGGATGAATAATTTACGAAATTCTTTATTGCATCGTTTTTATTCGTAATACGTTTCAGTAAATATCACTTCTCACATATGATCAAACAACTCAAAAATTCGGGAACTGCAAGTTAAAAATTCCGTAATATAAGGTATTTTTCATTTTCACTTTAGTTTATAAGTATGTTTTGTTAAAACCTTTATTATTATTTTTATTATTATTATTATTATTATTATTATTATTATGCACGATATTTTTCAACAAACGTTCAAGTCGGATTTTTTCAATGAATCACATTCACATGTAATGAATCATAAAACCTTGTAAAGAAATTTGCTGTTTTAAATATGGCAACAGCCAGTTTCTGTTTATGTTAGAATAAAACTGTGTGTAGGTAAGTCCATTTTATTCTTTATTTGCGTTATCACATGAATAGCTATGAGTTTATATTAAGATAAGTTTTAAGTTTTAAATAAAACATCTTAGTTTTAAGGAGGATTTAGAATTCAGAAAAGTATGCATAGTTACGAAGGACATTTTCAAGATGGCACCCGGTCTTAACTCTCTTAAAATTGCAATAATCTCCCAAACCACGAAAATTCGGAAAACATTTTCGGAACATATTTTTAAATTTATTATTTTTAAATTTATTATTTTTAAATTTATTATTATTTTTATTAATTTATTATTTATAAATTTATTATTTTAAAATTATTATTTTTAAAGTTCATATTTTTAAATGGTCTTTCGATGGATGTAACTTATATGGTTGACTTATATGTGTGCTTTAAGCTGATTAGCTTATTTTACAGGAATGGTGCAAACGAGGAATACGATTACAGACAAGGGTGATTATATGTAAGGAGATGCACATACATTTTAAATGCATTAATACACATGCATATGAATGTTTGTGCTTTGATATATATATTACCTTCTGATAATTAAAGATTTATCATAAATGTCAATATACGTATTTTTCTTTCGCTTTATTAATTCACTCAACAAAAAAAGAAAAATAATGATTCTAATGAAAAGATAAAGTCAATTTGTTTAGAAATATCCTGAGGAGGAGAATTATTTAATTCATTATTGTATTGAATATTTAAAAACAAGTGTAACAAACTTTAATTTCTTTAAATTTTCTGATAATTGAAAAATAAAATTCTGTGCATCGAGTTTTGTATGTAAGACATTCAAATATTATCTGACTTTACAAATTTGAATTATTGGATCATCCCACATACAAACATGCCACCTAGAATAAGATATAAACAAATAAATAAATGAAAATTATGCTAAATAAGAATTTTGAAGCATTTGAATATAATCTGCTTCCTTTCAAAACCAAAATTACAAATATAGTGAAATAAACCATAAATTTTGCTACCAAGGTATTTCAATTTATTCTACTCATCTTAATTTTAACCATTTCGTTTCTAATCTCATTTCGGAACTTCTTTTTTGTTACCATTTGTCTTTTGCTTTGGAATTATGCTAATTTAAAGGTCTTTATTCATTTCAACGTCGAAAGAAAGATTACTGTTTTGGAAAAATATTAATACATAAGACAGGTGAAGACAGTAAAAAAGAATTCGCTTTATGAAAATTTAAATTAAATTTTCTTCGTAGAAAATTATTTCAAACATCTGAAATGACACTGATGGAAGCAATATTTGATTCGGAATAATTCATGTGTGTTAGTACTTGGTTTTATGGTTAGAGAAATAAAATATTTAATGTCTTAATTTTTTTTTATTTAGTGCACTTTTTGTTCATTATTTTACATTATCTACTTAATGAAGAAAAAGAATAATATAAAATTTTCTTCCGAAAATGTATTTGTTTCAAATGTAACAGTTTTTTTTCTTTTTTTTTTAAATAGTTCGATTTAATATACCTTTCTCTTAAGTATTAACAATTTAAAATCTATTAAAAAAAAAAAAAAGGATTTTTAAACTATAAAAAAACTTAGTCTGCTATTAAAATGCACTGAAATTTTGATATTTAATCCATATGAATAGGAACTTTTTAATCTTGTTATTTATGTTATGAAATATTCATCAACTGAAACATAAACCTTTTTGAGAAATACAACGAGAAACTTTCCACTATCAAAAGACAAAATAAAAGCACAAGGCTTGAAAGGAAAATAGTTCACACTCATAAAATTAAGCAACAAATTACAGTAATTGCATTGAAAAACATTTGGGGTAGTTAGAGGTTAGGGTATTTTTATCTTTATATTGTTATTATATTTTTCTCTGTATTTTATACATTGTCGCTCATGATAGCTCACAAAGTTATCATTAATTAAATATCAAAATTTAATAAATTGTCCTGCTTTTTTTTTTTTTTTTTTTTTTTTTTTTTATCTTTCAGAAATCTCTGAAGTTTTCACATCCAATGTCAATAGTGCAATAAAGTAATGAAATGTCTTGAACTTCAAAATTATGAAAATCCTCTCAATAAAAAAAAGAAAAATATTGAAACATGAATCAATTGACAATATAAAGTTAATTCGTTTAGAAAAAAAATAAATGCCGGTGATCATTGAATTTATTTTTGAAAATTTGAAAACAAATGAAACAAATTTTTAATGTATTAAGTTTTATTTTCATTGAATATAAAATACTTTATATAAATTTTTGTTTATATAATATTCAAATAGTGTAAAAACCCGAATTTTCAAAGCATTCCACAAATATAAACATTTCTCTTATAAAAATAATTTAACAACAACAAATCCTGAAAAAGAAAGTTTGAATATAATCTACTGAATATAATGAATATAATGAATTCATTATATTTGAATATAATGAATTTGAATATAATCTACTTTCTCCCGGAAGTAAATTTCCAAGTATTGAAGTAAACCATAAATTTTGTTATGAAGATATTTCGTTTTATTCTTTTCATCTTTATTTTAACAATTTCGTTTTTAATCTCATTTCAGAATTTTTTCTCTCTCCCCCCGCCCCAATACTATTTAATTTTAACTTTAGAATTATGCTAATTTTATGGTCTTTATTCATTTCAACGTCGAAACAAAAATAATTGTTCTGGAAAAATATTAATACAGGAGACAGTTGAACACAGTTGAAAAGATTAATTCACTTATTGAAGAGTTAAGTTAAATTTTTGTCAAAGAAAAATATTTGAAACATCTAAATTGACATTGAAGAATGCAATATTAGATTCAAAATAATTCATGTATATTCATGCTTCATTTTATGGCTAAAAATATAAAATATTCATACCTTAAAAATTTTCACGTTTAGTGAGCTACTTGTGCATTATTTTACATGAACAGGGGGGGGGGAATCACGTTAAAATTTAAAATTGTTTTTAATTTTAACGTGAATTTAAAATTGCTATTAAAGTCATCGAAAAACGTATTTGGTTCAGAAGTAACTGATTTTTTTTTCCAATAATAATTTAGTGTACTTTTAGCTTAAAAAAGTATTAACGATTTAAAAAATATTAAAAATAATTATCCATGAAAAAAAAAAAAAATCGGTAAAATACATTTAAAGATAATCTTCAGGAAAAGTGCAGGAAACCTACAAGTATTTCTGACTTCCTGATATTAATCGGTATGAAAACTAAAAAAAAAAAAAAAAAAAAAAAAGGGGGGGGGGGGTTCTTGAAGGAAACCTGCTATTTTTAAGTTTATTAAAAATACATGCACAAACCTTTAAAATATCTGCAATATTTTATAAGAAGTCAAACATACCTGCAATATACTTGTATTTTTAGGTTGACTTTTTATCTAGGTATTAAAAAAAAAGAAAAAGAAAGAAAGAAAGAAATCCTAAAATACTTTATTTCGAGTTTTGTTTATATAATATTCAAATAGTGTAGAAACATGAATTTTCAAAGCACACATAAATAAACATGTCTCTTATAAAAAATAACTTAACAAAAACAAATTCTGAAAAAGATAGTTTTCTAACTCATTTAAATATATCATAGTAAAAGAAACTGAAACGTTCATATTCAACTATTATGAATAAAATCTTTGTAAACTTGCCATTTTTTTAGGAAATATTCATTAACAGAAGCAAGAAATTGATTGAGAAATACAACGAGATACTGTCCCCAATTAAACGAAAAAATAAAAGCACATTCTAAAGTTTGAAAGATAAAGAACAAAAGCAATAAAAATTAAGCAACAAATTACAGTAAATGCAGTAAAAAGCTTTCAGGGTTGTTAACGGTTGAATTATTTCAATCTTTACGTTATTTTCTATGTACTAAGCACATTTTCTATCACAATAGGCCACATAGTTTTCATTCATTAAATATCACATTTAATAAATTTAACTAAAACATGCTTTTTTTTGCAGAAATGTATGTTGTTGCCACATTTGATATATATGATCTAAAAAAGTAGGTTTTTCTTGATTTATTCTCTCAACTCTAAAACTTCAAGATTATGAAAATTCATATCAACAATAATAATATTATATAGTTTTAAAAAATTAAAGAATACGCTTTTATAGAAATGTGAACTAAAAAACACAAAATATCTATCTTAATATTAAAATGCAGGGTAAGAGAAAATCGTATGAGTGACACACCATAATATTTACATGCATTTAAATCTTTAATTAAAATAATTTAGAATTAAACAAAAACCTTTTTTTTTTAAAATCTTACCTGACTGGGATCGAACACTAGACCTTTGGGTTCGTAGTGCGGAGCTATACTTCAACGCCACGGTGTTCACGTAGGGAAAGTCTGTTTTTTTTTTTTTACAATATAGATTTTTTGTTTGCTCCCAGAGCGGTTACAAACATGCAAACATACATACAAACATACATACAAGCATACATACAAGCATACATACATACAGGTGAAGCTAGTAAAATCGTGTTAATTAAAAAAGTAAGATATTGGAAAAATATTCTTTTTTTTAGAAGTAAAAGTTAATTCGTTTTGAAAAATTTTTGTACTGTATATTTTAAAACAGGTGGAACAAACTTCTTTTTTTATTTTATGTTTTCTCATCATTGAATATAAAATACTTTGTATCGAGTTCTGTTGGTATAATATGCAAATCGTGTAGAAAAATGAATTTTCAAATTAAATGCATTCCACAAATAAACAAGACCTGCATAAAAATAACTTTACACACACATATTCTGATAAAAACGATTTTAAATTATTTAAATATAATCTACTTTCTCCCAAAACCCAAATTCCAAATATTAAAATAAACTATAAATTTTATTTCGAAGATATTCCAATTTATTCTTTTGATCTTCATTTTAACCATTTGTTTCTAATCTCACTTCGAAATTTCTTTTTTTTTTTTTTTTTTTTTTTTTTTTTTTTCCCTTACCATTAAATTTCAGCTTTGGAATTACGCTAATTTAAAAGTCTTCATTCAATTCATTGTCTTAAGATTATTGTTCTTGGAAAATATCAGTGCAGAAGACATGTGAACACAGATAAAAAGAATTCGCTTTATGAACATTTAAATTAAATTTTCTACGTTGAAAATTATTTCAAACATTTAAAATGACACTGATGGATGCAATGTTTGATTTAGAATAAATCATGTGTACTAATTTATTTTATGGTTGAAGAAATAAAATACTTATTACCTTAGAATTTTTCAAATTTAATGCACTTCATGTTTATTATTTCACATTATCAATAACGAAAAAAAGCAAGAAAAAAAACCATCAAAATGTTATAAAATTTCTTTCTTAAAATGTATTTGTTACAAAGTATTTTTTTTCTTTCGTAGCTTTTATGTTTTTTTAATAGTTCAATTTTGTGTTTTTTTAATAGTTCAAACTTTTGCTTAAAAAGTATTAACTGTTTGAAAATTGTTTAAAAAATCTATTTTCAAACTATTAATCAAAATCAGTCTAGCAGTAAAATGGTACTGAAATTTTGATATTTAATTATTATGTGTAGAAACTTTGTAAGTTTGTTAATTATGTTATGAAATAATTATTAACAGAAACATATAATGTTGCTTTAAAAATACAAAAAGAAACATGCTAACAATTAAACGAAAAAATGAAAGTACAATCTTCAGTTTGAAAGTAAAACAGCTAACGCCAGTAAAATTAGGCAATTATTGTATTGCAAAAGGTTAGGGTTGGGCTGAGGGGATTAAGGTCGACTGATTGTACTAGGATCCTAAGCCTTAGAGTGAGTGCCATCCGTGGGGTCTCTCTAAGGGGTCCTAGTCCGTATTTACGCAAGTTTCGGAGAAAACCACCGAAAACTCCAAACTGCTTGGCTGACAAGCGCGACCTGGGATCGAACGCGGCAACTCACGTCTACCAGCTTTGAGTGCAGAACCGCTCGACCGCTGGTGGGTCTATTTAGAGGTTGGACTATTTCAATCTTTACGTTGTTATCACTTTTTCCTATATATTATATGCATTATGTATCACGATATTTCACAAAGTTTTCATTCATTAAACACAAATTTAATAAATTTGACTAAAACTTGCTTTTTTTTTTTTTTTTTTTTTTTTTGCAGAAATCTATGATGTGTTTACATATAATAGCTATGATGTAAAAATTAATATTTCCTTGCTTTATTGTCTCCCCTCTCAAAATCCAAAATAATGAAAAATCATCTGAAAAAAAAAAAAAAAAAATATTGAAACAAGTATTTATTGAGAAGTTAAAATTAATTCATTCAGAAACATTTAAAGACCGATGAGAATTAAATTTATTTTTCTATTAAATATTTGTAAAAAGATGGAATAAACTTTTCTTATATATATATATATATTATGTTTTATTATCATTAAGCATAAAATATTTTGTATGTTTTATTTATATATAACATTCAAATTGTGTAGTAACATGCATTTTCAAAGTATCCCACGAATACAATGTTCCGTAGAAAAACAACTTTACATATATGAATTCTACATAAGAACGATTTAGCACGTTTGAATATAATATGTTTTCTCCCAAAAGCAAAATTCCAAGCGTTCAAATAAACCTTTAAATTTGTTACGAAGATATTTTACTATAATCTTCTCATCTTCATTTTAACCATTTCGTTTCTAATCTCATTTCGGAATTTTTTTTTCTTTTTTCTTACTGTTTGATTCCAGCTGTGGAATTATGCTAATTTAGAGGTCTTTATTCATTTCAACGTCAAAAGAAAGATTATTGTTCCGGAAAATATTAATGCAGGAGACAGGTGAAAACAGTTAAAAAGAATTAGTTTTATGAAAATTTAAATTAAATTTTCTTCGTAGAAAACTATTTTAAGCATCTGAAATGGCATTGATGGATGCAATATTCTATTCGGAATAATTCAATTGTAATGGTTTTTTGGTTGAAAGAGTGATACATTTATTGACTTAGAATTTTTAAGTTTATTGCCTATCTTGTTTATTATTTTACATTATCTGTGCAGGGAAAAAAAAAAAGCATGAAAGTAAACCTGAATACGACCAGTGTTGCCAGATTTTTCGACTTTTTTATTCAATAGTAACCAATAATTTTGAGAAATGATATTTGATATACATAAAAAATGAATCGAAACGAAGAATCGTCTATTACGTATTATCACTTCTCAAAATTGTTAGTGACAAATGAATATAAAAGTCGGAAAGTCTGGCAACACTGCATTCGACATAAATCTCCGTTTTGTAAACGTATTTGTTTTAGATCTAACATTTTTTTTTTCTTTTCATATAGTCGTTTTTTTTTTTTTTTTTCTAATAGTTTAATTTAATATACTTTTACCTTAAAATAGTATTAATAACTGAAAAACTATTAAAAAATGAATTTCAAACTATAAAAAAATCATATTCTGGTAGGAATATGACCAGAAATCCTGACGTTATAAGTACACTGAGAAAAAATTCTGTAACTGACATCTAGAATTGTGGCTCTAGAAAAAATAGTTCCATGTCATCTTTATAAATTCTAGTTCCCTTGAAAAGCGAGTTCTAGAAGCCCCTATTAGATTTCTAGAGCGTTTGCCTATATTCTCGAGGACAAAGTTTTTTAAAAATCTCTGCAAATAAGTGAGAATACAAGAGGCGGGTTTCAGCAACTATAATCTTGGTTTATTACCGAATTCTAGAAAATCAAGCGAGAATTTCTCGCAATATAAATGATTCAGAATATTTAGAGTATTCAGAATATTGTTTCACCATCTAGAAATGTGTACACTAGAAATTCTCGATCATTTCGTCTATTCAGTTTATTGGCATGCCTTATGCGCATAATTTGGAAATGTACATTTGTAGTTAAGGGATTTTGAAAATGGCCACTAATTCATTCTAGATTTTTTTCCGCTGTGTAGAAGCTTTGTAATCTTGTTATTTTTGTAACGAAATATTTATCAATAGAAATATAAAATTTCCTGAGAAATACGACGAGAAACTTTCCATAATTAAAAGAAAAAAATAAAGCACAATATTAAATTTGAAAGAAAAGCAACTAACGCTTCTAAAATTAAGCAAAAAATTACTGTAAATGTAATGAAAAGCGTTAAGGGTAGTTAGTGGTTGGATTATTTAAATCTTTACGTTCTTATCGTACTTCCTATATATTATATACATTATCTATCTCGTTAGCCCGAAAAATTTCTTCATTAAATACCAAATTAAATAAATTTAACTAAAACTTTTTTTTTTTTTTTTTACGGAAATGTATGAAGTGTTCACATATGATATCTATGATCTAAAAAAGTTGTGTTACCATAATTTATTGTCTCGAACTCTCAAATTTCAAATTGTGGAAAACATCTGAACAAAAAAGAAAAATATTGAAACAGGAATTAATTGAGAATATAAAATTAATTTGTTTAAAAACAAATAAATGCCGATGAGCATTGAATTAATTTTTGTATTGAATATTTCAAAACAGATGGAATAAATTTTTATTATGTTATGTTTTAGTATCATCGAACATAAAATACTTTGTATCGAGTATTGTTCATATAACATTCAAATAGAGTAGAAACCTGAATTTCCAAAGCATTCCACAAACATAAACATTTCTCTTATAAAAATAATTTAACAAAAACAAATTCTGCAAAAGAAAGTTTTCTAACACATTTGAATATAATCTACTTTCTCCCAAAAGCAAAATTCGAAATACAGAAATAAACCATAAATTTTGTTAGGAAGATATTTCAATTTATTCAAATCATCTTCATTTTAACCATTTCGTTTGTAATCTCATTTCAGTTTTTCTTCTTTTTTCTTACCATTTGACTTCAGCTTTGGAGTTATGCTAATTTAGAGGTCTTTATTCATTTCAACGTTAAAAGGAAGATTATTGTTCTGGAAAATATTAATGCACTAGACAGGTGAATACAGTTGAAAAGAATTTGCTTGATGAAAATTCAAATTAAATTTTCTTCGTAGAAAATTATTTCAAACATCTGAAATGACACTGATGGATGCAATATTTGATTCGGAATAATTCATGTGTATTGATGCTCCATTTTATGGTTGAAGGAATAAAATATTTATTAGCTTGGAATTTTTCATATTTAGGATCTTGCTTCTTTATTATTTTACATTATTCGTAGAAGAAGTACATGAAGTAAAAACATCTCTTTTTAAACTTCTCAAAAACATCTCACATTCGTTCTGTTTTAGAAGTAACTATTTTTTTCGTAGTTTTGGTGTTTTCTAATTGTTTAAATAAGTTTCTTTTTTATTTATTTATTTACTTTCAATTTATTGATCAACCCTGAAAGTTAATTTCAGAAGATTTTGGAGTGGAAGACTGATTTTTTATACCAATTATGTGAAAAATACCAGACGCAGACCTTCCGCTTTACATGGGGATGCTCAAATCATTGAGCTACCCTGGCTGTTTACTAGCTGGGCATTTCTCACATAACATTCATTGGCAAAGTCACCGAGTCTGTAAACACAGCTGTATCAGAATGGTATTTTTCACATAGCTGGTATAAAAAATCATCCTTTCACTCCAAAATTTTCTGAAATAAGTTTCCTTTTTCTCTTAAAAACAGTATTCACGATAAAAATAAATGTTTAAGAAAATATCTATACCGATATCCTGATATTTAATGATATAGTGTTTGGTTGAGTGTATTTCACGCCGTATTAGTACTATACTATGGGCTATTGGTGACAGTCTGGAACTCACATCGAAGTATGGACCACGTACATGCCATCACAATTTTTATCCTCCACGTAGGGAATGGCTTACCTGCTTCGGTAACTGCCAGGGGTATAATTTGGGATGAGAACATGTAGGGCATTGCGGCCACAACGGATTTTCAGAGCACCAGCCACCATTAAAATTTCAATGATTGTGAATAGAAACTTAGTAAGCTGCTTACTCATGGTATAAAACAGACAACAACAGCAGTAAAAAATTGCTTGAATAATACTACAAGAAATTCATACAATTAAGCAATAAAATAAATAAATAAAAAGTAAAACCACAATCGTAAGTTTGAAAACAAAAGAGCTAACGACAAACAGTTAAAAGAAATCACCACAGAGCTGGCGTTAAGTAATTGATACAAAACTTTGCATAAACACCATAAAATATTTGAACTCGCAACAATTGTTTCAGGTGAAGGAAAACACAATCATTCGTCAGGCGAATTAAATACGCACAAGTGCTGCAAACAAAGCGGCAACGAAGTATAAAAATAACTTAAAGCGTTGCCGCTAATAACTTAAACTTTTTTTTTCAGCACTCGCAAATTTTCTACTTTATTCGCCTTCAGCGCCTTCGCCTATTTAGGCACTTTCTACTTTATTCGCCTGACGAAGGATTGTATTTTCCTTCTTCCCGAAACAATTGTTGCAAGTTCTTATACTTTATGGTGTGTATTCAAATTTTGTACCAATTAACGCCTTACAAATTAAACACCAGTTTAAGCTAAATTTTTTCAAAAAAGGCAAGGGTTGTTTGCGGATTGATTATTTTAATTGATACATTTTACAGTGGCAGGTTTGTATGATATGAATTGTCTATCGCGTCCGCTCATAAAGTTTCATTCATAAAACAGATATTAAATTTAAAAAAAAAAAATCTAAAATTTCCAGTTATTTATACAGTTATTCAAATTGTTTATACCTTACTTATAAGTTATTTCCCTTTTCCTAGTTTCCATTTTTGGGGGCAAATCGCCCCTAAAATCTAATGATTAAACATTCAAATTGTTTATGCCTTACTAATAAATCATTTCTTATGTTATACTCGTAGTTTCCTTTTCGGGAGCAATTCGCCCAAAAACCTAATGATTAAATATTCACATTGTTCGTGCTTTACCTATGAGTCATTTCTTATGTTAAAGTTTCCGTTTTGGGAGCAATTCGCCCCAAAATCTAATGATTAAATATTCAAATGGTTCATGCTTTATTTATAAGTAATTTTCTTGTTATAGTTTTGGGGCAAATTGCACCTAGAATTAATGATTAAATATTAAAAAAAATTATACTTTACTTATAAGTCATTCCTTTTGTTATAATTTCCGCTTTTTTTTTTTTTTTTTTTTTTTTTTGGGGGGGGGGGACATCCACATTAAAACCAATTAATAAATATTCATATCGTTAATGTCTTACTTAAAAATAATTTTCTTTCTTTTAGTTTTGTCTTTTGGGATAAATCCCTTCTAAAATTAAGGATTAAATATTGAAATTGTTTATGTTTTGTTTAACTTAAAAAATATTTTAACTTCTTCAGACCCGAGAAAAAACTAAACACTCTTTATAAAATATTCCAGTTTTATTATTATTATCATTATTAAATATTAATATTAAAAGCGAAAAAAATACATTCAAAAATTTTGATTAGCTTAAATTAAGTAATTTTGATTGAAATAAGCTTAATTTCTAGCTAAATATTTTCTACAAAATATACTCTAAAATTCTTAAAATTACATCTAATATATTTATTATACATCTCGTAATATAAAATAACGTCCAAAACTTTCAATTGTTTTTCTTTTATTAAAAAAATATAAGGATATATATTTTGTTTTTCTTTTTCATTCCTCCTTGTTAACGAGCCGATTTTTTTTTTTTTTACGTCATTTTACATTATGATAAAGTTTATCACTTCACGATATAGTAGTGTAGTCTCTTAAAAATACTATTAAAAGGGCCTTTCCCCCAATTGAGTATGGTGGATTTGAACGCTGATAAACATAATCTTCTTCTTTTACACGCATTTTACGAAAGTACGTAATTGGGTACCAAGGGACCCAAGAGGGTAAGTCCTTTCCTTTGTTATAGTTTCCGTTTTTTCGGGGGAGTTTTGCCCCTAAAACTAATGACTAAATATTCAAATTGTTTCTGCCTTACTTTTAATTCATTTCCTTTGATACATTTTCCGTTTTGGGGAAAATCGCCTCTACAGGGCGTATATTAAGATTTAAGCAAGAGATGTGATAGCAATTGTCTGGATTTATTACAGAATCTGATAGAATTCCCTTTGAAAATGTTAACTTTTTACTTTCTCTTACCCATAGGGTCGATAAAGTGTTGTTTTAGGGTAAAATTTTCGAACGCGAGTTTTTGATATATTTACATGTTCTGAGCTCACCTGAATATGAAAATCATGTTTTTAGTGAACGGTCTGTGTGTCTGTCTGTTATCAGCATATCTCAAGAACAAATAGTACCAGAAATTCCAAACTCGGTATTCTAAATGTATATCTTATAGAGAAATTACACTAAGATTTTCGTTCATTTAAAGCAAATGGTTCGCGTACATGGACACCCAAGAGAATTCAAGTACATTTTTCGTCTATGGGGGAAATTGCAGATAAGTAGATTTTAACATCTATAAACTGCACTAAACCAAATGGAACGAATATATATATTTTGTAATTGAGATAGTCAACTGGGAAAAATTTTTTGTGTATGTAGGAGCCTCGCCTCCCACCTTGGGGGGGAGGGGGGTAAGTTCCCCCTTAAGGGGAAATTTTCATGATGGGTATTTTTCAAAAAAGCTTGCCATACCTTTAAAACGAATGGTTGAACCTTCGATCTGCGATAATTTAAAACAAAGTTATCGATTTTTTTTTTACTTTTAACGAAAAACTTTTTTTTTTTTTAAATGTTGAGAATAAAATGGAATTTTTTTGGATATTTAGTGTTATACTACTTCTCTAATATGGAAATCGTCCGCATTATCATAAAAGGTAATTTTTTTTAATAATAATTTTAATAAATTATTTAAAAAAAAAAAACAGAATTATTTTTTAATAACCGAATTAAATTCTATATAAATGTAGGTGCATTAATAAATCGGGGGGTTGAGGGGGGCGGGTGCGCCTCCTCACACAGAACTAATTGTCATATAAAACTCTTCCGAAGCCTAATTCTAATTGTTTAACACAGGTTTACTTAACAGTACTCGTTATCTTACCTCTTAATCTCCAACCTGTATTTATAGTATTAAATTTCAGGGTAAGTGAAAGTCGTATGAGTGACGCACATTATTTTTTTCCTTTCTTTAAATTCTTTGTGTGCATCTAACGAACTGCTCATATGCCAAATTTGGTGGAATTCGTTTGCTACTTTTAGATATTGGATTCTTTATATATCATAAATTTTATTATCACCTTTCTATATTTAGAGAAGAATTTTTCGTTTAATTTAATTTAATTTATTATTACTATTGTTATTAATATTATTTGTGGTTCGATGCAATGGAGTTTGTTTATGGAAAGCGCCAGTTGCACTAAGAAAAATTATACCGCCTTCCTCTAGAACGAAATTGTGGTCATTTTTGAAATTCCAAAACTAGAAATATAGATTTCTGAGCTATGCGTATCTCCAATAAGGCACTCCAATACGCTGAACAGACAAAATGATCGAGATTTTCTAGTTTATACTTTTTTAGATGGTGCAGCAATATTCTGAGTATTCTGAATATTCTGAATCCTTTGTACTACAAGAAATTCTCGCTTGATTTTCCAGAATTGGGTCAAAAACCAAGATTATAGTTGCTAAAACCCGCCTCTTGTATTCGCATCTATTTGCAGAGATTCTTAAATAAGTTTAACCACAATAATATAGTCAAACGCTCTAGAACTTTAATAGGGATTTCTAGAACTCGCTTTCAAAGGGGACTAGAATTTATAAGGATGACACGGAACGATTTTTTCTAGAGCTACAATTTAGATTCTAAATGTCAGTTGCAGAATGTTTTTCTCAGTGTGGTAGACATTTTAATAACTTTTTTTTTGTCTGTTTGTTTGTTTATTCTAATGTAGTTTGTGAATCATCCAGAAAGTAAACTTTGTAGTAATCAGCTTAAACAGTTCTGCTGCAGGAAGGTGTTTAAAGGGGAAGTTTAATGTAATTTGTTATAAAAAATATTACGCTTCTCTAAAAATTCCTAAAACACATTTCAATTTCTACTTTGTTTTAAAAACGTTGTTTCGACATACAACACAGACCGTCGCAAATTAAACATTGAGCAATACTAGTACGATGTGCCATCAACACATCTACCCACCCTCGAAACACAATATTTTTTTTTCTCCAAAATTATCCCATTGTAACAATATTTTTAATAGCATTAAGAAATGTTTAGATTATTACGTATTAAATCTTATCACACTCTTAGCTAGCAGCAAAGATTGAAAAAAAAAAAAAAAAAAAAAAAAAAAAAAAAAAAAACCTATCGTAAAATAGTAGAAGAAATGAAACAAAAAATTGTGTGAAAAACCACACGATTTCCATTACCCACTATTACACGTATTATATGCATTTTTTGGAGATATTATATGCATTTTTTGGAATTTTCCAGTAAGAGAAACTTGATATACGTGTAAAGGCATGTGAAACAGAGTTTACACAATGAGCTAAAAAATAAGGGGGAAAAAATATGATAGAGTTTTTTTTTTTTTTTTTTTTTTTAAACACCAATTTTCGAGATCTAAAACTGGACTATCTAATCAGAATGGCCATTAATTTTTTTGTAATAACCACATAATACATAAAAAAGCGTATTTAAAATGGATTTATGTAAACATTTTCAAGAAAATCGTTAGAGCCGTTTTTGAAACACCATCTTTTATTAAAACTTGGCATGCTCAAATTTTGACTGAAAAACAATGATTACACACAAAAAGAGATTTAAAAGGGAGTTCATATGGCGAGTTTGAAAAAGATCCGTACACCCGTTTTTAAAGGAACGCACTTGCGAGACCTGAAATTAAGCTATTTATACAGGACGCCTATTAATTTTTCTGAACTAACCAACTATATCATTTGAAAGAACATTTAATAGAGTGTTTACATAGCAACTTTGAAGAAAATCGTTAGAGTCGTTTTTGAGATACTGACTTATGGTCCTACTTCTGGTTTCAGGTGCCCCACTTCCGGATTTTCCATTTTCACCAAAATATGAAAAATTCATCTGTACACCAGACCTATATCAATTCTGAAGTTTCGTAGTTCTATCTTTATGAATTTTGTAGATGTGACAGCCAGAAAATTCCACACATACATACATACACACACACTGATCAATTGCCAAAAAACACTCTTTTGGACTCAGGAGGCCTTAAAACGTCTAAATCAGGTGAAAACTTGATATCGAATTTTTAGGGCGAATACAATATTTCCATTACCTACGATAGTAGGATAATGGAAGTAAATATGTTTTATGTTATTAATTCTTAAAAAAATATTTCAGTGTAGTACAACTGGGGAATCAAGTAAAGAATTAAAAGTAAATTTTATTCGAACTCATATATTCTTATCGCAACAAATAACCCTCTTTTTAGTTTAACTAATATTTTATTATCGTTATTTTTCACTGCAAGTTAACTTAGTCTTTAATCTTCATTGTAAATATTTTTCTACCACTAAACAATCACGTTTAGATATTTCGTTGTGCCATTTGCCTTTGCCTTTTAAATTACGTTAATTTTCAAGATTTTATTTATTTCGTTGATGAAATAAACATTATTGTTTTGAAAACTTTTGAGAAACGGGACATTAAATTTTTCTCTTTCCGGAGATTTCCATAAACTTTTCTATAGTAAAAGTATTTTAAATGTTTTGTACGAAATTAAATTTAATATTTTAAACCGATTAATTCTTGAGTAGTAAGTTTTATATCATTTTGGTTAATTTTATAAGACATTGTGTGTTTATTTAAAATTAGATCTCTATGATTGATATAATTTAAAATTTTTAAATATCGAAAATATCAAAGAAAAACGTATTTATACACTGCGAAATTTATATGGATATTTATGTTATATTTTATGTTATATTTATGTTATCAATTTATCCATTGCGAAATTTGTATGGATTTGAATTCAAGAATTTTTAAATTCTTCAATTCTGATCCCATGGCTTCTGAGATTTTAGAAACTTTCGTGAAAATTAAATGTACATTATAAAACTTAAAATTTTAGATATTTTTTACGAAAATTACATGGTACTTAAAATTTCAATACGATCCGATTATAAGTGTGTTAGAATTTAAAAAAAAAAAAAAAAAAAAAATGGTATATTTGAGTGGGGTACCTTAAATTAAATTTTATTATTATGGTTGTTTTATTATTATTATTATTATTATTATTATTATTATATTTATAAGCCACATGGAAATAGCTGTATAGTTTTGGATGTGTATTCCACTTGCAGTTCGTGTACAAGGACGCACCAAAATTTTTCTTATAATTACGGCCTATGGGCAGAATTTGTACGTACCGCAATAGCGGACTCGAAACTCCTTCGATGGACTTGTAAATTGGCACACACGTTCAGGCTCTGTATAGAAATAGCTGTACAATTTTTTATGTCTATATTACTTATGGATTGTGTACAAGGACACGGCAAAATTCTTACCATTTCGGCACATGGGGTGAATTTCGTTTAAACGCCTTTTAACATCATTACTTTGCAATTAACAAAATGAAATTATCATACATTTCTGAGATGCTTAAGCTTATGTTTTCTGTAGAAAATTTATGCTCTTAGGCTTCCTAATACAGGGCTTTACAAAAGTATTCTGACACTATCACGTAATCATCCAAATTATGTCGAACACTCATTCATGAAAAACACGGAATAAGCTGAATGATTTTTACTGATGTATACAATGTTTATGGTTCGTTTATAAAGAGACACAAAATAATTTCGTGACATTATAGCCTATAGACAAATTTGTATTTAAGCACATTTTGACGCGTTTATGCTGCATTCAACATAATGGAATTATCATACATTATAAAGATGTAGAAAAGCATGTTTACTCTAAAAAAGGGGATATTTATAGATTAAATGATTTATTTTCGAGACCCCACAAAAGAATTCGGATGACATTTTGTAATCATCCAAAGGATGGCAAATTACGTTGAAATATTAATAAGTTATAATTAATTAAATAGCTGTATTCTTTTTTAGTGTATATAATTACTGTGGCTCCTTTTACGGGATACATAAAAGAATTTCGTACTATTACGTTCTGTAGTCGGTATTTTTAAAAAGTGTATTTTAACATGTTTACTCCCCATTAAATATAATAAAATTTTATCAGAATTTTAAAAGCATGCTTTTCTGAGGAAAAGTATGGGCATTGAACTGATAATTAATTTACAGGTTTACAAAAAATAACTCAGATTTGTTACGTCATTTTTCATGATATTTGGAACAAATATTTATTGATTACAGGGAATTAATACAAGACTATCAGTTATTAGGAATACATATATATAAATGAATACACATGGTTATAGAAAGAGAGATACGGGAGGGGAGGTTGAGGGAAGGGGGAAGCCCCACTCAGAAACGTTTCTGTTTATGTAGGAAATCAATCGAATGAATATATATATATATATATATATATATGAGGTATAAGTACTTCAACTTTTCGCACTTCCAGAGAAAACACTACCACTTCACCTCTCATTTATTAGCTGATGTAGAATGGCAACAGCTGTTACCTGAAACGAAAGTTACGAAATGAAGCGGTAGTTCTTCGCTAGATGTCAAATGGATCAGACGTGATCAGACATATGCTATTTGAGCATAAGTGCTCAGAACTTTAAGTTGTTCTCACTAGTTATAAAAACTAGCACAGACGGTGCGCAAATGTTAACGATGTTTTCTAAATCATTCTAACTGATGATCATTGTATATATTAATTATAAATTTGTGTTCGTCATTAAATAGATTAGTCTGTAATGGAATTTCAGCGTAAATCTTATAGTGATTCCTCGTTTTCCTTTTATTCTTGTGAATTTAATGGCAAAAATAGTATTGGTAACGATTATTTCACATTCTCTATTCTGTTTGAATAGTACTTACATATAATTTATGTAATAAGGAATAAATTAAAATGATCTGTTGAATAATGCGTGATGGAAATCAGACGTTGAGGCTCCTGATCTGCAAATCCACTAGTATATACTCTTATTATTATTATTATTATTATGATTATTATTATTTTTTTTTTTTTTTTTTTAATGAAATCGGAGAATCAAATACTAAAATTAAAGAAACTTTTTTAAATATACTTTCTTCATGTGCAAAATATTCTAGTTTTGAAATTAATTAACAAAAAATTTATTATTTATTTTTCATTATTATTTAACTTATTCTTCAATATTTATTTTAAACATTTGTCTCTTGCTAAACCATTTCATTCAGATATTTCATTTTGTCATTTGAGTTTGACTTTTAAATTATGGTAATTTTGAAGATTTTATTTATTTCGCTAGTGAAATAAACATTATTGTTTTGTAAATTATTCAGAAACGGGACAGATGGAAGACATTAAATTTTCCTCTTCTTGATGTAAACTTTTCTACAATAAAAGTATTTTAAATGTTTTGGTTAAAATTAATTTAACATTTCGAATCAAATTTATTTTTGAGTTATAATTTTTTTACTATATATTTTTAGGTATTTTTATAAAATATTCTTTTTTTTTTTTTTATGAGCATGCCGACTGTGATTTGCAATTTTTCTGAAGCAAGAAAGTTTACAAAAATCAAAGATAAATAAAATACAAATTAATTAAAATCATTGGAAACAAAAATCAAATCATATTTTCTGTAGAATATATTAGCTTTGACAGTATTAGTCAATTCTTTCTTTGAAAATAGGAGAAAGTGTTTAATTTATTAGTAATGCATGATTTTACTTTTTTTGTGGGTGCGTGTGCATTTATGTATGTATTTGCGTACATGCGTACGTAATGTGAATGGGTGTGTGCATGCGTGTTAATATAATTAAACACTACCAAAAAATCCTGCTATATTGCAGAAAATCCCTAGCATCAAAGTTTCCAGAATATATTAAGCATGCTAAAAGAAAAATTTGTTGTGCGTAACTATAACTATGCAATGTAAAAAAATACTGGTATCATACAGAGAATTCTTAGCATGAGAGTTGCCAGAAAATATAAGCATGCTAAAAGGGAAATATGTTATGTGTAACTATAAGTATACAATGTAAATATTGCTGGTATCAATCAGAAAATTCTTAGCATGAAAGTTGCCAGAAAATATATGCATGCACTGGAAATACAAGTGTCTGAAATTCAGACACAATTGTGTCTAAAATGGGTGTTCAATTTTAAGATGCTAAAAAGTGTCTTATTTATTTCAGACACTTGAAGTATCTTAAAAGGCACATCGTTTCACACTCGAAGTATCTGAAATTCCGAAATCATTGATCCTGTCTACAGTGAATATTTTTCATAAATAAAGATGCGTTTTATACTTCTTCCAATCAAGCCATCGGTAATCACGCTGTACGCTGCTTGTATAATGAAATATATTCTAGTATCCGTAAAACAAATCGAAGTTTTATATGTTTGCAGTAAAACTGTCCATAAGAAGTAAAGCTTAATACATATTATATTATCTTAAATTACACATGTAGAGGTTTAGAGGGTTTTTTTTTTTTTTTTTTTTTCAACTGGCATTTGCAAGAAAACAAACTATGTACATGAATCCAAAAAAATTGTTATTTTACATTTTGAAGTGTAGGTAAACATAAAATAATTTTTAAACCACGGAAAAAAAAGTCAATTACGCACAAATTATTTAAGATTGTTTAGTTACGAAATCGCTTTTTTAGCTACAAGTTACATGCTTCGTTTATCTTAATATATATATATTTTATTATTATTATTATTATTATTACACGTGAGAACTTTAAATAAAAATGTTTTTTAATTTTTAACAGAATCGCGTCTAAGTATTTTAAATAAATTAACTACTTATATTATATAAAATAATATAAAATTTATTTGTTAAAAAAAAAATAAATAAATAAATAAAACAGGATATGCATGCTGCTTAAAGTAGATTCCATATGGAAAATTTGTTAAGTAATAAAAATGTCTGAATTTCTAAGTGTCTGAAATTTGTAATGTCTGAATTTTAAGTGCCTAAATTGTAAAATGTCTGAAATTTTATGTGTCTAAACTGTAATATGTCTTTAAGACATATCAATCTTATTCAGACACTTATCTCAGCTCATGTATAAAAAAGACACTTACGTGACTTAATTTAAGGCATCACATGCGTCTAAAATTTGGCATGCGTAAGTGTTTCAGGCATTTATGTGTCTGAATTGGCATTTCAGACACATTTCTGTCTGAATTTAAGACGCTTCTATTTACAGTGTGCTAAAAGAAAAACACATTATATGTAACTATAACTATACGATGTGAAAATTGCTGGTGTCATACAGAAAATTCCTAGCTTAAAGGTTGCCAGAAAATATAAGCATGCTAAAAGAAAAATACCGAAGCAGGACACTTTGGTCCCGCCGTTATGGTCCCGCCACTTTGGTCCCGCCATTTTGGTCCTGCCGTTTTGGTCCCGAGGAAATTTTGGTCCCTGTCCATTTTGGTCCCGAAACATTTTGGTCCCTCCAATTTTTTGTACAGTTTTAAATATGTAACAGTTTTTTAATATGATAACATATTTATTCATACGGGAAAATTGAAGTGCTCTTAGAATATCTTTAATTAAGGACTGTCTTACAGATAAATATATGAATTTTCGACATTATGATTGTTGCCTAGCTATTGAGATTCGGAGAATTTTGTACAAATTTTTTTACGAACATTTAATATATATATATATATATATATATATATATATATATATATATATATGCAATTGCACTATTTTTTTAAATTGAGATCTTTTTCATTTGATTTCGATTTAACTTGCTTCAATTGCAATTTGATTTTTAATTTACTATCTGTGACAAAATTTTGTGATTTTAAAAGTAGTTAACAATAACAACAATACCTTCTTATTAAAAAAAGAATCCCCATTTGATTATATTTATTGATAAAGTTTGAATTATTTTAAAAATCAGAAAATACAGAAAAAATTGTTTAAAAAAAGGGAAAAAGAAAGAAAGAAAACTTTACGATATTAAATATATTTTGCTTTTAGTGGCAGAATGCTATTTCTTTCAACTAATTATTGGTCTGCTCCCATCATAGACTCTTCTTCATAAGCATAAGCTTGGGATCATTTATGAAGTTTTTGAATTTATATATGAATTTATTCATAAATATATACATATGTGTGTGTGTGTGAGAGAGAGAGAGAGAGAGAGATACGTTTCATTCGATTTGATTGTGATTTAATTTTTATCATTAATCTAAGAGAGATTTATTTCAAAATCTGTGTTATATTGATAATAATAATAATAAAGTGCATGTTTGTTTGTCCGTGATATTTAATTACGTTAACCGTGTATATATGTGTATAAATTACTTTTCTTTCAATTTCAATGGTTTTATTTTAAAAATGAAAAAATGTAAGTAGTCCAATATTTAATTAACTGTGTAAAAATTACTTTGTATTTATTATTGTTTATTTATTGTATATATGTGTATAAATTACTTTTCTTTCAATTTCAATGGTTTTATTTTAAAAATGAAAAAATGTAATTAGTCCAATATTTAATTAACTGTGCGCATTGTAAGCATAAATGTTCAGAAAATGATGATGTACAATTTTTTTTATCTTTTTAGTTTAATATTATGTTTAAAAATAAATAAATAAATATATCTGTCTGATATGTCTCTATGACTAAAAACAATGCCCACATTGAAATCTCTGTAGCACCTTGGGATTCGTTTCACACCTGTTTCTCCCACAGACAATGAAAAGGAATTTCACTGTTTTGTTTCATCGCATTTGAAAAAAATGGACATTTTCTTAAACAATATTATAATGGGTTATAATGGAATAAAAATGCTTTTCCAATTCTATGTGATATGTAACTATTTCCTGTGTTTGACAAATATATCCGGATTGACAGAGAAGAAAATGACTTAAGTTTAGCAGATCTGTACAAATTATTCCCGAGATCATTATTTAAGTTCCTCGCACCTTCTTTAATTATTAAACTCAAACATTTAGGAGATGCTTCGATAAAACATCGATTTCCTACAAATTTTGTATTCGAGCACTCTAAATATGAATGTGATAATTACGAGTCGCATTACAGTGTTTTATATTAAAAACCTTGTATTTTATTTAAACTGAAACTGTGCAGGCTTAGATAAATTAACAATGCTTAGATCTGCGCTGATAACTAATACCTTTATCATTCAAAATTCGATCCGAAATAATAAATTTTCTGTTCCATGTGTCCTATAGTTACATCATTTTCAACAAAGGTTGTAAATATTCAACTCTCCAATTGAAAACATTCGTCTAAGTTCTCTTTTGCCCGAAGTTCCCTCATGTATTTGCTGTCCTTTTTCCTCTATCGTAGAAAGAAAAATCTAAATCTCAAAATTTTAGACTTTTTTCAGTTTTATTTGTTACTACAACTTTCTGTTGCAAAATAATAATAATAATAATGATGATGATGATGATAATAATTTTGACTTTTCTACCCCCATGTTTTCAAGTCAAATGACAAAAATTCGAAATATGTAAAAGAATTTCGCTTTTTTTCTGTAATACTTTGATTATTCTAGATATCGGGACCAAAATGGCGGGACCAAAGCGGCGGGACCAAAATTTCCTCGGGACCAAAGTGGCGGGACCAATTCGGCGGGACCAAAACGGCGGGACCAAAGTGACGGGACCAAAACGGCGGGACCAAAGTGTCATGTACCCGAGAAATACTTTGTGTGTAACTATAACAATTCACTAAAAAATTCTGCCATATTACTGAAAATTTCTGGCGGCAAAGTTGCCAGAAAATATAAGCATGCTAAAAGAAAAATACGTTAACAAAAATTTTCTGTAATAAAATGTACAGGATTTCGTCACAGAAGCTTTTTTTCTGTGGATCACACTGTAAGAAACCTCGAATTAAACAAAATTCGCCCGTTTTACTAGCCAGGATTGAACAAAAGTTCCCGCATTGAAGGCGACGTTGTTACTTCCCAGCAACGAAAACACAATTTGCCCTATTATTTAGCACTTCTCAGTCCTATTTTGATATGTAATTTTCCTATGGAAAATAGAAAAAAATATGTAACCACTAGAAGAAATATGTATCAACGGTTACAGATTATATAGTTACAGAAAAAATGCTTCTTTTAGCAGATTGGAATGTAATTTTGCAGTACATTTTACTAGTTTTAGGGAACAGAAATTTTCTGTAGGAAAGTTACAGCTTTTTATTTATTTTTTTTTTCAACATTTATATATATATACTAGCTGACCCGACAAACGTTGTTTTGTCATATAAATTATTTCTAGAGAATATTTTGCTAGAAAAAAATAACTAACTTATTGTAAGTTTGTAAGGATGTGGTATATAAGTGGAAGATATATGGAGCGCTGAGAACGGTGAAAGAATATAAAAATAACAAAACACCAATCATTTATTATTATTTTTTTTTATTAAAATTGATTCTTTAAAATTATATACATATCGCTACTTATAACAATATTACTAAAAAACAATATCAATCCCTTAATGCAACAGAGTGTACAATATTTTTTTGTTATCCCATCTTTCGCCAATACAAACAAACTGGATGGTTTGCCCGCTCGAGAGCCACATTGTCCGTGTGAAAAACATGATGTGCTCAAATCTAAGCCACAGACAGACATGGTTTGGCCCTGAGACTTATTGATAGTCATTGCAAATGCCAATCTAATTGGAAATTGAGGGCGTTTAAATTGAATTGGCACATCTGTGGGTATAATAGGGATTCGCAGTAGTAATATATTTTCACCTCGGAAATTGTCATTTAAAATGATGGCTTCGATAACATTTTTCATTATTTTTTTTATGACTAATCGCGTGCCATTGCACAACCGTTGTGGGTTCAAATTACGAAGCAAAAACCGGAGATCCAACCTTCAGTTGTAAAATATGCGGTGGCATGCCTGGTAAATCCAATGAGTTTAAAAACTTTGTTGGATAATTTACAGCTTCGGTGGCATCGCAAACTGTATCATTAGATTTGTATGACACCAAGTCTCCTGGTAACAAATGTTGTATCTTGAGATTCAATTCGTTGACGTCCACATTTTTTGCTGCTAAAATTGCTCTTTCTGCCAGCCACTCATGATTTATGTATCGTCTGTGTACATCGGGAAATATCTGGTCAATAAGAGCATCTTGAGAATCAATAATTGTGCAGAAATCGGTCGGTAATTTTATGCATCCAGTTTCATCTGTAGTAACTTTTCCATCACCGATATCTAACAATTGTTTTGAGAATGTTTCAGCGGATGGATCTTGAAGCTTTTGAACTCACAAATTTACTTTCAGTGGTACTTTTTCAACATTACGCCACAATGACGATGATTTTAAGCACGCGTTGATCTCAACAACGTATGTTGAACGCGGAATAACGGGAAGTGCTTGTCTGAAATCACCTGAAAAGAGTAACAGAGTGCCGCCAAATAGTTTGTCGTTGTTTTTTATATCTTTCAATGTCCTGTTCGACGCCTCAATCGAATGTTTGTGTGCCATAGTGCATTCATCCCAGATAAGAATTTTACACTATTTCAGCACTGTGGCCATGGACGATTGTTTTTTTATGTTGCACACTGCGTCTGGGTTATTTTGAATATTTACTGGCAGTTTAAATAATGAATGAGCTGTTCTGCCTCCATCCAATAAAGTTGCCGCAATGCCAGATGATGCAACAGCCAATGCGATGCCATTATTTGATTGTATTTCGGCGAGAATTAGCGAAATAAGGAATGTTTTGCCAGTTCCACCTGGTGCACCCCCCCCCCCCAAAAAAAAAAAATAATCCACCTTGTCCTGCCAAAACTGCGAGCATGATGCGGTCGTAAATGGTTCTTTCTTCTTCATTCATTAGTGGGACATTGCGAGCAACAATTGCTGCCATTTCTACAGTATTGTATTGTAGTTCACGATTCAATTCAGTGCTTATTAAATCAGATGCATTTCGATTTGTTGAATGCATACCGAAATGACTGAGTGGTAAGTTGGCATAGATAATGCAAAGATCTTCAATAGCAATCAATGCTTCATTGTACATAGCGTCACTGAATACTATCGTTAGATCGTTGCACCGTGAACGATGTTGATGCAATATATCATCAGTCATTGAATCTTTGTGATTATCCCATAATGTCTCTGCTCGGGCCGGGAAACATGTAGTCAACAGTATAGCGAATAGTAGACGAATTTGTTTTGCTGTACAGTTCAGTCCTACTTCAGCAAGCATACACTCCCACTGGTTGTCATCTTCCAGCAAGCCGAGTGCAAGGCATGCATCTTTATACGTTGGATACTGTTGTCCATTCACTTTACGTAAATCTTGAAATGACAAAGGGCCGATGACATTAACCAATAACAGTCGAAGATAAAAGCACTCAGTCTGCCTTGGATTGACTGTAAATACTCGTCCCAAGGTGTTTGATTTGAATAAACCGGGACATGCATCAATCGGCGTGCCTTGCTTGCGGGGCATCCATTTTTTTGTTGGAGCCCATGTGAAATAGCGTGGTACTTCTGAATAGAGTAATGTCCGTGCAAAAGCACCAAAAGCATCCGCACGATTACACAACTCAAAAAATTCGGTGAGTGTAATTTTTGGTGGATTTATAGCACGATCAATCGCTGTCTCGCTCGTGAAATATACGCGCTGGCCATTTTCAAGATGGACGGCTAAATGAAGAACTGCTGGATCCCTTTCATGAATTGGGAAACCAAAGATACGCCAAACAGCTTCATTGGAGCTGACGTACCGGCCAATTTGGTAAAGTGTTATTTCATCGTTGTTATTCACCGGAGGAGCATTCACATTGGTATTTTCAACTCGAAATACAGCCATATCACTGCCTTTATTCACATACTTGCAAATGTATTTGATGCTCTTCACTGAACTGCAGAACTAAACATTAATATGAGCACCAAAAATAAATTCAAAAAACTGGCGTACAGACAATAGCAAGAAATTCAAACTTCTTCATACACCATAAATTTTAAATCAGCACAACCGGTTTCGAAAGGACGTAGCCTTTCTTCATCAGGTGCAAACACGGGCAACTGCCTTGGAGGCAAAAGCAAGACTGAAAGCAGGACAAAATCCAGAGGGGGAGGAGGAACACAAACAACCAATAGGAAGCAACATGCAGGACAGGACCAATCAGAGAGGAACACACGTACACACACACCACAAAATGAGGAGGGAGGAAAGGAGTAAACAATTATTATTTATTTTTTCAATAATATTAAACTAATAAGTAAATTTAATAAAATTTATCCATTAATTATTATTATTATTTAAATTAGAATTATTTTATTATAACTAATATGATGTTATAAACATTTTATAAATTCCAATTCCCTTCAACCAAATCCCCTGTTCCTGAGCTTCAAAAATGGGGTATCTATAATGTCCCTTGTAATAACTGTGATTTATCTTATATTGGTCAAACTAAAAGAAATCTTGAATGTCGTTTACGTGAACATTCTCCGTATGTTGTTAATCAAGAAATTTCTAAATCTTCTATTGCGAAGCACAGTTGGGAATTTGATCATAGTTTTAATTTTAAGAGTGCCAAAATTATCTTTCATGCCAAACGCGTTTCCGAACTGGATTTTTTAGAAAATTTAGCTATTTACCTTAATCGTAATAAAATTGTCAGTGAAAAATCTGATTCCACTTTGCTGTCTACAGCCTGGAAAAAATTGTTTAATTCAATTAAATAATTTCCTTCGTTATGTTTATAACATCACATTAGTTATAATAAAATAATTCTAATTTAAATAAAAATAATAATAATTAATGGATAAATTTTATTAAATTTACTTATTAGTTTAATATAATTGAAAAAAAAACAATAATAATTGTTTACTCTTTTCCTCCCTCCTCATTTTGTGGTGTGTGTACGTGTGTTCCTCTCTGATTGGTCCTGTCCTGCATGTTGCTTCCTATTGGTTGTTTGTGTTGCTCCTCCCGCTCTGGATTTTGTCCTGCTTTCAGTCTTGCTTTTGCCTCCAAGGCAGTTGCACGTGTTTGCACCTGATGAAGAAAGGCTACGTCCTTTCGAAACCGGTTGTGCTGATTTAAAATTTATGGTGTGTGGAGAAGTTTGAATTTCTTGCTATTAATATGAGCATTGAATGTTTTGCTCAGCAGAGGCGAATATGGGACCACCCAACGGTTATCAATGTCAATATCTATGTTGTTGACATAGATGACCGCCATAGATGATAAGATTGTCCGCCATTATCGGGATTTCTTCGACGATATATTGGATATCCGTCAACATTTGTGATCGTGAAATTTTTCGGAAAACTTAGTACATTTTCCATCTGCACAAATAATAATGGCCTAAAAATTCATTTTTCATTTTAACATAAAATAACTCCGTCGGATATTGACGAATTTTTTAAAAGAATATACCATTTTAACTAATTTACATTTTAACAATATTAACGTTGAAAAAATATTTTAAACACTTACGGTTAAAAATTCATTTTTCATTTCAACATTAAATAAATTCTGACATCGTGTTTACGATTCTAAAATATTAACTTTGAAAAAATATTTTAAACACTTCGTAAGATACGGTTAAAAATTCATTTTTCATTTCAACATTAAATAAATTCTGACATCGTGTTTACGACAACTCACGCCATCTAGGTGGAAACGTTGTTGAAAGAGTTGGTTAAAAATTAATTACGAAAGAACTAATTAAGTTACAACTTTCATTTGTAAATCTAAACCATTCTCGAATCCACCTGAAGACACACAAAAAATTTCATTAAACTCAGTCCAGCCGTTTAGGAGGAGTTCAGTGACATACACACGCACAAAAGAAATATATATATAAAGATATATATATATATATGTATTTATGTATTAACAGTAACCAAAAAACTAATAATTTTTCATGAGACCCAAAACTAATACTGCAATAGGGAAAATATACAAAATATTGAGCATTGTATTAGGACCTTGAATAAACCTTTGCTGTTTTTCTTTTATTGTACGTCACCCAATGTCCTTGCTTCTGGATCATTCCTAATGCTTTGAAACGTTTCGAAACTGCTGTGTTATCTACTCTTAATGATTTTGTAACTTGAGCTAACGTCTGACATAGGTCTTTGTTAAGCAATACATCCAATTTTTAGTCTTCAATCTCGGTGCTACAGACGTTATTTATCTCCAAGTTCTAACCAGTCTCTACACGTCGTTTCCGATAGAGTATGTTCCCTGTAAGTCTGAACAAGAATTATGTGTACTTTAGCTGCAAATTTCTTTTGAATAAAATAATGCAATAAAATTCCTCGCAATTACATTTTACTTGGTACAAAACTGGACATTTTTAGGACTAAAGCTGCCTTCAAACCCTGGCAACGATGCAAGCTTCAAAAGTCATAAATTATCCATTGTCCAAAAGTGACCCTTGAAATTTTGCACACATTTACAATGAAGGACATTTCTTCTTTTACAAAAGAGACCAGTTCCCATGCAATTATCGCACTAGGGGGTTTGTGAGCGAGGACTCGAGAGAGCTTCGATTCTCAAAAATCACATCAAAGAAGTATCTTTCAGCTTTCCAAGTTGCCAGAGTTTGAAGGCAGCTTTAAGGGAAAACGTTGCGTACACTGTGGTGAATTAACATACACTTACCGACAGTGTCAGGGCCTGATTATGTCAGGGACATGCGTGCAGAAGCCCCTGACCTTAAATAGCAGTGCGGCTTAAAATCCATTTTTTATATATTTGATTCAACAAATTCTGTTTTTAATGCATAAATATTGAAACAGAAAATTTCATTTATGTGCGAGGAGGGAGAAGCGGGGAAATGTATATGTGGCAAAGGCCTCACATGGAGTTAGTTAAACCCTGGAAATGCGTTACCATCTGACATTACAAGTACGTAGTCCTGGTAACGTTATTTGTCAGAAAAACAGTGAAAACCCATTTAAAATCCTAATAATTTTGAATTATATGGATCATATCATATGGATCATTCGAGATGAAAGCCATTATAACTATAGGTATCAAAATTCTCAAATAAATACTAAATATCAAGTACCAAATGCGCTAGGAGACAAAAACCCAATGTGCTACAAGCAATAAATCCCTTATAACAAGGCAACCAATCGAATTGAGTTATGCTACTTTACCTGGTCATACATATCACCTTGGGACTTTCAAAAAAACGGATTAACTTAACTTAAGATTGCATTTTTTTTTTTACTTTTTTTTTTTTTTTTTTTTTTTTTTTTGTGAAAACTGAATGTGACATCATGATACTAAAAATTTCAGAAATATTTACGAAAAATAAGTCTTACCCTATAATTACTCATAACTTATGAGATACCTGCAATATAATCAGAAGCTTTAAAGAGGAGCACAATTAGAAAAAAAAAAAAAGCTACAGTGCCCATTATTAGTAAAGTTCACACCAGCAATGAAAATTTAGTGGTCTCTCCCCCTCCCTCACCACGAAAAAAAAATAATAAACAAACAGATATAATAGCGATTTTACTTATATTTTTTACTAATATATCATTACTTTTACATGAGATCAACGAAAAATCTTAAATTTTAAAATATTCATTGAAAGACAATGGTTGCTCAAAAATGAGTAAAACTGTGTCAGTTTTGAGTAAGTATGCTTAAAATAGCTTCTATACTCAAAGAAGCTCCAAATAAATATACGCAAAGTTCAGAACCCTATGTACTCATTAAAGAGTATATTGACAAGCTCAAAAAATGGCGTCAGTCATCATGAATCCTAATTTCCCAAACATAAATTCTTATTGGTTTATTCGTCCGCACACCAGTATAAAACCACCACGAAATACATTTCTGAAGATTTGAGGTTATAATATTTGTTTCTGAGGTCATATTGTATACATATGTGGAATTTCTGTTAAAAAACTTGTTTTATTCCAGCATATTTAGGATGAATTATAGAGTAAACAGATGAAACATTTGAAAAGATGCCATATATCACAAATGAGACAAGCATGTTTTCCTTTTTGAAACAAAACTACTCATTTTTAGATGGATATACAGGGTGATCAGTTTAAAAGAGCACCCGTGGGTGTTTCTTATAACCCTTAAATCTGACGGATGTGGCAACTATTCTAACACTGAAGTATGATTGTTTGAACCTTGTTTAAGTTTGTGAGACAATGTCTAACCCTGTTGGACTGTTACAACTTTATTTGTGAGGTAAAACATTAATGGAGACGCACAATTTTTTTAAATCCTGTAATAATTTTATTTTTGGAAAACATAATTTAATTCAATTATTTACATTACCATTCCTCACAGAAAAATGTTGATAATGTTCGCCACCATTTTGAATGCTATCTACATGAACACGTCGCACCATGTTTTTGACACACGTCGCAGCATTGACGAGATTTCTTCAGTTATGTTTTAATTCATCGATGTTTGCAGGATTTGGAAAAGCCTATGAAATGATAATGTGATAATGATAATGGAAATGGAAAGATAATGTAAAACAATTAAATTTTGTTTTACATAAATAAAATTATTACAGGATTAAAAAAATTGTGCGTCTCCATTTCTGTTTTACCTCACAAATAAATATGTAACAGTCCAGCAGTGTTGAAAATTGTCTCTGCAGGACTCTGGAAGAGCCTATGAAAAGATAATGTAAAAATGATAATGATAATGGAAATGGAAAGATAATGTAAAACAATTAAATTTTGTTTTTCATAAATAAAATTATTACAGGATTAAAAAAAAATTGTGCGTCTCCATTTCTGTTTTACCTCACAAATAAAGATGTAACAGTCCAACAGTGTTGAAAATTGTTTCTGCAGGACTCTGGAAAAACCTATGAAATGGTAATGTAAAAATGATAATGATAATGGAAATGGAAAGATAATGTAAAACAATTAAATTTTGTTTTTCATAAATAAAATTATTACAGGATTAAAAAATTGTGCGTCTGCATTTCTGTTTTACCTCACAAATAAAGATGTAACAGTCCAACAGTGTTGAAAATTGTCTCTGCAGGACTCTGGAAAACCCTATGAAATGATAATGTAAAAATGATAATGATAATAGAATTGGAAATATAATGTAAAAAATTGTAATTAAATTTTGTTTTTCATAAATAATATTATTACAAGATTAAAAAAATTGTGCGTCTCTATTTCTGTTTTACCTCACAAATAAAGATGTAACAGTCCAACAGTGTTGAAAATTGTCTCCCACACTTAAACAAAGTTCAAACAATTATAGTTCAGTGTTAGAATAGTTGCCACATCCGTCATATTTAAGGGCAATAAGAAAAACCAACGGGTACTCTTTTAAACAGATCACCCTGTATATCCATTCCATTTATTAATTTCTGATCACTTCAGTTTTAATAGTGTTCTAAACACAATCTGCCTATATGATTTTTTTTTATTAATACTAATTTGCGCAAAGAATGAAATAATAAAGTAATGATAATAATAGGTTCATCAGTTACTTTAATATTATGAATTTCAATAACTTGTAATAAAATGCACTGAAAAACTGAAAATAAAAATTCAAGAAATAAAGCCAACTGCATAAATTACAAAAATACAGAACACAAATTTCAAGTTGAAATAATAAAACCACTACGCTGTTTCAGGCAATCAAAGTAGGCACGTGTGTAGTATGTTAGAAACAATACAATATAGTAGGCTCGATGATTTCAGTGTCATAATACTTGTTCAAAACTTTGAAATAAAGAAATATAGAAGTCACTATTAATCTGTTAAAGATGTTTGTCAAACAAACAATGAAATGTTATTTTAAAGCTTTATTTATTTATTTATTTATTTATTTATTTATTTATTAAATACGTAGATTTCTATTTCTAAGGAGATTAATTTTATGGACATTTTGTAAATATCAAAATGAATTGTTTTTCAATAACTTCAAAAACATTATAATAAGAAAATAGAAAAAAAAAATAGTTTTATAACGTTATCTTAGACAGAAAAATTGTCGTCCATGTGTAAAATGTTTACTAATGACGTGGCGACAGATATCGCTGTATCCTCATATTGGTGTAAATCAAAATTTATGACGAATATTTTTTATAATTACTAAATTTGAAACTTATAAATGTGAAAATTTGAAAATAAATCCGCTATTTAAAAAACATTTTTAACACAGAGCGTATTTTAAATCAAATCATCATCACATTCTAATTGCTCGATTATTTGAACTATTTTTTTCTTTTAATAAAAACTGGATAAGAAAAAGGCAAACTTTTTGAGACATGCTTTTACAGAGTTATAACAATTTATGTTTTTTTTTTTAATGTATAAAAACCTTTATACATTACAATAAAAAAGTTACTTGTAGTAACTTTTATCCAATTGCTGTAATATGAACGCAGTTCAACATGTTTTATAAAAAAAAAATATATATACAAAAATTACATAAAATATAACACAACAATTTATCAGTTATAAATGATAAGTTCTTTATATCTCTATAAAACAGCATCATCAACTACAAAAAAGTATTTTTTTTCTTAATTAAAAATATTTTAAGTTTCTATGTTTTCGTTTAAACCATTTTGAAAATAAAAATAAGTATTTCAAAGTAATTTATTGTAAAAAAAAAAAAAAAAAAATTAACCATTAATTAGATTGTATTTTAAGGTCCAATTAAAAATAACCGTTACATCTAAAAGCAATATTAGCACGCTTCTGAATTAACTAATTTAAAAAGCGTGTGCAAACTAGCTAGTGTGCATTCTAAATTAATTGTTCTATATATCTAAAGTCTTAAACTCTCTTTATTCGGTACCTTTGAACTTTACTTTCAATACACGAGCAGTTAATTTAATATCACCTTTGCAATCTAATATCCTACTTTAGGATCCGCCATTATATGATCCTTGTATGAGCTTCTGCTTAAATGGTGCATTCGAATTCATATAATGAACATGAATCTAAATCATAAAAGAGAAGAAAAAACAAAATCGTAATCGTGAGGAACGGAGGGAAATCATCATCCACCAAAAAGTTTCAATCTTACGTATGGCAACAATTAATATCTCGGATTTAATGACCAAGGGAGAAAATGGCTCAGCCTCAGGTCGATTTAATCCCATTTGTAATGGAGAAGAACATCTTTTCAATTCTATTGTTCTTCAGCTAGTCAATAATAAAGATTAATTCACGCGGCAGATATTTTTGTTTGATTGTTTTTTCCCTTTCTATCTTTTCATATTCATTTGGCAGACGATCTTTGGAAATGATTCCCATGTTGCCATTTAGAGGCGAATAAAAAGGGAGAAATTATTTATTCTTTCGAACTATAGAGCAGCATGGCTCACTGAGGTGAGTAATAAATTCGAATGGTGTTATTCTGGAAAAGGAAAATTAAATTCCTTGTTACTGATGAAAATTATTACTGTACTTAGAGGCAGCCAGGTGTTAGAATTTCCGCCTGTAGATGACCACACAATAAGATATTTATTTAAAAGATAATATGGTTTCGTTCATTAATTTTTTCTACTATAAAAAATGCAATTGTTTTTATTCTGCCATATACAGTTTATATTTATGTATATTTTGTTAGCATGAATATATTCATTATTAAGAAGATGTTTTAAATGGCAGCACTTATTTTATTTTATTTTATTTATATATTTATATATTTATTTTTATAGCTAACTCTTCAAAGGTTTATTAAAATGTTGTTAACAAGTCACATAAAATAATGATAGTCAGAAAACATAAAAATATTTTTTGCGAATTTCAAATTCATATTACGAGTATAACTAAGTTAGGTTTTTGGTTTTACTTTACAATAATTTTTGAAAAGATGGAATATTATAACACAGGTAATCCGCGAAGAGCACGATTAATTGGTTCCGTGATTTTTAAAACCGTGTTGTTCAAGACTACGAAAAAAAAGTTTCTTTTCTCTTTTTTTCTTCTTCTTTCTTTTTTTTCTTTTCTTTTCTTTTTTTTTTTTTTTTTTAATATAAAACTAAAAATTCCTATTTGTAAACACTTGTATTACATAATTCAAATTAATTTTTTTCATTAGTTAAAAAAAAAAAAAAAATTATCTTAATTTTTTATTATTAAAATAAAAGAAGAATAAAATTAAAAAATAAATTGCAATGCATCACTTTTTTCAATTAAAATTACATTACCATCCCATCTAATCCTCATCACTGGAGTCATCTAGGAACTATTATTCAAATTTCGTGACAAAAGCTATAATTTCCTTATAATTCTGAACAATTTTGCCTTTCTTCATAATTCTCTAGTATTTTATTAAACAAATAACATATTTGAAAAAAAATTTACATCAAATAATATACGTATTTTATTCTTTTCCAAAAGTATTACTCGAAAATAGTGTAGTTTCAAACCGTGTAATTCGGGGGAAGGTATCCGTGTTCTTCGAAACTCGTGTTCGGGAAGTACCGTGTCCTTCTGGGGTTAGCTGTACTACATAAAGATAATATTGTAATCTTGACTGAATTGATCCATGATATTTTAATAGATGTTTTGAAATTTAATGAATTCCTTTTTCTGTTTTTATGATCATATAATGTACACGTGTCTATATTTGTGTATGTGCAGTATAATACGACAGCGTCTAAACGCTGAACTGAAACTTGGTAGACATGTTACAAGGCAATGTCGCATGAACTCTATAGATTTCCATATGACCAATAGTTCTTAAGCATGAATACAAACAATAATTATTATAGATTAGACCTATAAACTCAAACTATTTGATGTGTGTTTCACTATTGCCAAACTATTTATGATAGAACAAAACTAAAATATTTTATATTGATTTTCTAAGGTTTGGTTTTTGAGGGTCCTGTTGTAAACACAACTTACACATGGGATGCGCAAAATAATTTACGCATACTTCGTTCCATGGGACCTAATTTTCTGATAAGGTATAAATTACAGAAAAGATTATATTCTGACATATATTTTAAGACTTTATTACAGCATGGTCTTTTTTGAAAACTGCAGGCTCGCCATTTATGTTTATATAATAAGTTATTAACTGATTCAAATTTATTTAAACGACTGATAACTGCTAAATTTTCGAGGCGTAAAATGGCGGGACTCCGGATTTTTTATTCTTTTAAAAGTTTTATTTATTTATTTTATTTAAATAGTAATAAAAAGAACTGTATTAATCTGAAAGTAATTATTTTCCGTACACATTACAAATAATCTGTTACTCGTATAAATTGCAGTGAGTAGCAAAATAAGATATTTTGATCGAAGATTCAAAACCCAGGTTATTTTAGAATTTAGATATATTATTAATATATTGTTGCATACTAATAAAATATTCTGAGGAACTTAAATTTCATTTTTTTATGAGTTTATACATTTAAGAATTCTGTTAATCTGAAAATAATTATTTTACCATGAGCATTATAGAAATATTATGTTACTGATATAATAATTAATTAACAACAAAATAACAAAGTTTCATTGAAGTAGCAAAGCCTAAGTATTTTAAGAATTTAGGTATACTTTTTATTTATTGATGTATACTAATGAAATATTTTGGGGACCCTTAAATTCTACTTCTTATTTATATATTATATATTAAAAGAACACTCTTAATCCAAAAGTATATTTTTTTTTACGTGTATTATATGTATTACATTGCTGATATATTTTTAGTTGATAGAAAAAATAATTATGATTGAAGTAGCAAAGCCTAAGTATTATTTAATTTTTTTTTTTTAATCTGATAAAATATTTTGAGGTCCCTAAAACCTATTTTTTTGGTCAAATCATTCATTAAAATAACTCTGTTACTTTAAAAGTAATTATGTTTTTCCTCGTGCATTACAATTCTTTCACTGATTTTTTTTTTTTTTTTTTTAGTTAATAGCAAAAAAGATTATGAACGAGGTAGCAAAGTCTAAGTATTTTCAGATTTTAGGTATTTTTTTTTTTTTTTATATATATTGATAATATGTTTTGAGGTCCCTAAATTGTATTTTTACCCTGTTTTTATTAACTTCGATTTTTGTTTGTTTGTTTGTCCAGTACAAATCTTGCAATCCATTTTAAACTAACTTCCCGACTAGTTAGACATTTGAAACTTTCATATTAGTTCAGAACACGGTAACAATGATTTTTTTAAATACTGATTTTTTTAGTCAACTGTTTCGGGTTCCTACTGCCTTTGGTAACGTTTATATGATTCAACAGAAAATTTATTTAACTAACTTCTCGGCTAGCTAGACATTTGAAACTTTTAGAATAGCTCAAAACAGGATAACAATGCATTTTTTAATACTTTTAGCCAATTGCTTCGGGTCCCCACTACTTTCGATAGCGTTTATATGAATCAACAATCATATAACATCCTGACTAGCTAGAAATTTGAAACTTTTAGAAAAATTCAGAACACAATATGCATTTTTTAATACTTTTAGATAAATGTTTCAGGTCACCGCTGCCTTCGGTAGCGTTTATATGATTGAACAATCTTGTAATTTCCCGACTAGCTAGGTATTTAAAACTTTTAGAATAAATCAGAACACGATAACAATGCATTTTTAAATACATTTAGGCAATTGTTTCGGGTCCCCGTTGCCTTCGGTAGCGTTTATATGTTTTATCAATCATATAAATTCCCGACTAGCTAGATATTTGAAATTTTCAGAATAGCTCAGAACACCGTGACAATGCATTTTTTAAATACTTTTAGCCAATTATTACGGGTCTCCGCTGCTTTTGGTAGCGTTTATATGACTCAACAGAAAATTTAAAAACATGGTAAATAAAAAGTTCTTTTTACCTTGTAACTATTTAATATATATTAAAAGAATACATTTAATCTGAAAGATTTATTTATTTATTTATTTATTTATTTATTTATTTGCTGCGCAGTTACGCTACGAATTGTGCTATTGATGTAATTTTTAGACAACAGAAATGAAAGAGTGTTTTATAGAGTTTGCAAAGTCTATGTATTTTAGAGTTTAAGCATATTTGCAATATACTGATAAATATTGATAAAATATCTTGAGAACTTCTAATTTCAATATCTTATACACTTTAAAAAGTCTCAGCAAATCTAAAAGTTATTAAAATTTCATTATAAATTACAAATACCACGTTGCTGATAATTTTTACTTTCCGAACACTATAATGAGAAAAGTATTGTAATCATGTCAAAAATCCGAATTAGAGATTTTGATGTTTCTATACGTTTCTAGGTGCTCCGAGTCCGTTTCCACTATTTTTACGATGATATATGTATGTGTGTATGTATGTGTGTATGTCTGTGAGTGAACACGCTAGCGTCTAAACGCTTTGTTCGAATAAGCTTAAAGTTGGTACGTATATCGTAAGTCACTATAGTACGAACCCTATAGATTTTGGTGAATTTAGCACTTACAGTATATTTTACAGCGACACCAGGAAATATTCTTTATCATTATGGCCTATGGGGCCAAATTTTTTTAAGTGCGATAGCGTCTAAACGCTTTATTAATCTGAGCAAAAAATTTGTACACATGTTATAGGTCACAGTTGCACGACCTGTATAGAGTTTGGTGTATTTAGCACTTACATTATCTTACAGAGACACAAAGAAAAAGTGTTTATCATTATGGCCTATGGGGCCAAATTTTTAAAAGTGTGATAGCATCTAATTGCTTTATTCAATTGAGCTGAAAATTTATATGAATATTATAAATCACTGTTGCACTAACTATAAGCATTTAGGTGAATCTAGCATTTATAGGTTTTTACAGGGACACAACGAAAAATTCTTTATCATTATGATCTTATGGGCTCAAAGTTCAGTAGTGCTAAAAACAACATCATGTAATATATGGAGAAAAATACTCAAACACTATATTATGGTTTTCTCTCTTTTGTTTGTTTAACAACTCCTCTTTCTTTACTGTATCTACAAAACTGTTAATTACTCAATGTTCGGAAAGTCGAGTGGAGTCACTTCAGATTTTTTTTTACTAAAAACAAGAAAACAGAATTTGATTGAGATTGCAAAAGTCCAAGTATTTTAAGAAGAAACAAAAAGCCAAAGAAAAAGAACATCAATGGAAGCGAAAAATAACATATAGAAGCGAAGGGGGTAGGATTAGGTGCTACATTAAGTAATCTTAAACCTATAGGTTATCCATTGGGTAAAAACTATGAAATCCTCCTAATCCTTGAGACGACAAAGTACGATGACACGTAATGAAGAACATTTCAGCTACTTCTTGACTGCTGCGAGAAGTTTTACTTAAAAAATATCTCCAGGGAACACAAAGTTATTAGAGTGTATTCCCCCAACATTGACTTGTAATCTGGCAACATAAAATGAGAAATCAATAGCTGTGTTTTGTTTCAACAAAAGCCACTTCTTTTGGGCCTTTTTCTCTTGAATTTATACGATAAAAAAAAAAAAAAAAGAAAGCTGTAATCTTACAGGTCGTATTTACTTAAATAATATTTGATTTTAAGAATACGAAAAATTAAATGATATTTATAGGTTATTACGTGTTTACACAGTTATTACTACATGTTTACGAAATTTTTATTATATGTTTACACAGTTTTACTTAGTTTAGAATATTGCTTAGTTGGGTGTGTGTCTCAAATGTAAAAATTTGGATTTTCAACCACTCCCTGTCACCTGACTAAATTGAAATGTTTCTTATATAAACAACTGCCATGAAGTTACACACTCAAGTAGTGATGGATTTAAAGTTGCAGGATAAGAACGTCCCCTTTTTGTCGATTCTATTATTTAAATTATCGCCATCTTTCGTATCAAATTTGGTTTACTTATAGACAACAAAACGAAGATATAGCCTTCGCACGAATGGGAAAATTATCACTATGTCTGCATCCACCTATATCAGTATGCACCAAATTTTGATAGACACTATTATATAAATGCTTAGGTAATTAGTAAGTTACATAAAATTTTGTGCATTAATTAAAACAATTTAGAACTGCAACTACACCTGCTCATACATGTGCATTTTTGTCATATACCCCCAAACAAGTGCCTATTCTTCGACCACATTTCATGAAACCGTGGAAGCATCTGCGCAAGTGCTAACTCAACGAGTCCAATGCTAAAATAGGGGTGACAGTCATCTGATTCGTCAGAGGAAATGATCAATAACATAGTACAGAATTAGTGGATGCTTTACAAATTTCAAACTGTCGGTCAAGCTGGCATCCCTCCAACATTTGGACGCGTCTTCACTGCTAGTTTTAGGATATGTGGCTGCACTGTACACTCCCAGGCACACAAATACACAGGCAGACGCACATTCTGTATAAATAATCGAATACTGTACATACAAGACATCTCAAAACATTTAAATAGGTAAAATACAGAAAATAATTAAGTTTCTAGACGATAAATAGTACAAAAATTAATTATAATTACGTGTTAGATGGGTCGTATATTCTACCGAAATTGCACAAAACTCATAGAAAGTAAATTTATATAGTCCTGTACTCCAACCTTTAAAAGAAAATTCTACCATTATAATTATAGCAGTTAGATTTAAAAATTATTCTAATTTCAAAATAGGTGTGTGTGTGGGGGGGGGGGGGGGGGATGATCAGTTTCATTTCCATGTGCAACTAATTTTGAGTGATTCTCGTCTGACTTGAACCACGTCTATGATCCTGCAACCGTATAACACCCCCCCCCGCCCCTCCCCATCCTCTTGATTTTCAAACTTTAATATTCTAAATCCATCTACATGCTTTACTTACAGTAGTAGAATTTTTTAGAAAACTGCTATTCAATAATACATGAACCTACTATTGATAAGTCGTTTGATATTCAGTAAAATATTCAGTTCTTCAATAACATAATTAATTTTTGTATTAGTTCATGTCTAGATAATTGTTGTTTTAGAGATGATGAGTTTTGTGTTAGCTAGAAACATTTATATATATATATATATATATATATATATATATATATACTTTATATATGTGTGTGTTTTTAATTAAAATATTTATATTGTTTTAACTTGTATATTTAATAATTTGTTCATTTGTTCATTTTTTTTTTTTAATAAGAGCATCGTAATTTTTCTCAAAAAAAAAAAAAAAAAAAAAAAAAAGAAGAAGAAGAAGAAGAAAGTAAAGAAACAACCATGCATAATTCGCAAAAAGATAATAAAGAGTTTACTGTGGTCTATACGATGTAAAATAGTAGTCTAAAGGAAATAGTTCTATGCCACTAGAAGTATCCATTGAACTTACAGAAATAGCAAAAACTTAAATATTTTTATTCAGATACTTGCAATGAATTGCATATAAACATGCATTTAAGGTTGAAAAAAAATAAATAAGTGGCTCTCCTGAAAAATTTCTTTTTGTGACATGGTGCCTATTACTTCCAGCTTACAGATATATTGTATTTGTTTTCATTTTTTCCCCCTTGGAAAGAGAATTACAGATATACACACATACCACTCGAAGCTTTACAAATTTTATTATGTTTAAAAATTTCGCAATTGTAACTTTCAAAACCACTGTCGAAGACAAAGTAGCCTATTCTTCTACTTGTTATAGTGAAAATGGCTACCTGGCTGGACATACGCAGGCAAGTTGTTTAGCATCAAACACTTAAATTAAAATAATATAATACATAATTTACAAAACATATATATTCTTATTGATTTTTTTTACTCAGTCACACAGCGACAAAAACTAAATTATATTAAAATATCTCTACAAAATATACAATAAATATACAATAAAAAGATTAAATCATAAATATTTATAAACTAAAATTTCGTGAAACTTATAGAAATCAAATTATCATAATTTATTTTTATATATCCTCCTATCTTGTTATCAAACTCTTATTTCAATAAATAAAAACAATTCATTTTCCTTCACTGTCAAACACTTTGGACAAAGAGGGGGAAAAAACACATTTTTAGAAGTCCAGCAATTCTAGACAATTTTTCATGATACCTATCAAACGAATGTTTTGTACAAAGCAAAAGCAAGAAAGAAAAAATGATAAAAATAAGGTTTTTCCCTATGGGGATTCTAGGATGAAATCCCTCTAGCTCCCCACACAAAAAGACAGTGAGACAAGATAATGAAAAAATACTTCAGGCATGTCTCCGATATAGCCATCTTTTTATTTGAAACTGGTCTCCAGGGTACGCTGTGTTATAAAAAGCGAAGCCCCAATATTGACCACTGATCTGGCAGCGTCAAATGACGAATTGATGGCTGGCTTCATGTTTGACCACACTGATGCGTGGAATGTATTTTTTAGATAGATCTTTTCTATCAATTTTTGAACGTATTTGAGAAAAGGGTCCTTTTTCTTTATTCTCTAAGGTGTTTAAATATAAAAACAAAGTATTTTTCCAAAAGTGTTTTTTTTTTTTTTTTTTTTTTTTTTTTAATAATATATTAGTTGTATATTTATATTCTTATATATACACTCCTTCTCATAATTATAAGGACCCCCTTTTTTCTATATTAACTAAACACTGAACACTATTATTTAAACAAATATATTTTTAATTAATTTGAATTTCATTAATAGACTATATTTAAAAAGTTTTATCTTAAAAAACTTTAAATATGGTAAAAAGATGATTTTTCAGGTGTTCACAATTATAAGGGCAGCTCGAATTTTAGTAATTTTTTTCAGTTATTCTTTAAATTAATATTTTATGGGGTCTCTTTTTAGGGTTAAACAGTCAGACATTCTCTCTGGTATATATATATATATACAATTTTTTTTTTTATATTCAGCTTCAATACCATTTCATATAGCATATATGATATTCTTAATACATTTAAACTATTTAAAATCTCTTTCCACTTGCATGAACTTTTCTAATATCATAAGTTAAGGTTTTTTCAACTTTTAGGCCATGGGAAAGGCAATAATACAGAAGTTTCTTTCTTCAAACTATTTTCTATTGCTCTAAAAGTAGATCAAAAATGTAAGTTTTGTTGAAAAAAATATTATTACCCCCCCCCCCCCCCAAAAAAAAAAAAAAAAAAAAAAAAATCTAACAAAAATCTGATAATTCCATTCCACGTTTAAAATTTGCGATATTCTCTTGATGTTCGTAATAATAGAAAAAATTACTAAATTCATTCTGCCTTCAGTAGAAGCAGCTCCCCAGAGCACCATAGATCCACCTTTAAAATGCCCGATTCATATCTGCCTTTAAAAAATCTGCTCTGTCTTTCGCTATCTTCAGATCGTGCCAGTAACTGTTAAAACCATTTGGTTAATCAAGAATAAAATGTTTTTCATCCTAAAATGCAACATTTTACCATTTAATATTGTCTTTATTAACTTTAACACAAACGTTCTTTCCCCCATTAAATGCTGATTGATTATTACAGGTTTTCTATTCATATTAACATATTATTAATTATTTTAAACATGCATAAATGTAGACCCTAACCTTTCGTTAAAAATTACGAGCAAATTCGGCGGCAATCATCATGAGTAGAACATTAAGAGGAATTATGAGTCTTCGATCTCTGTAAAACAACTCTGATTTTGCATCAGATTTCTCTCCTATCGAACCAGTAGTTCAATGTTTGATCACATTTCCTTCAGCAATTTTAGACCTTCAAATTTCATTAGAAATTCGGCGGATTGAAATTATCCTTCCACTTAAAAAACACATTTATCATACTTCACTACTTGAACGTTCTTTTTTTCGAGGAATTATCAGTAATGTCCGTCCAAGAAAAATTGAAGACTTATATATGAGTTAATCTATCCCAGTAGTTAACAAATTCTCATGTCAACTGTAATTTATCCGCTAGTAAGTTAAATAAAACGAAAAAATCTTGATTGTCCCTATAATTATGAACATCTAAAAACATGGAGAAAAACACATTTTGCATTATTTTTTATTAATTTTGTTTTATATTAAAATATTATAACAGTTTTGGTTTTTAGAATATTAGATATATTAAGTGCACTTAGTATAATCTTGTTTACAATTATTTTTACGTTAGTTATTTAAAAATATAAAGTGTCCTTATAAATATGAGAAGGAGTGTATATATATAAGAAAAAATATTAGATTCGTAAATATTTTCGACCTCCAATATTTCATGAATTTATACGTTTTGAGATGTATTGGACACGATTTGACCATTTTTAGAGTATGTCTGTTTGTCAATTTCTGTGTCTGCCTCTCTGTGTGTGTACTATAAATTTTAGGGACACTGTACCTCACGAACCAAAGAACGAAATTTAACCAAACTTGGTATTTAGTTGGACTCAGACTTTAACCGATACTGATTACATTTTGAGATCAATTACTCAAAAGATCACAAAAAAAAATTCTGAGATAGAACTTGTCTCCATCCAATTTTGGAAAAGAATTTAAAAAATACTAATTTAATAAATAATTTGTACTGCATGAATTTTATAAGAAAATATATAAGAAGATCTTGCGTTGGCCTATAATTAAGAAGTAATCAACTGTTGCACAAAAAAAAGGTCTCCATAGTAACCAAATAAAGCTCGACTCTACACTTTCAGACTGTTTCATTTGTGATTGATCTGTGTTCAACTGTTTCATCTGTTTCATGTATAATAACTGTCACCGTAAGATGGTTCTTTTGTATATATAAATCAAATGTTACTGCACTTCTAGTTAAAATGGCTCTGTCCTGATGATGCCCTGATGCTCAGGGCGAAAGGCCTTGACACGATGTAATTTTAATGATTTTAATTAAATGTATCGTTTAATACGTGTTTTACAGTGATTTTTTTTATAAATTTTTTTTTTTAATTGTCAATATATTATGGTCTATTAGAAATTACAAATTAGAATAAAAAAATAATTGTGTTAAACATATAAAAAAGAAATAAAGAAATTAACGTAACATTAAAATAAGAAACAATTGTGTTAAAAAGTTTGATATTGTCATTTCGATATGCATTGACAGAAAGTTCCCCTTTGGATACTAAGATTTCCATTTCGGGCGTTAGTCTTACAATTTGCGTACTAAATAATTTTTCAAAAAATAACGCAATATTCATTTGAACTTACTAAATATCATGCGATATTTAATAATAAACGCATTTTTATCATTTACCTTCAATTATAAAACGAGCAAGAATATGTAAGACGCCTTACGAAGTTTATAGAACTGTTGGAGATTTGCTAAGATTTCATATTTGAAGGTTGGAGAAATAGTTGGGTTGAGTAGAGTGGAATAGCTATCTCGCTTGGTGAAGAAGTACTCTAGTTGTAAAGGTACTCTACGAAGTTCATTGTAAGATTTCATGTCTGGCGAGTTTTTTGGAAATTGATGTTGTGGTTGAATGGGTTTTCTTGAAGCGGATTTTGAATAGTGTTTGAAAGTATTTATCCTGTGATAGTATTTTAGAGAAAGTAAGGTTAAAGTTGAAGTCAAGAATGAATGAAATGAGTGTGTTATAGATTATCACGTATTAAAAAAAATATTTTTTTCTTTTTAAAGGATAGGTAAATTCTCTAAATAAATTAAATTATAAATTAAATTCAAACAACTACTTAAAATATAACGATATAACAATTTTTATCCTATAAATAATAAATTTACAATATACGTTTTCTAATTTTTAAATCTTCCCTTTCATAATTTTTCAATGCAACTGAAATAAGTTCTTTGATCATTTCCCAGTTTTCACTTATTAATCTTAACGTAATGATATTTCTTTTCACGCTGTAAAAGAATAACGTTTTGACTTATTTCCATCTTGTTTTGTGAAACCAGAAAAAGATTAATTTGGTTTCTTTTAATCTTACATCGAAATGTAACTCATGCACCCTCTTGACGCCTGTTTTTCCTCATCAGTTAGATAAAATATTTGCTTAGCTAATTATTTTCCCAGGATCTAAATCTTCACGAAATCATGCCAACATTCACTAACAACGGTCAATAAATTACTCGTCGCTTTTTAAAAATATACATATGAATATTTCTAACGTACTACAACCATTCTCTATCTTAAACTTTGAACTTGGCATCTATAATTAAACGCCAAATGCATTGTTATTTTTTTTTTTTTTTGCTCCAGTTTTGAAACACACTTTTGCATTGACTGTCGACCATGTAAGAATTGAAGAAAGGTTAGGGCCTGTGGCCCGGACTTGTGCCGCTACCGTTTCTCCACTCCATGCTGTAAGCTTCGTACTGTTATCCCATCTATGGTCACGCGTCAAATTATATGCTTTGGAATATTTAATAAATTTACCTTAACCAATATACTGCCTCTTGGATGCGTTCTTGGGTAACCTGTTTTCAATTAATTTTAACTTGACTGTTTTTTCAGCTTATTCTTAGCGGCCAACGCAATAAGACTATCTTTTCATCAGTTAATAAACTTCGTCAGATACTGTGAAAAATCAACTTGACAATGAGAGGTCTTTAGCCTCTTCTAACTAAAATATCATAAGGTATTATAGCTCTTTAATCACTTTTATAAGTATAGGGGAAATTAAATTTATTTAAGGAATTATAAAGTTGCTAGTAGCCTTTTCCTCCCAATTTTAGAACCAAACGGTTTAGTTTGTTTTTAACTGAGTCACCCCCCCCCCCTTCAATTAGAATTATTCACACCAGAAGGAGACGAAAGCAAGGTACAGTTTTCGTCTAACAAATGTAGAAAATTTTGTTTTAATGATGTAATATGCAAATAACATTTGAATGAGAAAAGTTTACTGCAGAAAACTGGAAAACGTAAAATTGCGAATATGTAAAAGGACTCGTATACTGTAATGAAGATTAAATGTCTACTGCAACACTATAAACGCTTAATTAATTATCTCTCTCTCTCCCCCCCCCCCCCCTCCCCCCCCCCCGACTATAAGAAAAGTAATGAAAGCATGAAAGTATTCCAATTACGATTAATTATAAATGATAAACAATACATTTTCGAAAAAAAAAAAAAAATACATTTCTGTTTGACATAATTTTAATAAAAGAACATCAGTGCTAATAACACACGAGCAAGAATATATGATAGCAATTTAAATATTTATTTCCGAATTATAAATCTATAAATATCTCTAAAAACATAACAATGCAACTGACAATAAGATATAAGTTAATGTATAAATTTCATTGCATATTTTAAACACATACTTGTCAACCATCTCATTATGAACCGTACAATTTTTAGTAACCGCCTTTTTTTCCCGCCAGTCAGTTTTTAGAGTAATTTTATTCTTATTTAATCATAACAATATTTGGAAAGAATTAATCTGAAAATAAAGTGGCATGGAACAAGGGACGTTTTTTAAAGGTGCGTTAACAATTGTACAGTTATTAATGAGATGGTTGGCAAGTATGTAACCAACATATGACAAAAAAAAAATCTTTAACCCATAATCTGCCAATAGTACTTTAAAGTACTATTCATTGAAAATACGTATAAAATTTAATTTATGGTCAATGGCATAAGAATATACAGTACATATCTCACTTTATTCTCACTACAACTTCTACAACGCACTTGATGATACATAAAGTCGTTTTTGTCCCAGAAAGAATTTTGTAGTATGTTCTCACGGTTTTTGCGTGGCGTTTTTCACGATCTTCACGCGTCTTGTACTTAAATCCAGTTTTACCTCAAGAATCTCTCATTAATCGTTGAAAAAAAATAAATACATTTTTACACTTTTTAAAGGTCCAAATATCTTTTTGCGACCTTTATGTACCCTAGTACACTAAAGAATCACCTCACAAAATCCTGCTTAATTAGTATGATGAGGGGATATGCACAATTTTTATAGCATATACAGGGTGGTTATAATTAAACTTCTCCCTATAAACAGCATCCTACAGCGCAAACGGGTGAATGCAATGCAACGAAATTTGGTATATAGACTATATACCAAAAGATTTTACAAAAAGATTTTAGTTCCAAAATGTCCGCCAGAGAGCGCATTTTCCTGAAAAACACAAAATTTAACACAATAAAGGCTGGTTTCCACTAGGGTTGAAGCTTCGAGGTTTAAAAACCCATTAATTACGCTTCCGGCACAAAGAGCCAAATGTCTTATCATCAATTGTAACCTTTTTTTTTTATCAGATTGCGCAGTTACTTCAAAGGAAAGCATACAAAATTGACAAAAATATCTGCCTCTGGCCCCTCAATTATCTCAGCAGGGGGTTAGGGCCAGGGACTTCTCCCTGAGAACCAACCACGTCTAACCGCTTGACCACATCAAAGGATTCTGAATAGCGCCGCTCGAATCAACCTCCGACCAACCTCAGTGGAAACTGCGCTTAAAGGACCAAAATGGAATACGGAAACAATATTAACATTTATTGGCTAGTTTTTGATCACCTTGTCATCGAACTACATTAAGTGATGCCTGTTTTGCATAAAGCTTCCTCTTCTTCGCAAGCGTGGAAATCTCGATATTTTTTCCCTAGAACTGACAGCTTTTCCCGGTTTTACATTTTATTAATCATAATTCTTGTTCTGGATTGTTAATATTGTGTTTGTATTTCGTTTAGGTCGTTTATTGTGTTAAATTTAATGTTTTACCGGAAAAGGCGCCCTTTGGTGGACATTTTGGAACTACATTTTTTTTTTTTTTTTTTTTTTTCGAAATTTCGTGAGCCCACGTTGTGTATAGTCTATATACCAAATTTCGTTGCATTCCGTTCACCCTTTGAGCTGTAGGATACTGTTTATACAGGCTGTTCGCACATTTTTTAGACGATTTTATTTCGCAGTAAGAAAAAATCGTTTGCATGGAGAATTTTATTTTCACACAGTTATATTTTTGGAAGTTTTATTTATCTTCTAATTTGTGTTTAGATGCAAAAATGCGCTTTTAAAATGGCAGTGGATGGAAGGATAGGTTTCCACTCTTTCCAAAGACAGTTTTTAGTGAAATCTTTATGAAAAGCATTTATCAGGAGAAAAATGGAAAAATGTTGCAACAACAGATGAATCTTGGGTCTATTTAAGTGGTTGCAATAAAAAAAGATCAATTTATTATCACAAAAGTGGAGAAAAAAAATTTGCTACATGGCTCAAAGCATCAAAAGAGAGTTTTTCTAAAGGATTTATGATTGCCACTGGTTTTTTCATACAAGCGCAAGATAAAAGCAAAAAAATGTGACAAAAATGTCAAAATCAACTCTAAATACTCTCAAGAACATATTTTAATTCCAATTTTAAAAAATGAAAAGCCAGATCTTTATCCACAATGCTAACAATCCGTTGAACTGCATCAAGACAAAACAAGCAGCCACACATCGCAATCCGCAATTGCTTTTCTAGAAAAAGTGGAACAAAAAACGGGAATTAAAACCATACCCTTCACTGACATTCCTGCTAAATCTTCTGATGTATCACTGTTGGAATTTTGTGTTTTTCGACTCTTAAAATCAACATTATCCAAACACCGACCTACAACGCTTTGTGGAGTCTGGAAAGCCGTTCAAGAGGAGTAGAAAAATATACCTCTTCCGATATTATAAAAAGCATTATTATCATACAAATTATGTTGTATAATGTTAGTTAAGAACAAGGGCTATCAAACTGAACATATAAAACACGAAATATGAGTGAAATTGCTTCAGTACACTCCATCAAAATCGTCTAAAAAATGTGTGAACAGCCTCTGTAGCAGAAGTTTAATTATAACCGCCCTGTTTATCTATAAAAGAAATACGCTTAAATAACTAAAAAAATATATTTCAAATGTATTTTTTTGTCTGCTTCATGATGCAGTAGATAAAAGAGATAAAGGGTTAATGCATTAAAATTTTATATATGTAACTTTTAAATTTTTCACAAACTAGATTATTATTCATTTAAAAAAAATTTAGAGTGGAAGGCTAATATTTTATACCAACTATGTGAAAAATACCAGAGTCGGAAATCGAACCCGGGCCTTCCGCTTTACGTATGCGGATGCTCAAACCGTTGAGCTACCCTGGCTGATTACCAGCTATGTATTTCTCACATAACATTCGTTGGCAAAGTCACCGAATCTGTAAACACAGCTATATCAAGTGACATTAATATTCGTGGCACAACTCCAAAAGCGGAAGCTCCGGGTTCGATTCCCGGCTCTGGTATTTTTCACATAGTTGGTATAAAATATCAGCCTTCCACTCCAAAATTTTCTGAAATGAATTTTCATGGTTGATGAATAAATTTCTAAATTAGATTATTATTATTATTATTTATTATTATTATTATTATTATTTATGTTATGGGAATATTATATGAATAAAAAAAAAAATGTATTTGACTAACTGTTCTTACAAATTTACTTAACCTGCATAAAAAACACCAACGAAGCCTTATAACTTTCCGGAAATCCTTCTTTTAACTGGACAATGTATCAGTTGTAGCAACCAAATCCGCTAGCTAGCAGACAACTACTTTTGATGCCATAAAAACTGTAAGTTAATTAAAAATGTGTTAACGTATCATTTATATGAACACGATCTCTTTTTTTTTATATATATATACTCGTCAATGTTTGAGTTTATTGAACCCACTCTTCCCGAAACAGTAGCGACATCAATCAGAATCAATTTACAGTTACATTTCTTTCTTTCTTTTTAACCCTTTATGGCGTTATAACTACAAATCAGAAACAATCACATAATCTTGAAAATGTCTTTTGTAGTACGTAAAAAGTTATAAAGTTATGTTACAAATGTTTAGAATTACTTGGTAAATTAGACAGAAAATATTTACTGACATAATATTTATCATCAATATGATAAACATTTTAACAAAAAAATTATCAGCAATTATTACATATTGTTTACAAGTATGGAATGAAAGATGTATGCATTTTTATTGTTATGCGATATTGTTATGTTTGGGTTGGGTTGTTTGGTTTTTACGTCGCACTAGTGTTGCACAATACAATATTGTTATGGAATATATATGTGCGATATATTACATTATATATATATTAGATGAAAGTTAATTAAAATGTAATATTTATATATATGAATTCAATTCTTAATTTTTTAGGAATTTTACATTTTTCCAATTTTACATTCCTTTTTCTTTTAACCCTTTACATCGAAAAAAATGTCTATCTGAAACAATCACATTAACTTGAAAATGTCTTTTGTAGCACGTAAAATGTTATGAAGTTATGTTAGAAATGTTGAGAATTACTTGGTAAATTTGACAGAAATTATTTATCGAAATAACATTTATCATCAATATGATAGATATTTTAGCATAAAATTTTTCAATAAATATTACAATAAATATTGTTTACTAAGTATGGAATGAAAGATAATAAAAATATGATTGTTTTACATATGAACTCGATTCTTTATTTTTAAGGAATTTTTGTTTAATACATAATTTTCGAAATTATTATCGATATTAATTAAAAATAACAAATACATACAAAATTTGCAGGTTTTTTTTTTTTTTTTTTTTTTTTCAGTTTTACACAGGAACAATAAATTTTGATTCTAAAAAAATGTGTCAATTAAAACTATTTTAAAAGTATCAGCAACATCAATATTATGATTAATCTATAAAATCTGTTCATTATACAAGTTTATAAATAAAAACGTTTCAACATTTATTAAACAAATTTTCGTTAAAAATTCAAATATATGTCATGTAATTATTCTAAATGAGCTTGAATAAAAGATACCATTAAAATAATCCCATTATTTAATGTATCTATGTTTAGATTACCCAAGAAAAAACATAAGATTATGCTTTAAAAATATATATATATATATTCTCTGAAGAACAAAATTTTATGCAGTTTAGCTTTTTGAAGATTTTTTTTTTTTTTCTTTTTTTAAATATTTCTCATATATATACATTTTTTAATTCGGTTCATGTTCTAAAATTATAAGTATGCAAACTTTTTTTTATATATGTATTTATTCACAACTGAATGTCTCTCTCTCTCTTTTTTTTTTACGAAAAATATAATTCAAGTGTTTTTTAAATTTAAAATATGAAAGAGAATTATCATTTCTACATATACAAAATTGGTAAATTAATCAATACCTATATTCATTTAATCTTCGGATAACAAATTTTTATGCAGTTTATCTTTTTTGAAGATTTTATGTATTTTTCTAGGGGGGAAAAATCTGTTCCTGTTCTTATAATAAAATCATAATTAAACTAATTTGTATATAGATATATATATACACATAACTGAATATGTCTCCTTTCTTAGAATGAAAAATATAATTCTAAATATTATTTAAACTTAAAATTTGGAAGAAAATTAACATTTATGTATGTAAAATTGGTAAATTAAACAATTTGGAACAATATCCATATTTCAAAATAATTAGTTAACGGATCTTTTTTTCCAAATATAGCAGGCACCACAAACACCAGGAAAAAAGTTCGATAAAATAGCTATTAGTTTTTACTAAAACGTTTGTTATTTAAAATACTGTACGAAAAGAGCAGCTAGTTGCTTACAAAACTTCAGTAGACATTTCGCTAATTTATTTTCCTAATTTTATGATAACCTTTACATGATAGAAACTCCATGTTTATATATATTGTGAGTTAGGGTTAAATGTCACCATGGAAAAATCAGAACAGCTAGAGAGACGACTAGCAGTACCTAGGTTATAATCTGAAACCTCCCGTCTACTAGCATTGAGAATGTTCATTCTCAAAAGTAGTAGATGGGACCTTTTAAGCTACACTGAGCACAAATTGTGTAACTGACATCTAGAATTTAAATTGTGGATCTAGAAAAACTTTGAAAGCGAGTTCTAGAAACCTCTATTAGAATTCTAGAGCGTTTGCCTATATTCTCCGCGCAAAGTTATTTAAAAATCTCTGCAAATAAATGAGACTACAAGAGGCGGGATTCAGCAACTATAATCTTGGTTTATTACCCGATTCTAGAAAATCAAGCGATAATTTCGCAAAATACAAAAGATTCAGAATATTCAGAATGTTGTTTCACAATCTATGAATGTGTAGACTAGAAATTCTCGATCATTTCGTCTATACAGTTTATTGGCGTGCCTTATGTGCATAGCTCGGAAATCTATATTTCTAGTTAATGGATTTAGAAAACGACCACTTTTTCATTCTAGATGAAGGCGTTACATTTTTTTTCTCAGTGTAGTTTATATTAGCATAGCTAATATAAACTAGTTTTTATAAACAAAGCTAATATACACGCTTGTTTATATAAGCAAAGCTAATAGGCAGGCTAGTTTATATAAGCAAAGCTAGTAGACAGACATTTTAGGCTGCTTGTGGTGTCTAATTTATATTACGAACGCGTTTTATAAAAAATAGCAGTTTTTGAGAGCCTAACTAAAATGAAAATAAACATTGCGACGTTTGAATAATAATAATAATTTCTTTCCTTTAAAGTTCTTATAGCCGAAACATTATTGCTCTAATCATCAGTTTTTAAGTTTTGGGTTCGAATCGCGGTTTAGGTAAAAATGAAGAAAATGGTTCAGAATTCACTTTAAGCCACAAGTCCCAGTCTAATGAGCCATAAAGTTCAAAAATGACTGCGCAGCATCATCCCAAACACTCTGCTCTTTCGAAAATTTTCGAGCTACGAAACAATGCTTCGTTTCATCTCGTACATAATAACATTTTTAACTAATAGGTAAGAAAATTAGGAGTTTAGTTGACTGTCATTATGAGAAGAGGGAATTATGCAATGTAATGTAACAACTGAATATAAAATGAAACAACAATTTTCACACTGGCAAGGAAACATTCAAAAGGTGTCGTCTTCAAAAAATATTGAAAAGAATATATGCTATTCTACTCTTCCTAAAACACCAGAAAGTGAAAACATTGTCGGCTGAAATGAATTACAGCGACCATAAAAAATTATCAAAATTAAGCATATTTGGCGATTTTATATTGTTAGGCGATTAATTTTGAGTACTTGGCGGAGAAACAAAACACGGTTCTGTTCGTACACGGCAAGCGCTAAATCGCCAAATATGCTTAATTTTGATAATTTTTTGTGGTCGCTGTGATTCATTTCAAACGATAATTTTTTCACTTCCTGGTGTTTTATGAAGAGTAGAATATCATTTTTTTTTTCTATATTTTTTTAAGACGACATTTTTTGAATGTTTCCTTGTGAGAAAAAATAAATACCGCTTTCAACTAGAACGAATATGTGGTCAATTTAAAAATCCCTAAACTAGAAATATAGTTTTCTGAGCTATGCGTATAAGCCATGCCAATAAGCTGAATACACGAAATGATCAAGAATTTCTAGTCTATACATTTCTAGATGGGCAAACAACATTCTGAATATTCTGAAATTTTTGTATAGCGAAAAATTCTCGCTTGATTTTCTAGAATTGGATGATAAACCAAGATTATAATTGCTAATACATGTCTCTTGTATTCACATTTATTTGCTGCGATTTTTAATAAGTTTAACTTCTATAATATTGCAAATGATCTAGAATTCTAATAAGGGTTTTAGAACTCACTTTCAAAGGGGACTAGAACTTATAAGGATGACATGGAACGATTTTTACTAGAGCCACAAACTAGATTCTAGATGTCAGCTACAGAATTTTTTCTCGGTGCAGTTCATTAGAATTGAAAACCAAATTACTAACTGTAAGAAAGTGTTAAAGGTAGCACAGACGTTCTTTGTTTGAATGCGGAATTTTTGACAAATATTATTGTCAAAAGTAGTGGTAGAATTTACCAACTGACCAATTTTTAATAAAATCGCCTTATGAATGTGACCAAAAATCTGTTTAACATGATGCCTTGTCAATATATATACAGTTCCCGCCGCTTATTAAAATCACATTCGTTCTGAGCCAAAGTGATTTCATTAAGCGGCTGATTTTTATATCCAGCGAACGTTCCTGCCCTTAAGGAAAAGGTATTATTTCCCCGAATTTCAAAAGAAACTTCAAAAGGTAACGAATAATGTAATTAGTAAACAATATTAAATAATTTTTGGTAGATTATTGACTAATTGTTCCTTCAAAATAAGTAAATTAAACGCATTATAAGTTCTCGTGCATTTTCGTTAGAGGAAAATCATCATTACTTTACCAAAAGTTCACGCTGATCTTATAAATTTAAAATCTTTCTGTTTAAACCTCGTGAATTATAGCAATTTCAAAATAAGAACTAGAAATTGCCTTCTAACAATTAGAAAAAAAAAATCATTTCAAACCAAATTTGTATTTTATTATTGTGCTTTGAAAAATACGTTCCTTGAAATTGTTACGGAGATAAGTTGCGGGTTGTGTTTAATTTGTAATTGTAATGCAAGTATAAAATCTTGAACAATGAGCGATAACGGAGGGTTTGTTGTGCTTTAATTTCTTTTTCTAAAAAAAATAAAATCACAATGTAAAAAAAAAAAAAAAAAAAAAAAAAAAAAATTAGTGTGCATAAATGATATTTTTGGCTGAAGATATTTTTGAGTTTATTAACCGGCGATGCTGATTTTATTAAGCGGCAGCTTTAAAAGTAGTTTGCATTGATTTGATTCCGGTCCTGGCGATTTGATCAGATTAAGCGGCTGATTTTATTAACCAGTAATTTTAATAAGCGGCGGTTACTGTATATATATATAAGTTCTTATGTAATTTTGTGCTAAAGTTATTGAATGACAAGACCTAGTATGATTTGATTTATTATACCGAAAGACAGATGATAATCGATAAAGAGACATAAAAATCGTACATAAATCATTCTTAATTGTAAATTTGTTTTTTAACTGTCGATCTATGGCCATGTTTTGCAAATTAATGATTATAAGACTCATAAATACAACTCATTTATAAATAGGTAAATGCAACTGCAGGTTTTTTCCCATCTACATTGCCAGCACAACTATTTTCGCAAAGCAATCTCTATCTTATTTAATCTTGTGAATTTATTAAATAATAATTCACTCTGGGAAAATTGGTTGTAAAAATATGAATTCTAAAGTAAAATCCAAAGACAGGATTTTTTTCGCAAAAACATTTTTTATTCTTTTTTTTTTCTTTTTCTTTTTTTTTTTTTTTAATTCTTAAATAAAGGGCTTAAATGATCACTAGTAATAACACTAGGAACAATCTCGCTTGTTATTTTTCACCAAATAATAATAATAATAATAATAATAATAAAAGCTTTTTTTTGACGGAGGACTATTAGTTGCAAATTGGAGTTTTTGTAAACCAGTTTTGTGCAACACCAAAATAAATTAGAAATATCAGACCTATCGTTACACATTTGGTACCAAATGAAAGGGGCAATTTTTTCTGAATCCAGGGATGCAAACAGTTTTTTGACACAACAATTAGATTTTTTAAAATTATTGAAAGTATAAAATTTAGGCGGCAACACTTCATTTTATTCATTTCAGTCATTTTTAAAAAAGCATGGTCCACTTTTACGGTCAAAAAATGAGATAAAAAATAAATTTAAAATTTAAATTAAAATTAAAAAAATAAAAACAAAATTTTATTGATTGAATTTAATAGTTCTGGGTACTGAACTAAATTCTTTCTTTGACAGAAATTTTAATGGTTTATTATTATTATTATTATTATTATTTGCCACTCCCCCCCCCCCCCAAAAAAAAAAAAAAAAAAAAAAAGAAGAGGAAGACATAAATAATTACAAGTTTAGTGTCACTGTAATGATGAATATTATCGCCTGCTTAGAAACACCAAGAAGTTATTGTCATATTTCGTATTTTGAATACTCAGATACTCAAATCAAATAATATTTGAAGCGACAATATCCCTAATTGAAAACTAAGTAGTTATTAAAAATATATTTCGTGTGATTAGTTTCCCTTTTTAGATTATCTATTTAACTCATATCAGCTCATCACTTGCTTGAACAAAACTAATGGAGTGCGAATTTTGTGGTTAATTTAAGCTTCCTTTATTGTGGGATTTTGATTGATTGTTGGCTTTTAGATAGAAAGAAAGGAAATTGTACGGAAAAGGCTTTTATGGCGTTAAACTTGTTTTAATAGTAGGAGAAAAAGAAAAAGTAGGTTTTAGTCTTTTTTTTTTTTCTTTGGGCAATAGGTTTAGAAACTAATGAGGGAAAAAAAAAATTAAAAAAAAAAATATTTTGGTTATATTAATATTATTATCTGTTTACTTAATATGAATATGTCATGTCATATTTCGTAATTTAGGTAAACAGATAATTATAATAATAGACTATAAAAATCCCTAATTTAACCCTACAAGGTACCCAGTTCCACACGTGGAACACCGATTTTAATCGTTCCTATAGCTATAAAACTATTAGTAGTGACATCTCTTGACATCTTTATAGAAGCTACTGACATTTAGCAATGTAGTAATACGAATCTTTGCCTAAAGATGTCGTTCGTGTTTTTGTTATAGTGCACTCAGTGTGAAATTTGAATGAAAGTGATACGTTAGTCGTTTGTCAGAATTCAGAAATAAAAAAAGAATAGTTATTGAACTGTTTTGACGCGAAAAAAATACTGTGTGTTATAACGAAGAGTATATTTTGCAGAGGTAAGTTTTTTTTTTTTTTTTTTTTTTTTTTTTTTTTAATATTACAATAGTAAATCTATTAGTAAATCATATTTTTATGTAAGTTCCACATACGGTACGTCAAGCTAAAAAGTTGATTTTTCCGTAAAATGTGGTTTTATTTTTATTTTTATAAGTTTTCCCAATCTTTTGATCACTAATTACAGCCTATATACTTTTGTTGCGCACAAAAAAAAATTGAGCCTTGTAGAGTTAAAACTTAATATTCATTAAAAGTATTTTTCGTTCGATTAACTTACTTTCTCAGAATATCTATTTATGATACTCCAGCGTATCATTTTCTTGAATAAGTACGAATTTCGTGGTTAACTTAATCTTTCTTTTTTGTAGGATTTTGATTATATTGTTCATTTTGAGATAGAAAGAAAGTAAATTGTACAGATAAAGCTTTTACTGCGTCAAACCTATTTTAACAAAAAAAAAAAAAAAAAAAAAAAAAATTGTTCCTTTGGATAATATATTTAGAAACTCCGAAAAATATAATGTTTTTGAATGTCACATTTCGTAATTTCGATAACAAAATATAAACCTTAAAAATATTAGACCATAAATAAAACCCTAATTGAAAACTAAGTTATCATTAAAAGTATATTTCGTGTGGTTAGCTTGCCTTATTCGATTATCTATTTAAGATAATCCAGCACATCACTTGCTTGAACAAAATCAATGAAGTGCGAATTTGGTGGTTAATTTAAGCTTCCTTTTCTGTTGGATTTTGATTAATTGTTGATTTTAAGATCGAAAGAAAGTAAATTGTACGGAAAGGGCTTTTACTGCGTCAAACTTGATTTAACAAAAGGAAAAAATGTATTTTAGTTACATGTTTTCTTTGTTCCTTTGGATATTAAGTTTAGAAACTCAAAAAAAAAAAAAAAAAAAGGGAGACAATAATAATAATGTTTTGATTATAATAATATTATTATCTACTGCGATAATATGAAGATGTTATGTTACATTTCATAATTTAGATAAACAGATACCTATCCTAAAAAATAGTATACCGTAAAAAAATCCCTAATTGAAAACTAAATAGTCATTGAAATATATTTCTCGCTGTTAGCCTGCCTGCTTGGATTATCTATTTAACCCGTTAGCGCCCAGTGTCCTCATTTTATGACAGCTAATAAAATGACACGTATATTATTTGTGGTTTCTTGGAATGATTTCTGCTTTTTAGTGGCAGTTTATAGCGTCACTCTAAATGATCCCTGAAAGTTTTATGTGCCTACTATAAGTTATTATTCCATTATTTGGATAGTCATTTTATGATTTTTCATTCGTCGCACATGTATTTGCTTTTTGCGCAGGTATACTAACTTAAATCAAGTTGAATAATAAGATATATTATAATACTTTACTTTCGAGATCTTTGTCAACATATAATAGGAAATTAATCTGAAGGTTTTTCTATCTCGAGGTTTTCTCGCTAGAACATTAAACGTCAATAAATGAGGATAGGCTTTAAAATTAAAACTATCAGAAGAATTGTTTAAGTTAATATATTTTACTGTCAGTTGTCTATATTTATTTAGAAGTGAAATAATCAGCTAATAATATTTTGCAAAATAAATTCGGGCATATTTCGTAATTTAGATAAACAGATACTTAACTCAAATAACAAAATACCGTAAAAAAAAAAAAAAAAAATCCTAATTGAAAATTAAATAGTCAATAAAAATATATTTCTCGCGGTTAGCTTCAGTTTGTCAAATTTGAAGACTTTTTTATTCAATGGTCACTAATAATTTTGAAGAATGATGTTTGATATACGTGATAGACGATGTGATTTGGGAAAATATTAAAATTAAAAATTAGGGGTAGATATTCAATACAAAAAATCTTTAAAATTGGCGACACTGTTTAGCTTGCTTTCTTATATTATCTATTTAAGATACTAGAGCAGATCACTTGCTTGAAAAAAACCAATCGGCTCTTCCCACTTGACGTCAGAGGACACATGACATAGATAAACAAAGAGCTGACGATGTCTTCTATATCTAAAGCGATTGCTAAAATAACACATTTTCTATTCTTATTTTTGATCAATCCAATATAATCTGTGTATTTTTTATACATCATAATTTTTAATCCATTTTATATCATTATTCACAATCTTTTGTTTACTGTATACATTTACAATCATCATTTAGTTTATATTTGTTATTAATGTTGATGGATGATTTTCGGTACTTATATCATTAACAGTGCAACATCGTACGGTGTAAAGTCATTTCGGAGAGCAACTAAGTTAATTAACTTGTTGTAGCACCTTTACGCGATTAAATTTAACTTAGAACATTTTAAATTAATTCCAAGTTTTAATAAACAAACATTCCACTATTTATTGCTAGATCAGTTAATTTAACAGTTACACTACCACATACAAAAAACGATTCTTATTGTGAAAATAAATAAACATATAAAGCGTTTTTTTTTTTTTAGTTATTAAACTTACATATACAACTATTCTACTGTTTACAAATGCACAATATTACTTTCATTTTATTTTATATTATATATTAATACTTTTGTTCTTAAGAACAATATTTAACTGAATTCGATTCTTTGTTGTTCTATATCACGTAATTGAGCAGACGATGCTGGGAAGAGCCCATTGAGTGCGAATTTAGTGGTCAATTTACGCTTTCTTTTTTGTAGGCTTTTGATTAATCGTTGATTTTAAGATAGAAGGAATGTAAATTATTCCGTCAATACTGTTTCTTAAGCTAAATATTCATCTCTTGTTTTTTGTACATTTACACGTTTTGAGGCGTTTTGAATACCGAAGTCAAGTTTTTAACGTTTGATCTTTCTCCGTGTGTGTTTAGAGCAGTTTAAAAACAAATAATTTCAGGCGATCCAAATGTTGTATTTTAAAGTTATATAGGTTTATTACTAGAAAAGATGATAAATTTTAAGATATGTTGCTTGTGAATTTTGTCTGAATAATTTTAAAAGAATTTTTAATTTAATAACAGATTTGAATTCAATATAAATGTAGGTAAAATAATGAAACGAGGGGTTGAGAGGGGCGGTAACCCCCCCCCCCCCACACACACACAGAATTATTTGTCGGATAAAGCTATTTCGAAGCCTAACTTGAATTGTTTTAACATAGGTTTACATAACAGTACACATTATCTTGCCCCTTAATTTCCAATCTGTATTTCTAGTATTATTATATTTTAGGGTAAGAGAAAGTCGTGTGAGTGACACACCAGATTATATATTTTTTAAATAACTTTTCTTTATCTCAGTTTTGCACTAGGCGTTCGTTTGCTGTTTTCATCTTGTTCAAGACAGATGTAATTTCTTTCTAAAAGCGCTGTACTGTCAAAGATTAGGACTGTTATCAATACTAAATTTATTATTTATTAGTTTAATATGTTCATCTTTTCATTTTTACTATTAATAACTTTAATAAGGAAGCCAATATGAACTCTGTAATTTCTTCCTTTAAAAACAATGCCATTTTCGAGTTTAAACAAATTTTAAGTTAAAAAACATAAAAGGTATAAATATGTTTAAACTGTCGATATTCTGATTTTAAATAATATAAGAAACATTTTTTAAAAAACTCTCTGACGTAAGTTTTGTTTTAACGAATTTGTAAGTTGTCATTTTTTACTTTATTAACTAAACTAGCAGGCTACGCCCGCTTCGCTGGTCACTATATTTAAATGAATTTTCGAAAGAATCGAATTAATACTTATTTTTGTACACCGCATTATAGACAAAAAAAAAAAAAACGAAAGAAAGGAAAAGAAACTGAAATTGCTCCAAACCTCGCTTCGGGTACCCACTGTTTACGGCAGCTCTTTTCCCGCCCGCATTGCATCAGGTCTAGGTATCCCATGCCTGCAGGAAGATCTTTCCCGGGCACTATAATCTAGATATTTACCGACGACAGGTGGGATCTGCTACTATTTAAGAACTAAGATTTTAAAGATGACTGTATCTCAGAATCTATTAAATATTTCAGTTTTGAACCATGTATTTTATAGCCCATGCTATTTACACTATATTACGATTTGATTCCGACCAATGTAATAAAATAAAATAAAAAGTAAATTAAATATATATATAAACAAATAAATTTTAATCCATTTAATCCTTTTTACTATGTATATACTACCATTTTTCCCGATAAATACAGTAAATAAAAAAAAATTAAAATAAATAAAAGTTTTTTCTTTTAAAGGAATTAACTAAAAAATGAAAATAAGAAGTTGTTCTACTATAAAAAATTAAACATAACTGTTATAAATACGTTTTTAAATTTAAAACTAATTATACTTAATTTTATCTACTGCATTACGATTTTATTTTCAATAAATATAACAAATAAAAATTAAAAAAAATCGCCTTCAAATGAATGAATTAAATAAAAATAAGTTGCGTAATAGCCGTTGCTAAGATACACAGACGATTGAAGCAAAAGAATTAAATTTATGAAAAATGAAGCATTAAAGCCATTATTTAAAATCGAAAAAACATTAATTTAAAACATTCAAATTCGAAATTCGAAAAAATCTCGATGAGGTGCACACCTGCAGGGTCCCAGGTACCTATATACCAAATTTGGGAGCTCTGCGATCAATAGTGTCAGCACCAGAGCGCAGACAGACACACAGACACACACGCACACACACACAGATACTTCTCTTTATTTATATAGATTAATTACAGTTTTGGAAAATTTTAACCTCAAGTTTGAACAAATTTATGTAGTACAAAACACAATACAAATCGTTTTTCAAATGGTTAAAAATGAATGAAAAAAAAATTTTTTTTTCTTTTATTTTATAATTTACTTATATCTTTGAATTTTAAATAGTTCAAAAAATAAGGAAAAGCATTGCGAAACGAAGATATTATTGTTCTAAGCAGTTCAATGACCATTTTCTTCTGCCAAAATAAATAAACAAATGAATAAAATAACAACAACAATAATAATAATAATGATAAATTGAATGAAAAGACAGCTTAAATACATCGGCATGGTGTGTGTGACAACATTAGTTATGTAATTTTTTCAGCAATATTTTCTGCGGTAATAGTTTCAAATTCAATAATATTTTTAGTATTATTACAAAAAAAAAAAAAGAAAAAGAAAAAAACTTCCTCTAAATTTAATAAAATTTAAAAAAAATAAAAATAAAAAACCTCACACCAGAAATTACTAGTGGAGGCAACTTTGAATAAAAAATAAATGAACATTTAATTGCTCTGTCGAAAAATTGTTTTTTACGCTCCAGTTGCAGATGCTTCAAGTAGAAGTAGCTGAGGTAATGAAACTTAACCATAATGGGCGCTTACCACCTGACGTCAGCGGTCATATGACATAGTTTAAACCAAGAACAGACGAAATCTTCTATATTTATCTATAGCGATTGTTGAAATAACTCATTTTCTATTCTTATTTTTGATCAATCGGATTTAATCTTTTTTTTTTTTTGTATATATCATAATTTTTAATTCATTTTATATCATTATTCAAAATCTTTTGTTTGCTGTATACATTCCCAATCATCATTTACTTTATATTTGTTATTAATGTTGATGAATGATTTTTGATATTTATATCATTAAGAGTGCAACATCGTACTGTGTAAAGCCATTTCGGAGAGCAACTTGTTGTAACATCTTTACGCGATTAAATATCACTTGTAACATTTAAAATTAATTTGAATTTATAATCCATAAACATTCCACTATTTATTACTAGATCAGTTTGTTCTTAAGAACAATATTTAACTGAATTCGTTTCTCGGAATTCGATTCTTTGTTTTTCTATGTAATTGAGCAGACGACGCTGGGAAGAGCCTATTGAGTGCGAATTTGGTGGTCAATTCAAACTTTCTTTTTTGTGGGATTTTGATTAATTGTTGATTTTAATATAGGAAGAAGGTAAATTGTACGTAAATGGCTTTTATCCCGTCAAACTTGTTTAAAAAGAAGGGGGAGAAGAAAAAAAAAATGGGTTTTAATTATATGTTTTCTTCGTCCCTTTAGATAATAAGTTTTGAAGCACCAAAAATAATGTTTTGGTCATCTAAATACTATTACCTGCTGAGTTAATGTGAACATGTTATGTCATAATTCGTAATTTAAACATTAAAATACTTAAACTATATGGTAATAAACTATAAAAAAAAATTCTGAAAATTAAATAAACTAATTTTATGCAGTTAAGAATTTAAATTAAGTGGTATATAACGTAACTCACCGACCCTGAAAGGGTTAAATGATTTCAGAACATCCCAGCATCTTTTTCTTGACGAAAATGAATAAAATGTGAACTTTAAATGGTTTAATTTTAAATTCCTTTTTGTAAGGTTTTGTTTAATTGTTGGTATTAAGAAATAAAGAAATTAAATAGTATGAAAAAGAATTTTATTGCGTAAAATTTGTTTTATCAGAGGGATAAAGGAAAAAAATAATATATATATATATATAGGGTAGATGCTCCAGTGATTGGCATGCTGCAGTAATTGACATCTATCCAGAAATAATTAATAAATAAGAAAATTAATAAAATCATATATTTTACACATAAGAGTTTTAACATTTTATGTCAAACACTGGAGCATAGGGTGCTAATAACTGGTAAAATGAATAACTAGCAGTGTCAAACACTGGAATATAGGTGGCCAATTACTGATAAAATGAAAAACTGGCAGTGTCAGTTACTGGAACACTGAGTGGGTGTCAAATAAAAATTCATAAAAAGAAAAAAAAAAATGTTATCAAATGCATATATTTTAACATATGTGGTTCTGAATGTCTTTCATACCATATGTACTGATTTAAGATGGGGCAAAAACAAATAAAAATACAGTTAGGGCGTTCAAAATTGGTACAGATAGGTTTTAGAGGCCTGCAAGTCGAATGGGGATATTTTCGATTGTGTAAAATTATTAGGAGGAGCAGGAAGGGAGAGGGGGGAGGGGGAGGCAAAAAAATAAAAATAGTGTCAGATCGTTCAAAATTGGTACAGATAGGTTTTAGACTAGGCCTGCAAGTCGAATGGGGATATTTTCGATTGTGTAAAATTATTAGGAGGAGCAGGAAGGGAGAGGGGGGAGGGGGAGGCAAAAAAATAAAAATAGTGTCAGATCGTTCAAAATTGGTACATAGAGGTTTTCGATACTTACAAATCGATTGCGGATATTTTTGAATTTGTAAAATTATTAGGAGGAGCGGGAAGGGGGTGGGCCGGTAAGGGGGTTATGGGGCAAAAACAAATAGAAATGCAGTTAGGCCGTTCAAAATTGGTACAGATAGGTTTTAGAGTCTTGCAAGTCGTATGGGGATATTTTCGAAAGTGCAAAGTTATAAAGAGGGCCGGGAAGCGGGAGGGAAGAGGGGGGGCAAAAAAATAAAAAATAGAGTTAGATCGTTCAAAATTGGTATATTGAGGTTTTCGATACTTACAAATCGATTGCGGATATTTTCGAATTTGTAAAATTATTTGAAAGAACATATGAATTACGTCCGCAAACAAGAAACCAATAAATCGGCTATTTCTAAACATTGCTGGGAGGAAAATCATAATTTTAAATTTAATTCAGCTAAAATAATTTGCAGACCTAAATCCATTCATGAACTCGATTTCTTTGAAGCTTTTCATATTTATAAAAATTTTAAAAACCTTGTAAATTGTGATTTCGCTGTTCCCTATTTGTCTGATTGTTGAAATTTTACATTCAGTCCACATTTCCTTAATTTTTCTACTGTTTACACAGCTACACATTCCTTAATTCCTATTGGCCACACTCCCCACCTCTTCCGTAATCCTATTGGTTGAACTAAATCCGGTCCCTCTCCTATATATATGAGCACTTCTCCAGATTCAGAATTCTTTTTGCACTGATGACGGTACGCTTTAGGATACCGAAACAGCTGTATGCACCTCAATAATTTTTCTTTGGCGTTTCTGACGTAGTAGTTTATTCCTGTTTTAATATTCCAACGCCAGGTCTCCTGCTATTATTAATAAAATACTTAATCCAAATAGTAATATCCCCTAATATTATTTCTAACTGTAAACTAACTAGTCATTAAAAGTATATTTCATGTTGTTAGCTTGCACCAGAAGATTATCCACTTAAGTTATTTTAGAGCACCTCCTGTTTAAAAATTTTCAAAGAGGTGCAAATTTCGTAGTTAATTTACACTTAATTTATTGTAGGATTTTGATTAATTGAGGGTTTTAAGATAAAAAGAGGGTAAATGATATTGTATATGAAATATATTTTAATGGAAGGGAAAAAAAAGTTTTATAGTTATATATGTTTTTTATTATTATATTTAGAATATTTAATATACTCTGAAATCAAATTTTTTGACTATATTAATATTTTTATATGCTGTATTATTATCTGAAAACTGAAGAAGGCATCCGCGTTTGTAATGATCGATAGATGGCGCTTTTTCAGCTCTTGTTGTTAGTAAATATTACAGCCACGTGTATCTATTTTTGTTCTTTTTGTTATTCTACTTAATATTCGTACTATAATTTCTCCGGCATTACATCATGGAAAATTGATTGCTTTTGGAAAAAAATATTTCAGTTTATTCAAAGTTCAATCGGAAGTAGATTTTTAACTGAAGTTGAACAGATATTAGTTTCAAATCATCTGATTAATTCTTTACTTTCATTAGCCGAAGCAACTGAAATATTAAATTTGTCATTTGGAAATAAATGGAAGCTTAATTCTGGATTTCTTGGTCCTTTGGAGTTACACTGGAGCACACAACAGTATGTGTTATCTTTTTTACCGGATTTATTCATTTTTATTCAATAAATGTGAAACTAAACATCGGCTAGCAATGGCGGATTGATGGAATTCGAATTAAAGCATGTTTATTGTAATTTCCTCTTAGCCCACCAGAGGGCGAGCATTTCATTACAATCGCAGATACCATTTTAATGTTTTGAAGGCTTAGCTACTTAATCTATTAGCTTAAAAGAACAAATTGTCCCCAAATTCATATGTACTTACTGTTATTCACTACGGTCTGTTTGTGAATTTCAACATAATTTAATTGTTGCATTTTTTTTCGACAGATTAATAATAAAAAAAAATTTATGAGGAAATGAGGAAAATAAATTAGAAAAATTAGAACATAAATTAGAAATATCAGTTGTATCATTACCAATAAGGTGCCAAATGAAAGGGAATTTTTTTGTGAATCTGATGGATTAAACAGCTTATCGATCGGACAATTAGATTTTTTAAAATTAACTAAAGTATGAATTTTAGGTGGCAACAGCAAAAGATTGTGTGGAAACTGTTAGGAGAAATAAAAGAAAAATCTGCTTCCCATTAAGTCACATGTTTTTGAAGTGGAATTAAAAATTGCAGTTTTCAATTTTTTTTCAATTTTCTCTCATGAACACAAAAATAAAATATACAGTCTGTACCCCCCAAGACAACTTGCATTTCAAATTTCATCATTTTTTTTGGTTAATAAACAAAAAAGTTACTTTTTTTTTTTTTTTTTTTTTTTTTTTTTATTCTATATTCGAAAAGATTTATGTGATATGATACATTAAGAATTTGGGTTTTAATTTTTTTTTTTTTTTTTTTTTTTTTTTATAGATTATTTTTGAAATGTAAGTTGTTTTTAAAATGCATGTTTCTTGCGATTAGCTTGTCCTTTAAGATTATCTGTTTAAGCTATTTAAATCATTAAGCAAAGCATATTTTGCTTGAAGAAAGTCAATGAAGGGCTAATTTGGTGGTAAATTAATCTTTTTATTTTTTTCTAGGATTTTTATTAATTGTTGGTTTTAAGATAGAAAGAAAGTAAATGTGATAGAACTTTTATTGAGTGAAATGTGTTTTAATATAAGAAAAAAATGAACAAAAAGTAAGATTTAGTTATATATTTTCTTTGATGCTATTGGGAGTACAAATTAATTCGGTCCGTTTTTTTTTCGTTAAAAAAACATTTTATTTATTATCAAAATGAAAAAACATGTTATTCAAAGTATTGTCCATCGGTAGCCACAACTTTTGTCCACCTTTCTGGCAATTTTCGGATTCCATCTCTGAAAAATGAGTCCTCTCTGGACGCAAACCATGAATCGAGCCATTCTTGAATTTCTTCGAAAGAAGTGAAGCGGTGTCCAGCCAAATCTTGATGCATCCGTCGGAACAACCAATAATCAGAAGGAGCAAGGTCTGGCGAATACGGCGGGTGGGTTAGGACCTCCCATTTCAACGTTTCCAAGTAATTTTTAACGACAATTGCCACATCGCTTTTCAACGTCGCGCGGTTTCAACTCGTATGGGACCCAATTTCCTTGCTTTTGAACCATTCCCATTTTTTTTAAGCGCACGGAAATTGCTTGCTGAGTGACTCCCAACGATCCTGCAAGCTCTTGTTGCGTTTGGCACGGATCTTGATCGAGCAATTCCTCCAATTCGGCGTCTTCGAACTTTTTCGGCTGGCCCGGGCCCTCATTGTCTTCGACACTAAAATCACCATTTTTGAAGCGTCGAAACCACTCTCTACATGATTTATCAGATGGCGCAGATTCACCATAAACTTCCACAAGCGATCGATGCGCTTCAGCGGCACTTTTCTTCCAATTAAAAAAGAAAATCAAAACTTCCCGCAAATGTTGTTTCTTTAGCACAAAACTCGACATATTGAATGCTCAAAAAACCAATGTTGTTGTATAAAACTCGAAGCTTCGTTGACTGAATATGGTTGACAAAGGTCAAACCTTTCTAACAATGCCAAAAACATCTATCATTATTCAGTAAACAAATCAGCCAGAGCCATCTATTGAAAACGGACCGAATTAATTTGTACTCCCAATATATTCAGTGCATTTATTTCTGTATTTAGAAGTTCCAAAATTTAAATTCTTTGACTATATTAATAATATTTCATGCTGAATTATTTTCTAAACCATGATGATTTTACTGGGTTGTTCGATAAATAATGTCGTTTTTCTTCACGTTTTTCAAAGTGAATTTATTTATATTAAGAACAAACATTAATCAATGATATATTGACTATTTTGTTGGATGACCTTTTGCCATCTTTCGGTAAGTTGAAAAATTCCACGTTCGAAGAAGCCTTGGTTTTTGGAAGCGAAGGTTTTAAAAAACGACATTATTTATCGAACAACCCAAAATATCATATTTCATATTATGAATACTCAAAAACTTAACATAAGTAATTATAAATTTATGAAAAAAACACTTTTAAAAACACGCAAAAGTTTCAAAAATATATTTAATTAAAAAGACATTTATAATAAAATACCTTTCAAAGCTTTTCGCCCTGATCAACAGGGCGTCATCGGGGAATTAACATAATTTAGTTTCACATAATGTGCAGCTATATGTTCAAGTATATATATATTAAAATATCCGGCGACAAATACAGTTAAGCTTGATATGGAGAAAGTCAAACACCAGTTTAGGTCGAAAATTCTGGAGTCGGGCAGTTGGAGCTGTTTTTGATTTACAAGGAAGCAACATTTGATATCCTGAACTTTACAGGACTTAATTGGAAAAATCAGTGGCTGGTAACTGGGAAAGTTGGACTGGCGGTAAAAACTGTTGGGAAAAACTGTAGAATGGTCAAAAAAATTTGAAGGAAACTTTCAGCGATTATGAATCATATAGTCCATTGGAGAAGTCAGAGGATGGGAACTGGAAAAGCTAGACTGGCAGTAACAACTGTTGGAAAATACCGTAGAATAGTCCAGAAAGCTTGTAGGAAACTTGCAACGATTAGGAATAATATAGTCCACTAAAAAAGAAATGGAAGTTAAATATCTGGTAATTATAGTCTCCAAAATATCCTTATTGAAATCTAAGTAGTCATTTAAAGTATAATTCTTGCATTTTGCTCGTCTTCTAAAATTAAGTCATTTCAGAATATATCTTCCTTGAAGAAAATCAATAAAGTTTGAATTTTGTGGTTAATTTAAGCATCTATTTATTTGAAGGATTTTGATTAATTAATGGTTTTAAGACAGAAAGGAATTAAATGGGATAAAAATGGATTTTATTGCGTCAACTTTGTTATAATAAAAGCAAAATGAAAACAAAAAACAGATTTTAAGTATACATTTCCTTTATTTCTATTCCTAGTACATTTACAATATATATATATATATATATTATTATTGTTATTATTATTATTATTATTTATTTATTTATTTATTTTTAAACTATATTAATGCTGTTGTCTGATCAACTAATATGAAGGACTTGCGTCATATTTCGTATTTTGAATAATCAGATTCTTAAACCAAAAATTAGTATCCCCGAAAAAATCACTAATTGAAAATTAAAAGTAGTCAGTACAAATTTTTTGGATAGCTTGTTCTCTAATATATCAATTTATTTCATTTCAGAGCATATATCTGCACTGATAAGTATAAAGGATTTAAGTCCAAAAATGTCGATTTTGAGTTAAGTACATAGTCAGACACAGAAAAAAATTCTCTATCGATTGGTATAAAGGATTTAAATCCATGTCATTTAGTCTGAGAAAATCCATTGGTAAAAAAAGATTCAAGTCAGAAATTTATCATTAATCATTGGTATAAAGTATTTAATTCAATTTTTTCCCTTTATTAAATGAAGATTGACAATTACTGAATGGTATAAAGGGTATAAATCAGCCTAATCCTTTTTTCCTAATTGATTCTTCTGATTAGTTTTTAGTTAGTTTAACTTTATTTTTCGTCTCCTGAAAAATCAAGAATATGGACTTAAATCCTTTATACGTATCAGTACAGATATTGCTTGAACAAAATGAGTGAAGCGAAATGTGGGTAGTTAGTTTAAGCCTATTTAATTTTTTTTTTAACTGTATACTATAGTGTATATTGACTATATATATTATATTAAATGCTAATATTAAATGCATACTATATATTTTGACTATATAGTACGATTATATTATTATTATTTTTACTATTATTATCATTTGTCATCTTTCATTTTTTGACTGTATTAATATTATTGCCTGCTGGGATATTATTATAGGAGTTCGTTTGACAGCTGGTTATCACACAGAAAAACTAAATATAAATTTATGTAAACTAAATGTAATCAGATAGAAATGTTCTTTATTATTTGAAATATGTTTTAACAAAAAAAAAAAAAAAAAAAAAAAAGACGTTAATAATTTTAAACATGAAGACGTTATATTTTTAGTACTCACATATTTTATCTAAGTAATAGCAATAAACGAAATAAAAACAGTTTTTACTGCGAGAAAACAGTTTTATTAAAAAGAAAAAGAAATAAAATGTATGTTTTAGGCGTATATTTCCTTTATTCTTATCATTGGTACGTTTGTACTTCATAAATTTAATTTTTTGGCTTTATTTATATCATTACTGGCTTAGTTATTATTTAAAATACGAAAAACTTATATTTTGTATTTTGAATACTCAGACACTTAATTAAATAATGGTACACCTTAAAAAATTCCTATTGAAAATTAAGTAATCATTAAAAATACATTTCTTGCGGTTTACTTGTCTTTTAAGATTATCCGTTTAAGTCACTTCAGACCATCTCTTGCTTGAAGAAAATCAATGAAGTGAGAATTTGTTGGTTAATTTGAGCTTCTTTTTTGTAGGATTTTGATTAATTGTTGGTTTTTAGCTAAAAAGAGAGTAAATGAGATAGAAATTACTTTTATTGTGTCACATTTATAAAGATAGGGGAAAGGGAAGGAAAAATTACGTTTACAGTTATACGTTTTATTTATTTCTACCCTAGAACGTTTAGAAAATCTGAAAATAATTATTTTATTTATTTATTTATTTATTTTTAATGTATTAATATTATTTCTGAAAGCAAACGAACACTGTGACATAAATTTTACTATTGAAAGTTTATTAAATTTATAAAAAACTATATATTGAGATAGTTGTATTATTTATGAGCAAAAAACAAATAAATAAATATAAGGTAATTCCGGGTGAGATGCCCCACCGGTAGAGATGCCCCACTTTATGTAATTTCGAGACGTAATGCTAGATGGCTCTGCGAGTCCGATTATTATTTCAGATAGATGTTGAATAGTGTGCTGTGGAAATTACGTGAAGTCATTTCTTTGTTTTCTGCTACCACAACAATATTTCAAGTAAGTACCATGTTTTTTCTACTCTGTTATAAGAGTGATGTTGCATTGTAAGGCAGGCACTACTTAATAAGTAGGGATTTTTTTTTTTTACATAAGCTTAAAAACCTGTAGTAAGAAGTGTATCATTCGACTTCGGGCATTGTGCGGCCATTTTTGCTGTTTTGTACTTTGGACAGTTTCCGGGGCATCTCTCCCATACCAAAAGGATAGACGCCCCAGATAATATTCGGGTGAGATGCCCCACAGGGAGAAAAGTCTTTTAATTGTTTAAATTTTAAACTAATATTTTTTAAATCATGTTGTTTTTATAAAATGCTTAATATTTGTAAATGGAAAATTTTTCAACTTAAAAATACTTTTTTCAACTATAAATTTAGATAAAAATTCTTCAAATAAAATTCAAATTCGCGTGATCGCTAGAAGTGGCAACTCAAAACGAAATCACAAAAATACGGATTAAACCCAGATAAGAAAGCAGAAAACGCACAGGTATGTCAAACTGACCTTTGACATTTGAACTGAATATTGACATTTAAAATATAACATAAATAAAACTTGGGTGCTAACGAAATTGTAGATGGACAGTTAATTGTGCCAGTGAGAGTATATTATTGTATTTGTTCATGCAGTTGTTCAGTGCTTCTTGTTTGTTTCAGGAAAGATGCCTACAGTGTACAAAAAAAAAAAAAAAAAAAAAAAAAAAAGTACTGGAGAAGCTCGTGAGACCTGGACAGAAGACGATTTAAAGAGGCTCTCAGGAGACTAGAAGCAGGGGAAATTGGTGTCAATGAAGCTGCTAAGTACTATGGAATTCCTTCTCGGACACTTCGTCGTCGTCGAAGAAAAACGGATAATAATACCAAAGCAAGTTCTTTGGGGCCACAAGGAGTGTTTGGAGTTGAAAACGGAAAACATCTCGTCAAGCACATCCAACATTTAGAAAAATGTGGATTTGCACCTGACAGAGAGACAATTAGGACAGTTGCATTTCAGCTTGCTGAAAAACTAGGTCTCAAGAATCGATGTAATTTACAAGCAAGAATGGCTGGGTACGCCTGGCTGTCATAATTTTTTAAGAGAAACCCAGAACTAAGTATTAGATAAGCTCAGGGGCTCTCTTTAGCAAGGGGGGGAAAGCATGAACAGAGAAAGTGCTGATCATTTTTTTTAAATTCTTTCAAGAGTGTTTGAAGAAAATCAATTCTTTACCAGACAGGGGAGTATTTATAATATGGACGAAACCGGCTGTCAGTTAAATGAAGTTCCAGGAAAGGCCGCGGCTACCAAAGGGGCAAAAGATGTTCATGCTTTGAAGTCTACAGAGAGAGGAGAAAATGTTACAGTCATTGCCTGTTGCAATGCAGAAGGACAATGTTTCACTGGAATTTTGCTGGAATTTGCGGACAAGAATGGCATTATAATTGTATGTCTGCCCAGCCATACGACACAAGCTCTTCAGCCTCTTGATCGGTCTTTTTTTAAGCCACTAAAACACTATTTTAAAGAGGAAGCAAGGAAATGAATTGTTAATCATCCAGGAAGGATCATTGGGAAAATACAAACTTCAGAACTGATTGGTACAGTCTGGAAAAGGGCAGCTTCTGTTGACACTGCTATTAATGGATTTCGGGAGACGGTAAATTTTCCTCTAAACCAAGCAGTGATTCCAAACCACTTCTTTTCCACAAGTGAAGAATTGAAACAGACGTGTGAACAGTCCCAAATTTCTGAACAACTGAACAAACATCCTTCCCGACAAAAATATTGCAACAGATTCCCCCTGTACCTACGTTAAAGGAAAGATGCCGAAAAAGAAAGATACAGTCGGCTAAGGTCATTACATCCCAAGAGCACATCAAAAAAAAAAAAAAAAGCTAAAATCCGCTGTTAAATTTAGCAAAGCGTCAAAACAGCTGGTGATGAACATGCCTATTTAAAATGACGAAAGTGATCTTACAAACATTTGCATCGAATGTGAGGAGAACTATTATTTTACAAAAGAAACAGTAGATTGGATAAATTGCATAAAGTGCCATAAATGATTGCATTAATCATGCACAATGTACAGAGATCTGTGCAATGTTTGCGGAAAAGCAAAAATTAGAGAAGAGAAAAAGAGAAATATTATCTGAATAAATTCGATATATTTCGTAATATTTTTTTATTATACTTTCTAAGCTATAAATATGAAATTTTCCCATATATTAAAAAAAAAAATATTTGAAATATTTTTCAATAGTTTATGTGTTTTATTCTAATTTTTACATCTTGTCTATGGTACAATCGGTAACAAAAGTGTCCGAACACTAGCAAAAATTCGTATGTAAAAAAGTACACTTCATACGGTTTTGTTAAATAAATCCTTGTCGAATCCTGTTCTTAGTCAGTGTAAGAACATGATTCGATAAGGATTTATTTAATAAAACCGTATGAAGTGTACTTTTTTTACATAGGATTTTTTGCTAGTGTTCGGACACTTTTACCGACTGTAGCTAAATATTTTAATATTTTATAAATTAATGCTAAGGTCGTATTTTTTTTTTTTAAATAGCTTACGTTTCACATGTTATAAACTACTGAAAAATTGTTATAAACTATTGACCATTGTTAAAACCTTTTATTATGTTTTTTACAGGTAGGGCATCTCTCCCACGTGAGTGGGGGCATCTCACCCACAACTTCGGGAAAGATGGTCAAATATCGTAGTGCGGCAATTTTGCGTTTTTCTTTCGAAAATTTACAATACGTTACAAAAAAACTACTTAGTATTAATAAACAATATATACGAGTATTATGTATTTCCCACAAATTTTCGTTGTCATTGTTAATACCCAATTTATTTTATAGCTCCCTTTCCTTAAGTGGGGCATCTGTCCCGGAATTACCTTATATATATATCTTTGTTTATTTATAAAAACAAAAGTAAATAAAAAAGAACGTGCAAACTTTTTTTTAATAATTAAAATAAAACTGAGAAAAATCGTTCCAAAAAAATGAGACAGCTTCAATATAGAACCCCTTGGCAAAATTTGAAATTTGGCACCGAAGTAAGATCGGACGTTTCTCGCCAGGACCTTTACTTACGCAATTCCGACAGCCATTTTAATTCATCGACAAAATAACAACAAAAATTTAAAAGCCGCCAAGGGATCCTATGCTTCAACTATACCAAAGAAATTTTAAGAAATGAATATAATTAGGGATGCTTGGGGATGAAACACAGTTACTTCATGCCTTTATAAGGAAGAATAGATTAAAATAATTATTGTCGTATTAAATTAGATTTTGTTTAGATAGAAAGTAAGCAGAATTCCCCCCCCCCCCCCCCCAAATAATACTTGCAATTGTTACTTTTTTATTTAAAAAATAAATATAACACTTACAAACACTTTACAAAAATACTTAAAAAGCACGAAAGAAAAAAAAAAGAAAAGAAAGAAAGAAAGAAAGAACATATTACCTATGAATTACTATTACTTGCGATAAAATATGTTTTATGTACAAAACAATCTAACTTTTAAACTGAAATATGAATTTCAAAACTAACTTTCAGAAATGAGGAAAGATATCGTCTGCGTAACAGAATGCCGAGTTTGCATCAAATAACAAAATAACAAAGAATAAAAAGTCGAGTTTTTTGTCAAATATTGTCCTTTTAAAGTATTATACCTAGGCGAGACGTATTAATCCCGGACGATAGGACCAATGCCCCAGCCCTACCGTACCCGCTCTTCGATGTGTTTTTCTAGTCAATTTTGTTCTTTTATTACTTCCGGTGTGAGCCTTTTTTTTTTTTTTTTTAACACACTTGACATTGTGAGTTTGTTTGGTTTTCGTCCCATGCTATTCCTATGGAATTTTAGCTTTCCCCCCTCCTTTTCTACATTCTAAAGTGTGATCGATGTACCTAGGTATAATTTTTAATTGATTATAGAAGCGTTTTTTGCTCATAAATCTAAATGAAATATCGAAAAGTTCGACGGATACAATTTTTAATTTGGTGTAGAGTAAAACCTGAACCAAGTGTTATTGTACGTATTATGTAGTCTTTTTCCGGTGAGACTTGGTCGAATAAAAAACGTTTTTTATACCTCCATTCCTCCCATGAACACAGAGCGAATATTCTGAAACCATTTTGGGGTTCCCAGAAGTCTAAAACATAAAGATAACGCAGCTTTTTCCCATTTAATGCGTTTTACTTACAAAAGCCTTATGGCGCATGGCAGAAGTTTTTACCAATATCTCTGAATCTAATCAAAATTTTTAAATTTTCGATAGATATATATAATTTTAAGTAGAGTAAAGACCTAAATTCCTGCCTAGTGTCGTAGAATTCCGTTCGGCATTTCTTGCGTGATACTCGGACGAAAATAGTGTTACAGACATACGGACACAGTGACACACACACGGAAAATTTTCTGAAGTCATTTTCGGCTTTCATGGTGTTTGAAACGTGAAGATATCGAAAAATATTTTGATTCTGACAAATTTACAGACAAAAGTTTAATTTTATTTATATAGATAAACTATCTATCAATAAGTATTTGGAAACTTACGAATTTAGACGTTATGTCAAATATCTGGAAAACGTCTTTAGGAATCATTTTGAAACTTTGGTAGTGTAAAGAACATGTTATATCTCATATATTTCAGCAAAAGTTGTGTACTGAAGAGGAAAAGGGGGGGGGGCAGTAAAAAAATAAAAAATAGTCAAAATGATAACAGGAGACTTGGCGTTGGAATATTAAAACCCGAATAAACTACTACGTCAGAAACGCCAAAGAAAAATATTGGATATGCATACAGCTGTTTCGGTAGCCTAAAGCGTACCGTCTTTAGGGCAAAAAGGTTTCAGCTAAAATAATTTGCAGACCTAAATCCATTCATGAACTCGATTACTTTGAAGCTTTTCATATTTATAAAAATTTTAAAAACCTTGTAAATTGTGATTTCGCTGTTCCCTATTTGTCTGACTGTTGGAAATTTTATGTTTAGTCCACATTTTCTTAATTTTTCTACTGTTTACACAGCTAACTTTCCTAAATTCCTATTGGCCACTCTCCCCACCTTTCCCGTAATCCTATTGGTTGAACTAAATCCGGCCCCTCTCCTATATATACGAGCACTTCTCCTGATTCAGCATCCTTTTTGCACTGAAGACGGTACGCTTTAGACTACCGAACCAGCTGTATGCATTTGCAAATTTTTTCTTCGGCGTTTCTGACGTAGTAATTTATTCGGGTTTTAAAAGTCAAATGTTTTGGATCACCCTGTAAAAAGTATTCTTTAAATCCGTTTTGTCTGTAGCATGTGATTATGAGGATTTCAATGAATCTCCATTTAATAATGTCGAAAAACTGTAAAATTGTACGTTGGGTTTTTTATTATCTTGTTGTAAAAATAGAAACAGCGATGCATAAACTGTTAATTATAAACATATTTACTCTAAACGGATCTATATTACCATCTCTACATAAGTATATTTTAAATGAAAAATTTTTGAGAAAGCATTGATATATTGAATAATCAAATATTTAACAAAATAATGACAATTTTAATTTATTTAATGGAAACTAAGTGGTAAATGTGTATTATTCGAGGTTAATTTCTTTTCTGTAAACCTTCCTTCAGGTTATGTGAAAGTACGAGTATATTTTGTTTTAACGGTAAGGATTAGCTGTAAATCTAGTTTAGTTTCTCTTTAGTATATTCATTAAATCTTGAATTTAGATTAGATTATTCGATATTTAAGATTTTCTTAACATAGCAAAATAGGGCAAAATTTCACGTAAATATTATATTATAAAACTTACCTTCAATGTAAAACCCTTCGGTACCTTCTTAACACCAAATGTCGTTGGACCTTTTTCAAAATGACATATATGATAGTGGCAGAATACTACTGAATTTTTAATTATTTTTTTTAAACTTCCTAATTATTTGAAATTTATTAATTTCATATTATATTAGAAAAGGACAATATGTCTTGCATGCTTACATGAAGGAATTCATTGCAGAAAGAAATGAGACAGAATGTAACTAAAAAACTTTAAACTGACACCAATAAAAATATGTAGTAAATTAGGATAATAAAAATACATCGAATGTAAGTAAGGGCAGCATGGAACATTTATGAACAGGTATGGGCAGGTATGGAACATTATGGGCAGGTATGGAACATTTCAGTTCATTGCTCTAGTTAGAATATATTATGACTACAAATTAGTGAAAACAAATATAAGATAACGAATTGAACAGAGTATGCATATGCAAACTAATTTTCTTTGCATGTGCTTTAGTTATATATAACCATGATTATATTATTATTATTATTATTATTATTATTATTATTAATTTTCTAAAATAGTATTACGCTTAAAAATAATATTGATATTAAAATAAAAACAAAAAGATAAATACTCGAGTATGAAAGTAAAGTACTAAGTACAAACTTGATTCTTTTTTATATTAAACTAAATTTGAATGAGAAGAAACTAATTTTTTCAGCGCTAAATGTATTTACTTTATTGATTTGAAAGCAAAACTTAATCGAAAAACTACGAAGAAAACTAAAATTTATCTCTAGATTTACACTTGATCGACTTTCTTCAAACAAGCCATGCTTTGAAGCAATTTAAGTAGGTAATTAAAATAACAAACCGAGCTGAAGAAATACACTTTTAATTGATACTTATTTTTCAATTAGATTTTTTCACGATTATCATTTATTTGATTAAATATTTGAATACCTAATGTATAACATATGACGTTGTTTAAATATTTTAGGAAAATAATTTGTTGAAAAGGAATATTTATATACCCAGTATAATTAAACATCTGTTTGTCTAATCGTACATTTCGTTTTGCCTTATTACTAGAAAAAAATAAGTAAAGTAGCCACGGAATGAATTAATTTTTTGAAATACCATACTAATAGTTGCTAGGCAGTATTATTTATAATAAATATTAACGTTTCCAATGATTTTACATTTCTTTTCACAATTATTATTAATATGATAACGTTTCGATTAATTAGTTAATGAATATAAAATGAATTGAATAAAATACAATTTTATTTTTAATTTATATTATTTATTTATTTATTTATTTTATTTATTTTTAATTTAATTTTATTTATCAATTTTTTGTTTTTATTTGTTTATTTTGTTGTTATTGATAGAGCTACAAATTCAGAAATGCCCCATTCATATTTCTGATTAAAATGTTCGATTGAAATGCTCGATTCACACATAAATGAACAATGTTGTTGAGTCTCTTTTTAAACTACTGTGGAATTAATTTATTTTTAATTCATTCAATTACACCTGTTTCTTTCCACGTCTAGTATAAGAAATCAATTAATTTAAATGATCTCCTTTTTCATTTTACACATTTGATTATATTCTAAATTTTATTTATCGCACCACTGAATATCACACTTTTTTTAATTAACATTTTTACTTTCTTTATACATATAGAGAGAAAGTATGGGATTCCTAAAAATTTTCGAACTTGGATTTACGTGGATTTCTATGGATTAGGTGGATTTCCATGGATATACGTGTTTTATGATTTCCTGAACACGATTTGACTGTTTTTAGAAAATGGTTGTCTATCTGTGTGTGTGAGTGTGTTTATCGCAAATTTTGTGGACGCTGTTATCTTATGAACCAATGAACGAAATTTAACCAAACTTGGTATTTAATTGGGCCCTGACAGAAACTATTCCTGAGTAGATTTGAGTATAAATCACTCAACACATATAATTTGGGAGCGTCATCACCCCCCCCCCCCCCCTGCAGTCGAAGTAACCCCCCGGGGTATAAATTTTCAGTATGGGTATCTTACGAAAGATCTCGTCATTACCTTTAGAACAAATGGTTGAACCATAGATCTGTGATAATTTAAAACAATGTTATCATTTTTTTTTTTTTCGTTTTTTAACTAAAAAATCTTAGGAAAAAACAATCGTATTTCTTCTGATAGTGACAAAAGATTGACTTTCTTTCGGCACATAGTGATACCACTCTCTTAGATAAAAATTGTCTGCATTTATCATGGAAAATAATTTCATAAATAATTTGTATTTCATGAATTTTGCGTAAAATTATATAGAAGAAAGTCTAGTGATGGCCACATTATACTTGTTTGTATTGTGCATAACAATACATTTTCAATTGTGGCAACTGTGGCGTCATACATCATATCGATTTATTCTTTTTGTATCTGTTTCTGTACACACTGTGTTAATTCTGATGTTACACTATTTTATTTTTCAAACAAAATACAATTGAAGAAAAGAGAGATAAATTACACAGAATAAAAATATAAAATTCTCTGAAAAAAAAAAAAAAAAAAAATAATAATAATAATAATAATAATAATAATAATTTTAGATAAAAAAATGTAGAGTGTATCACGTAAGAATTTCTTTTAACAACTTGCAAAATGTTTATTTATAATTAATGCTTTAAAAAAAAGTTTTTATATAGTCTATTTTGTGGGAAAAAAATTGACTTGCGTTCTAATATAAAATTAAATGATAAAAATGAAAGTAAATAGTTTAAATTACATTTTTCTCTAGATTTCTGGAAATGATATTAAATTTCTTCAATTACTTTGTGTGGTGTCGATAATCACACATTCTAAAAAGTATATTTCATTTATTTAAAAAAAAAAAAAAAAAACCTTTTCATGTAACAAACACATTTTTATGACCTATAAATTGCAACTTAAATTCACTTATAATATCTTCTTTAGATTTTTACATCCTCCCTCTTCCCACATATGTATCTCTTGCTAATTGCAATTCTATCGAAACCTTTAATCATGTATTATTCATTCTTTAACGTAATGTAGATCTACAACAGCATGTTATGACTTTTTCTATTTCGGTTTCTTTTCATCTTGCAAATAAATGCAGTTTTGTCGTCATGAGTGTATTCCTTGTCTTATAACATGGTACGTTAATTTTGTTTGAAAGTTCCGTGTTCTCGTGGCGAATGTTGGCGTTTAGTGAGGACCGTTTGAACTATAATTATGTGGTAACCTTTTCAAAAATTGTATGTGTTTATATGTAACATAATTACAACCATTTTTTCGCTACTATTTTGAATTTGGCTTCGTCTAGACCTCTGGCGAAATTAATGGTGAAATCGGAGCGTCACTTCATCATCATGACTTGACCTAAGAAGTCGACGATTTGAGCTCCCACTCCAAATTATTCAATTACCCCAATTCTACCTACCATTTAAAAATAATATGCTTATCTGGTAACCTATAGTCGTATTAAATAAGTCAACAATTCGTATATAATAAAATTCATCATAATATCTACCAGAAAATGCCTGTTTATTTGGATTAACGATCTCTGTGTTATTGACGATTCACACAGTCATGCCAGATGGTCGAACATTATTTCCCCAAACAGGTCTTCAAATTTCCCCAAATCAGGGTTTTTTTTTCGAAAAAATCCCCAACTTGATTTCTACTAAAAAGCAAAAATAAAAATGTTTTAAAAAAAGAAATATATATATATATATATATATATATATATATCAAGCAGATTTAAGCGAACTCCCCAGATTTGTACCCAAAAATTTTTAAATTCCCCCAAAAAGTCCCCACAAACATTTGGTCCCCAAAATTGTCCCCAGAAGCCTCAAAAATCCCCAAAATGGGGACAAAATCCCTAATCTGGCATCACTGGATTCACATCGCAAGAATTCTAAAGCTGATTTCAAAACCTCATCTACGATCGTTGTTACATCTGATAAAGTATGAGAATTGCATGAAACTTGTTGTTGCTGGACTTGTTGTTTCTTCATGAATTAAAAATATAGCGTAGATATCCTTCTCCATTGTAAAAGGATGTAACCGCAAACTTCAAAAAGCGAAAGAGGTGGCATGTATCTTATATCACATCACAAATCATTTTTCAAAACTGGCAAATAGGCGAATATTTTCACTTGCAGATTAATTATTCAATAAAAAGAACACTTTTGTTCTGCAGGAAACTAGAATTTACGTAATGAATGAACAGCGTCGCAAATAGTTTTCTTCATCACTAACACTAGACTTCACTTTTTTCTTTTTTTTTTTTTTTTTTTTTTTTAAAAAGGAACACGAACCATATTTCGAATATTCTTCATATTTCAAATAGTATAAACTGACCTAGCGGAGTATTAGATTTGTGGTTGGAAGACGAAAACACTCGAAATTTGAATAGTTTCTGATGCATATAGGCTGTTTAGTTACAAGCAGTGATGCCAGATTGGGGATTTTGTCCCGTTTTGGTGATTTTTGAGGCTTCTGGGGACAATTTTGGGACCAAATGTTTCTGGGGATTTTTTGGGGAATTCTAAAATTTTTGGGGACAAATCTGGGGAGTTCTTCAATTTTCTGTCAATGTTGGCAACGTAATGATTTATCCCCACGACCAGGGATTTTCAATAGCTTTATTGTTATTTGGGGATTTTTTTCAAATATTGCCTTCATTTGGGAAAAATCTGAGCTTAAATCCACTTAAATCTGCTTGATATATATATATATATATATATATATATATATATATATATATATTTTTTTTTTTTTTTTTTTTGAAAAAAATTTTATTTTCTCTTTTTAGTTGAAATCTAGTAGGGGATTTTTTCGAAAAAATCCCTGATTTGGGGAAATTTGTAGACCTGTTTGGGGAAATAATTTTCGACCATCTGGCATTACTGGTTACAAGTGAAATCCAAGTAGAAAACAATTAGTGACTCAAAATACTTATTTTGTAGTTTATTAAGAAGAACAAAAGAGTTTTTTTTTAAAAACATTAAAAATATTTTCCAGATTCAGAGACGTTTTAAGTACGTATCAGGAGTTTTGAGGAATCCTCGAAAATTATCTAAATGTCTCTTTTTGAAATGAATTCTTTTTTATAAGGAATGTTCAGTCCGAAAAGTACAAAAAGTACAAAAAAAAAAGGAACACGAACAATACTCCATATTTTGAATAGTATAAATTGACTTAGCGGAGAATTAAATTTGTGGTTGGAAGACGAAAACACTCGAAATTTGAATAGTTTCTGCTACATATAGGCTGTTTAGTTATAAGTGAAATCCAAGTAGAAAACAATTAGTGACTCAAAATATTTTGTAGTTCGTTAAGAACTACAAAAGAGTTTTTTTTTTTTTTTTTTTTTTTTTTTAACATTAAAAATATTTTCCAGATTCAGAGACGTTTTAAGGATGTATCAGGAGTTTTGATGAATCCTCGAAAATTATTTAAATGTCTCTTTTTGAAATGAATTATTTTTTAAAAGGAGTGTTCCATGTGTGAACTCCATATTTCGAATAGTATAAATTGACTTAGCGGAGTATTAGATTTGTGGTTGGAAGACGAAAACACTCGAAATTTGAATAGTTTCTGATGCATATAGGCTATTTAGTTACAAGTGAAATCCAAGTAGAAAACAATTAGTGACACAAAATACTTATTTTGTAGTTCGTTAAGAACTACAAAAGAGTTTTTTTAAAAAAACATTAAAAATATTTTCCAGATTCAGAGACATTTTAAGGACGTATCAGGAGTTTTGAGGAATTATCGTAAAATTATTTAAATGTCTCTTTTTGAAATGAATTCTTTTTTAAAGGGAGTGTTCAGTCCGAAAAGTACAAAAAAAAAAAAAAAGGAACATGAACAATACTCCATATTTTGAATAGTATAAATTGACTTTGCGGAGTATTAGATTTGTGGTTGGAAGACGAAAACACTCGAAATTTGAATAGTTTCTGATGCATATAGGCTGTTTACTTATAAGTGATATCCAAGTAGAAAACAATTAGAGACTCAAAATACTTATTTTGTAGCTCGTTAAGAACTAACTACAAAGGAGTTTTTTTTTTTTTTTTTTTTTTTTAACATTAAAAATATTTTCCAGATTCAGAGACGTTTTAAGGACGTATCAGAAGTTTTGAGGAATCCTCGAAAATTATTTAAATGTCTGTTTTTGAAATGAATTCTTTTTTAAAAGGAGTGTTCAGTCCGAAAAGTGCAAAAAGTTATCCAAATTTACTATTTCAATAAAGCGCTTGTACTTTTGGAACACCGGAACACAACAAACAGTATTTTAGATAAAAATTTCAGGATCATCTACTTTGTTAGATACGTTGTAGATGGGGTGGCTATTGGTTATTTGGAGTTTAATTTGAAAATCAGCTTTAGAATACTAACGATGGGAATCGTCAATAACACAGAGATCGTTAATCCAAATAAACAGGCATTTTCTTGTAGATATTATGATGCATTTTATTATATACGAATTGTTGACTTATTTAATACGACTATACGTGACCAGATAAGCATATTATTTTTAAATGGTAGGTAGAATTGGGGTAATTGAATAACTTGGAGTGGGAGCTCAAATCGTCGACTTCTTAGGTCAAGTCATGATGATGAAGTGACGCTCCGATTTCACCATTAATTTCGCCAGAGCTCTAGACGAAGCCAAATTCAAAATAGTAGTGAATAAATGGTTGTAATTATGTTACGTATAAACCCATACAATTTTTGAAAAGGTTACCACATAATTATAATTCTAAACGCCAACATTCGCCATGAGAACACGGAACGTTTAAGCAAAATTAACATACCATGTTATAAGACAAGGAATGCACTCATGGCGACGAAATTGCATTTATTTGCACGATGAAAGAAACCGAAATAGAAAAAGTCATAACATGCTGTTGTAGATCTACATTACGTTAAAGAATGAATAATACATGATCAAAGGTTTAGATAGAATTGTAATTAGCAAGAGGGGGAAGACGGAGGATGTGAAAAATTAAAGAACATATTGTAAGTGAATTTAATTTGCAATTTAGAGGTCATAAAAATGTGTTCGGTACATATTTTTATTTTTTTAATAAATGATAGTATATTTTTTAGAATATATAATTATCGACATCACACTTTGAAAATAATGTTTATCTGTGAGCTATCAATAGCCTGTTTTTTTAAATTAAATTATGATTTTTATTTTTTGTCTTAATTATGACGATTCTTAATGTTCTTTAACGCCGGTTGAGTTTTGATTTTGGCATTAAATTTTACCATACACGAGAAAGAGCAGTTAAAAGAACTTCCTTCTTTTTTTTAAAAAAAAAAAAAAAACTCCTGTCAACAATATATTTCTTACGATCTATTATATTCATTGATTGCCCATTTAGGTCATTTCAAAGTGGTATCTGTCTAATAAAGTTGATGAGCTGTGAAACTCAAGATTAATTTGCGGATTTTTTTCTTTACTGTAGAATAGATATGGGATTGAGGTTTAAAGAAGTAAATATGTGGCAATGAACAAGTAATTGTTTTACTTAACTTAGTTTAAAAAAGATTGTTTTAGAGAAATTATTTGTCAAAGAAGAAAAAAATGCTATATCTCACCGATTTCCATGACTTATTTAAATCATTTAAGAAAACGAAAAAAGCCTTTAACTTTTGGGTACTTACAAATATTTGCAAGCAATATTGTTTGTAATAATAACTAATGACGAAGGAGAATAAATATTTTGCAAACAAACACCATAAATTTCAAAAATTTACAATGTATGTTTCGTATCGATATATTTACGCATGACATTTCTTCAGACCAAAAAAGGTAGGCACGAGTACACTATGGAAGCAGCAAAGTATAAATAGAAAAAAACAACAGCACCTGCACTGGTGAATTCACGATGCATCCACGTCTAAATTTTTGTCGCCTAATAAAAGATCATAATAACATGTATCAACCACAAATGATTTTTTTTTTTTTTTTTTTTTTTTTTTTTTTGTCACGGTATCGGTTTAATCTTTATCTTTCAAAATCTTTCTGGGTTTTTCTTTGTTTGTTTTTTCGTTAGTTTCTTATTATTTATCACTAGTAGGCTATGCTCGCTTTGCTGGTTACTAAATTGAAATGAATTTTCAAGAGAATTGAATCCCTATTTATTTTTTCTATCCCATTTTGGGCTTTGTAACATAATGGACAATATTCCTGTGACGTCAGAGTAGGTAAAATCGCCGAACACGTGGCCGATATTTTGTAAACAAATTAGATTCAAGATGTCATTTTATTGTTACGCATAACATTTACCTAAATATTTTTCCAGTGAAACGTAATAATCAAATATCTGTTCAAACAATAACAAAAGAGAAAAGACAACTGAATCGAATGGTAAAGTTAAGACTATTCCATATCGTAAAATTGCATAACATTTTATGTATACACACACACACACCTATATATATACAATGAATAAAAGATCAATAAGAACATTTTATACACACACACGTATATATATAGACATTAAAGCTTAAATAATTAGAATTTCAATCACTTCAATAAAGGAATTTATTAAATGGAACATCCATTTAAATTTGTTAACATCGCCACAGTTCACATGGTAACTTTTAATATTACATATGTTGATTAATATTAAAGTATATTACTAAAACTGGAAACAAAACAAAAGAAAGTTATCACTATATCACTCTTACTTCAATTTCATATGATCTGTATTTGCAAGATAATAATTTGCAGGCCACAATGCTTTGCTATGGTAGAGTTAAGGATTGTTTTCCTAACCAGCTGATATTCTTGTAGCCTCGAACCAAAAGTGGGAATATGGTCCATTAAAAATTCCTTTTAAGGTCAAAAGTCGAAATAACGTATTACAAATTAAATTAAATTAAATATTTCTTCCGTTTTACAACAATGTTTTATGTCTTATGTGAATTATTCTCAAGAATGAATCAACAATTGTTTACAAGTTTATTGGATTGCATATAGGAAATAAGTATGCTGTAATTTAAAAATTGCAGCTCTTAGAACTTCAAAACTGATAATTTTTAAAAAGATATTCATTATTCTTTAATATTAGCCTTTTTTTTTGTTTAATATTAGACTCTTATTTTAAGATATAAGCAATCGAATGATATCGCGTAGTCAAAATTTGCAACGCAATATCTTTAAATCTAATAACTTGATGAATATAGTGTCCTCACAAAAATGAACAGATTTTAGAGCTCTTTAAAAAGTATAACATCTATGAAGTATCTTTTTTAAAAAATTCATCAGTTTATACTGAAAAAAATGGCCGACTTTTATCAAAAGCATTTGAATGGTATCGCGTTATGAAACTTTGCAACGTAATATCTTTAAATCTAATAACTTGATGTATATAGTGTCCTCACAGCAAATGAACAGTTTTTACAGCTCTTTTAAAAAAGTATAACATCTATGCAGTTTCTTTTAAAAAAATCATCAGTTTTTACTAAAAAAATGGCCGACTTTCATCACCAATCTAGATCAATCTAGGTAAATCTAGTTAAATCTTGACCAATCAAAAATAGGAGTGGTCTGCCCGTATGTGTTCCGCCGACAAACTCTTTGCTTTATTTATGTAGATCCCCCACTAGTAGGTGCGTGAGCATTTTGCAGCAATATACAAACAAATTCTTTTTAAACTGCGTCAACTTATAAACAAATGGGTATCTTTAAAGAAATCACTTTTTTCTTATTTTATTTTGCCATTCGGATAGTTGTATGTTGTTATTTTCATGATGCTATTTTCATGATGCGATCGTGTTAACTTTCTTTTGACTCATACATTAAGAAAAAATTCTGTGACTGACACCTAGAAATTAAATTGTGGCTCTAGTAAAAATAATTCCAGTCATTTTTATAAATTCTAGTCTACTTTGAAAGGGAGTTCTAGAAACCCCTATTAGAATTCTAAAGCGTTTTTCTATATTATCCAGGTCTAACTTATTTAAAAAATCTCTGCAAACAAATAAGAACACAACAGGTGAGTTTCAACAATTATAATTCGAGTTTATGACCCAATTCTAGGAAATCAAGCGAGTACACCTGGCAATATCCCTAACAGCACACCTTTTCTAAATGACATCCTCAACATGTCCTGTGGATGAAAATGATGTCTATGGACATCCCATGGACAACTTCAGAATATATTATGGACAAGTGTATTGTTAGGGTATAAAGGATTTGTTATATTCATAATATTCATAATATTGTTTCACCGTCTAGAAATATACAGACTATAAATTCTCGATTACTTCGTCTATTCAGTCTATTTGCTTATCTTACATGCATAGCTTTGAAACTTATATTTCTACTGTAAGGATTCAGAAAATGACTACTTATTTGTTCTTGATGAAGGCGCTATATTATTTATCTCAATGTGAAAGATAGTTCTTAATTATTTCCAGCCTGGTACAATTTCCTGTAAACAATATAGTAACTTAATAATAACAGGAGATTTGGCGTTGGAATATTAAAACCCGAATAAACTACTACGTCAGAAACGCCAAAGAAATATATTTGAGATGCATGCAGCTGTTTTGGTAGCCTTAAGCGTACCGTTATGAATTCTGAATCAGGAGAAGTGCTCGTATATATAGGAGAGGGACCGAATTTAGTTCAACCAATAGGATTACGGCAAAGGTGGGGAGTGTGGCCAATAGGAATTTAGAAATGTTAGCTGTGTAAACAATAGAAAAATTAGGAAAATGTGGACTGAAGGTAAAATTTCCAACAATCGGCCAAATAGGGAACAGCGAAATCACAATTTACAAGGTTTTTAAAAATTTTATAAGTATGAAAAGCTTCAAAGAAATCGAGTTCATGAATAGATTTAGGTCTGCAAATTATTTTAGCTGAATTAAATTTAAAATTATGATTTTTCTTCCAGCAATGTTTAGAAATAGCCGATTTATTGGTTTCTTGTTTGCGGACATAATTCATATGTTCTTTTAGACGAAATTTAAGACTGCGTTTAGTTTGGCCAATATATGATAAACAAAACTGACAGGAGATGTTATAAATGCCCCAAGAATTATGCATACCAATGGGATCTTTTAACTGAGAAAAGCTGAGTTTATTGGAAGGCGAAAATATTATTTTAAAATCATATTGCTTGAGAATTTTAGCTGTGGTTTGACTGGTTTTAGGAAAATAGGTTAAAACAATACTGATATTAGAAGAGACTGATTTAGTAGACAAAATACGAGGGAGTTGTAATTTTTGGATAGCTTTGTCTATAATGGAAGGGTCATAACCTCTGTCAATTGCAATGGCTTTCAGGTATTTAATTTCAGATTTTAATAAAATGGGATTTGAGCAAATATTAAGGACACGGTTTACAAAAGTATAGAAAGCAGCCATTTTTTGGTTAGGTGGGTGACATGAACGCGCGTGGGTAGGAAGGGAGACTGCAAAATTTTTACGATAGACGGTGGTTGAAAATCCATATCTGACGTAGTAGTTTATTCGTGTTTTAATATCGTAACTTTTTCAGCAATTCATGACTATAAGACAATTAATGAACTTTATATGTAATGCAATATGTATTACAAAATGTTACTGCAATATGTAATTTTATATGTGTTGCAATAAAAATAAATTAATAAAGTACTGTTAAAGATATTTTTAATCACTTTAATTTAGTGGATGACATATGCTGATCTCTTTTCTTTGCTTCATTAATCCTAAACCTTTTACTGTTTTGTGATATAAACAAGACTTCTCAAAACCTGAATGGTTTTGCTGTAAAAAATTTCTAATAAAAGACAGAAATTTTTTGAATATATTTACAAAGTAAAATGTTTTTATCTCTTTTCACAAAATGGCTTTAACCCTTTGCAGGACAATGTAATTATTCTCATTTAATACTGACAGCCAACAGAAATTACAATCAAAGTTAAAAATTAATAATAATAAAGGATTTTTCTTCCCAATAAGTTTTAAAACTGAAATATCATTAAAAATTTCCGAGATTAATCTTAGCAGTTGGGAATAGACACTAAGTGGTACAAAATATATGTCACAATTTTCAAAGAGTTAAAACGGTGTAGCCGGAACAGTAAGTATTTTTCATAAATTTTTTAAATGCCTTGACACTTTACAGCATTCAGATTTGTAGATTTCTAGAACGTTATTATTATTATTTTTTTTTTAATAAAATAAAAAAGATTACATAGAAAGATTTTAGTAAATTGATATTCAAACATGCAGTGGCGGCTCGTGCAAATTTTCACAGGTGGGGCCCGATCCATCGTATGATGCGTAATTTAACTTTAATACTATTCATTATTCAAACATGAAAACAAACATTAATAAAATGGGATGTAAAACGAAATTTCGGATTTTTTTTTTTTTTTTTTTTTTTTTATGGCGAATCTTAAATTCAACACTATGGAAAACATTCCATAAAATTATCATAAAAATTAAAGTTTTATAAATACAATTGAAAAATTCTGCAATGTTCTGATCAATGGAATATCAAGATTTAAATATCTGGAAGCTAGTAGACGGAAATTGCCAAGATCGATACCAGATCGCTTTCGTTCACATATACATTTGGAGTTTACTACGGTTTTCTCCAAAACTCAAATAAAAAGGGCTATGTAAAAATTAGAAAGACTTTCTACAGAGAGTACACCACTCAGGTCTAGGGCCCTCTTTTAGTCAACTGGCTTAAACCCTAACACTGCACACCATTAAAATTTAAATTCAAATGTCTCAGAATGTAATATTATTTAGCTTACGCTAATTATATCCCTAAATCTTTTAATTATAGAATTTCTAGTGTTATATTCATGTTTCTTATCTGTTGGAATTTAGAAAGTCATGATTAATGTAATGTGGATACATATTTAAAAAAAAAAAAAAAAAAAAAAAAAAAAAAATCACCATGTTTCTTACTTAATTTTAAATTAACTTTCAATAAATAAAGAAATAAAACGGGCTACCATCTTAGAAAAAAAAAAGAAAAGAAAGAAAGAAAGAAAAAAAGAAAGAAAAAAGAAAGAAAAAAGAAAGAAAAAAAAATAAAGAAAAAAAAAACATTGCGGATGTTTCTATTAAATCGCATTTAAAAGAAAAATCCTTTAATAATAATAATAAATCCCAATTTTATGCAGCTATTTAATCCATTTATCCATGTAAATCCATTAATTAATTATCTAAAAATTTTACAATTTATTTACATCAAAGTTTTAATACACTATTCTGAAGGGGGGAAAAAAATCGCATATTATTTTTATTTTTTCCCCCTTCATTTAAATTCAAAACACTTTAGTTAAAGAGGTCTTAAATTCTTATACAAGCTTTTATCTCAAAGGCTAGTCTAGAAAATATTTTTGACTATTACCAGAATTCTTTTTTTAAACACTAAAATTTTAAACTGCCATATATAACTCTAAAAAATTCACCGAAAAATCAATGAGGAAAAAAAAAAAAGAAAAGAAAAACGTAATGCAGAAGTCGCGAAATATTACCCGTGGTTAACAGACAGTTTTTTTTCCCCTATAGTTTTGTTCCAAAGGGCAGGAATCTGCTGGCCCATCGGCGAGAAAATTACAGCGTGCTTAAACTGATAAAGCAATTAGTCGCCAAACATATTAACCTGATCGTCTAGTAGAATAAACTGTACAAATAAACACGCCAATTTCGGGCCGAATGTGTGCGGCCCGGCCCGCTGTATTGGATAAGGAAAAGGGAAGTAGCGTTCTCTCTCTCAGTGATTGGTGATTTGTGACACCTGGAAAAATATATTGACAAATAAATGATAATGAAAGAAGATTAAGAAAAAGATAGACGTAGTTATTTTGTATATATGTTTTTGAACAGTTATAAAAAACAAAATTATTATTATTATTATTACTATTTTAATCGAGAAAAATTTTAGGTGGGGCCGTGCCCGTTGGCCCTAAATGTAGAACCGCCACTGCATACATGTATAAATCTTAAATTTCTATACCTTAAATATCAATTTTATAAAAGTATCTTTTCATATAATCTATAATATCACTGTATAACTTTAACACGTTCACGCCGGCGCATTCTTCTCAAAAGTATCTGAGCACTAGCCAATAATTCCGATATCAAAAAAGTATACTTAAAACTGTTTTGTTCAATAAATCCTTGTCGAATCATGTTCTTAAACTAACTAAGATCATGATTCGACAAGGATTTATTTAACAAAGCAGTATTAAGTGTACTTTTTTTGGACAAGGATTATTGTTAGTGTTCGGATAGTTTTGCTGTGAGCCACCGGTGTACCACGCCGGCGTGAACGTGTTAAACACTATGAAAAACTATTTACATTTTTATAATAGCTTCCAATGCGAA
>OZ005660.1:191553335-191575835 GCA_963930645.1 Salticus scenicus
AAACGTCTAATTTGAAAGCCATTTTTTAAATATCATTATTTGATATTTATTATTTTGCGATTTGCGAATTGAAAAAGTGCCCTTTTTTTCCGGGTGCCCTTTTTTCCGGGTGCCCTTTTTTCCGGGTGCCCTTTTTTCCGGTGCCCTTTTTTCCAGTGCCCTTTTTTCCGGGTGCCCTTTTTTCCGGGATCCACAAAAATTTCAAGTAACATTTCCAGGTAATCTTTAGCATTCTAAATTTAAATTTCTTCCATTTATTTCTTTTCATTTATTGCGATAATAGAACCATAGAGGAGTTGTTAAAAGTTTTATTTCTATATTCAAGGCAACTCAAAATGCGAAATTATCCTATAAAGGCAACGTGAAGTATGGAACTCTAAACAAAGTTTTGTGTAACATAAAAGTCAGCGAAAATAATTATCATTCTCAAGCAATTTCCTTTCACAAGGTAAATTTTGGCAATTTCCTCAATTATATCCAATAAATAAATAAATAAATAAATAAAAGTAAGATCTTAACTGACTTCCATAGAATAATTTTTCGACAGAATAAATATATATATATTTTTTGGCAAAATACTTATTTTAAAATTTCAAATATTATGAATACAGCTAGTGATGAACACAGAGCATTTTTAAAGTTTCTTTTTTTTTTTTTTTTTTTTTTGGGGGGGGGGGGGGGGAGATTACGACATAGCTTTATTTATTATCTTCTAAATTTACATACATCATCATTACATTAAATCAATCAATGTCTTAGCGTGAGTTATTATTTTGCTCAGTTTTTAATTTTAAGGGGATGCTTTACCAATCGTCGCTGACAGCCAAAACTCGTAATATCATTAAACTGATTTTTGTTTTCCGAAAACGGATTTTTTAAATTTTTAACATTTTGTTTTGAAGCTGTAAAGGGCGAAAAATACTTTTAGTTAATTATGCGCATTTTAAAGCTTTAAAACAAAACGTAAAAAAAAAAAAAATAAATAAATAAATAAATTTGTCGAAAGGATGAATTATTTTAACGATTGTGAAATATCTAAACATTATTTTAAAAAATACATTAGGTAATGGGTAATTTGCATTACAGGTTTCCCCATATAATATCACGGGGTTTCGCTATCAGCGACAACAGTTGAAGAGCCCTCTCTTCCCTTTATAAGTATATTGCTTAGAAAAAAAGAACATTTTTCTGTCCAATTCTTCTAAAATCTCGCTGTTCAAAACTGTGAATGGTTCCTATCTTAATCTTCAGTAATTTTTATATAACGTTGTTTAACAAGATTTTGAATAATTTTTTTACGATTAAATAGGGAAAAAATTCTATGTTCGGAAAAAGCCGTAAGACAGAGAATCATTGCCAACGTTGGATGAACATATTCTTGATTGAGAAATAAGTTTAATTTTCTAAATACAGATTTTTGGTATTCTGTAAGCTAAATCTGTACGGGACATATTAATCCGAATACGAATTAATTTTTCTCTTAACTACTACTTATTTGAATTACAGAATTAGATAATTTTTTAATACTATATTCATCAAAAATAATCAACTTTTTCCCTCTTAAAAATTAATGATAAACAACTTAATATTTTTTAATAAATATGCATTTTCTTATAATATTATAAGGGCCCACAAGCGGCTGAACGGTTCTGCGCTCAATGCTGGTAGATGGAAGGTGCCGGGTTCGATTCCAGGTCGCGCTCATCGGCCTAGCCGTTCGGAATTTTCGGTGGTTTCCTCCGAAACTCGCATAAATATGGGCTAGGACCCCTTAGAAAGACTCTCACGGAGGGCATTTCCCCTATAGGCCTAGGACACATGCGGAGTCAATCGGCCTTAAATCTTCCAACTAAACTATATTATAAGTTAACAAGAAATCAAATCAGACTAAGAAAAATTCTTAAATGAAAATGAATAAGCTAAAAAAAAACAAGTGTTAAAGTGTATTTATATTGAAAAACAATTTTGAAAAAATCATTCTCAATTTTCCTTTTTGCTGGACATTTTTAGATTAGCTAGAATCACAAAATCATGAACACAATATTTCTATTCGGAAGTTTGGATTTTAAACTTTGTAAGTATAATAACAGCAATAATGATATTAATGTAAGTATATATATATATATATATTTATGGTTATCACGCACAAAATTTATTTTTTATTACTACGATTATTTCAGATAGTTTTGAAATTTATATATTAGATTGGTTGTATAGCATGAGACCGATTGACTATACCAGGTCCTAGCTTATAGGTGGAATGCCCTCAATGGGCGTCTTTCTAAGGGTTTTAGTCCGTATTTACGCGAGTTTTGGAGAAAACCACAAAAAGCTCCTAACAGTTAGGTCGACGAGCGCGACCTGGGATCGAATCCAACACTTCTGTTTATCAGCTTTGATAATTTAAATATTAATAATTTATATTTGAAATATTAAATATATACTTTTTTTTTAATTTTTAGAAATTTAACTAAAGGGGCAGTCATTTTCTATTGCACCTTAATGAAAGCATTAAAATGACAGGACATTTGATTTCAAGCATATATACTGAAGTTAAATCTCGGGTGCAAAGACAAATAAAAGTGATAGAATTCGCATTAATTCTCCGAAAATATTGAATATGCAAATATTTATCATTACAATGATAAAAAAAAAAAAAAAAAAAAAAAAAAAAAAAAAAAAAAAAATTAAAAATATTTTCAAACATGAGTGAGTTTTAAAACAAGGCAATAATAATAATGTATAATATAATTCAAATATAAAATTAGTATTTACCTCTTAGTCTTGTTAATGTGTACATCAATATTCGAATTTCAAAAAATGAGATGTGGTGCGTCTTTCGCATGCAGTGAAACTGATTATAAATAATATAATGATTTCATCCTGTTTTGTGTGTGTGTGTTTTTATCTCATTAATTCTGGAAAGACTTGGTGCCTGGTTGTCCAAATCAAAAAGCTTCTTTTTTTCCAAGGCCGCCTTTTAAGGACCCTTCAGAGACTGGCAATGTATACACAACAAGGGGGGTGGTGCAGCCTAAGGGCAGCAGATTGCAGAGATTTTGTTACCGAAACCGTTTTCTACAAATATAGGAGAACAACAACAACAACAACAACAAAAAAAAAAACTTATACACCCGCGACGAATTGAACCACCCTCATAAAACTAATTTCCGAGCATTTCCTTTCATTGATAAAAGGATGAAGTGAGAAAACTGAAAGCCCCACTGAAACTGCCCATAGTCCATCGTTTTCTTTAAAAGAATGGTACTTCCGCTATTCCCAAAAGCCATTTGCTTCGCTTGTAGGGTTGGCTGGGAGATGTGTGTGTGAGTGTGAGCCCTAAGGGGATAAGAGTAATTGTACAAAGTTCTATCCGTGGATGAAGATGAAAGATCAAATAGATAATTTATTTTATTTGTTATTCACAGTAAGAATTTCAAAGATTTATATAATTATTTGTATATAGTATATAAATATTATAAATATTTTTAACGATATTTTCTTCATTTAGGACTAAAATTTTTGCGAAGTTAGCCGGTTCTGGGGTGGGCTTCAGCCCCTCAAGCGCCCCCCCCCCCCCCCGTGGGTGCGTCTCTGACTTATTTCTTTATTTGTCTTGAGAAATAACTATTGAAATGTATGAAAGTTGGAAATTTTTATCACCGTTTTCATCTTGGAAAACTCCTAAAACTAAAATTAGAATTTTACAAAAATGATGATTATTCCACTAAACGCTGCCTTAAATATTTCAAAATTTATTTATATTATATAGTTATCGTTTCTCGTAACTAAAAGTTTACTGAATCTATATAAAATATTTTTAACATCGTAAATATTTATTTAAAAAAAAAAAAAAAAAGCATCCCGTAAAATATAGACAATTTATGAATATTTCGTAAAATATACAATTAACGAGACTTTGCCATTTTTTGATAACATAATTTCCATAAAAACGTTTAATCTAATTAAATATCACTGTAATATGCATTCAAATTGCAAATTAATATATGCACAAATACCTTCAAAGCTGCTAGGCAGGAAGTGCTGGGTTCGATCTCAGATCTATGTTATTAAAAAAATTTCCTCCCCCCCCCCCCGTTCAGTCCCCGCAGCATGTGTGACACTGTAATTTTTTTTTTTTTTTTTTTTTTTTCATAAAGAGCAATTGAATATTAGACACAGTTTCGTTAAAATCAATAAGAAAGTGATATAAAAACAATTATTGTCTTTCAATCTGATGCTAGACCCCCCATCCCCCAGGTATATACTAAGAGAAAGTGGTACCAATTTAATTGATTTAAATTTCTAAAAATGTATTAGGACAAATCATTCTTTAAATTCATTATTTGATGTTTATTGTAATTGCAAATTGCAAAAATGCCCTTTTTTCTCGGGTGCCTTTTTTTTTTTTTTTTTTTTTTTTTTGTGCCCTTTTTGCCAGTGCCTTTTTTCCGAAGTGCTCTTTTCTTCCAAGCTCCCTTTTTTTCCGGAATCCATTTTGCGCAATTATTCTCTTTTCTGTTCTTTTCTTCTTCTACTTTCCTTTTCCTATTTGAGACAGAAATATTTAAAATGAGTTTGAGCTTGAATTGCTTTTTCACGCTCAAGTTCGTGTAAAAAACGAACTACGCTCAACTCAAGTTCATAATTTAAAAAACGAGCGGAGTTCAACTCAAAACTCAAAAATTTTGAGCTAAACTCATGAACGCGTTCAAATGAACGCGTTCGTGCACAACACTGCCATACATCTGTAATAACTTAAAACAATGTTATCTTTTTTTTTTTTTTTTTTTAATGAAAAAAAAACTTTGAAAAAAAAAAAAATCGTAATTCTGCTAAAAGTGACAGAAAAAAAAAAAATATTTTCTTTCGGCACTTATTGTAATAATTCTCTTAGATAAAATTTGTCTGCATTTATCATGTAAAATAATTTCATAATTTCATAAGTAATTTGTATTCCATGAATTCTGCGTAAAATTATATAGAAGAAAGTCTAGCGGTGATCACATCATACTTGTTTGTATTGTGCATAACAATATATTTTCACTTGTGTCAACTGCGGCGTCTTGTATCACGTAGATTTATTCTTTTTGTATCTGTTTCTGAACACACTGTATTAATTCTGATGTCACACTGTTTTATTTTTCAAACAAAATACAGTTAAAGAAAAGAGAGATAAATTACACATATATAAAGAATAAAAATATAAAATTCTAAAATTAATTTTGGATAAAATATATAGAGTACATCACGTAAAAATTTCTTTTAACAACTTACGAAATGTTTATTTATACTTAATGCTTTAAAAAAAAGTTTTCATATTAAAAGTTTTCATTCACTGTTTTGTCGGTGAAAAAAATTGACTTATGGCCTAATAGTAAAATTAAATGATAAAAAAGAAAGTAAATAGTTTAAAATACATATTTCATTTATTTATTTATTTTATTTTATAAATGGGAATTCTGGAAACGATTTTAAATTTCTATAATTAGTACTTTGAAAATAATGTTTATCCATGTGCTATCAATATCTTGTTTTCTAAAATTAAATTATGAATTTTATTTTTGTCTTATTTATGACGATTTTTGATGTTCTTTAATGACGGTTGAGTTTTAATTTTGGCATTAAATTTTAATCAGCTCAATTTATACACGAGAAATAGTAGTTAAAAGAACTCCCTTAAAAAAAAAAAAAAATAAGCTTCTGTCAACAGTATATTTCTTACGATCTATTATATTCATTGATTGCCCATTTAGGTCATTTCAAAGTGGTATCTGTCTAATAAAGTTGATGAGCTGTGAAACTAAAGATTAATTTGTGGGTTTTTTCTTTACTGTAGAATAGATATGGGATTGAGGTTTAAAGAAGTAAATGTGGCAATGAACAAGTAATTTATTTTATTTTATTTAGCTCAGTTGAAAAAATATTGTTTAAGAGAAATTATTTGTCAGATAAGAACAAATTGTTATATCTCACTGATTTCCATGACTTATTTAATTCATTTAAGAAAACCAAACTGGCCTTTAACATTTAGGGCACTTACAAATATTTGTAAGCAATATTGTTACTAATGACGAGCCGGGCTGGTGGTTCGGGCGGTAGGGCTTTCCTTCTGGACCTTCAGGTCCCAGGTTCGAACCCTGGTGTGGGCATGGATGTTTGTAAAGTCTTATGTCTACAAAAATATTGTGCATTTGTTTCTATACATTTCTGTTATATATGGATCAATCGATACAAAAGTCATTGTAACTATAGGTCTCAAAGCTGTCAACTAATGACGATGGACAATAAATATTTTGCAAACAAACACCATAAATTTCGAAAATTTACAACGTATATTTCGTGTCGATATAATTACACATGACATTTCTTCAGATAAAAAAGAGGTAGGCACGAGCCCCCTAAGGAAGCAGCAAAGTATACGGAAAAAACAACATCACGGGCGCTGGTGAATTTACGCTGCATCCACGTCTACTCTTTTGTCGCCTAATAAAGGATCATGATAACATGCATTAACACAAAATGACTTTTTTTTTCTTTTTTAATGGTATCGGCTTAATCTTTACCTTTCAATATCTTTCTGAGTTTTTCTTTGTTTGTTTTTTCTTGAGTTTCTTATTATTTATCATCCCCCACTAGTATGTGCGTGGGCATTTTGCAGCAATATACAAACAAATTATTTTAAAATAGCGTCAACTTATAAGCAAATGGGTACCTTTATTGAAATCATTTCTCTCTTATTTTATTTTGCCATTTGGGTAGTTGTATATTTCTATTTTCATGATGTGATCATGTTAATTTTCTTTCGTCTCATACATTAAGAAAAAATGCTGTGACTGACATCTAGAAATTAAATTGCTGCTCTAGTAAAAATTATTCCAGTCATTTTTTTAAAATTCTAGTCTAATTTGAAAGGGAGTTCTAGGAACCCTGTGAGGTCAAGACTGTAGATGGTCACCACAGTTTGTTTAAAATTAATCTGGATCCAGCAAAGTATTCAGTTGGGATGGTTAAATCGCTTCGGCTCCAGTGACTCGGCGAAATTTTGGGTCGGATTATTTTTGTGTCGATATGGTGCTGCAACGAAGAAACTAAGTTGCGAGATGTAGACGAATAGGAAGCGATTCTAAAAGTTTGGTTGAAATGAAGAGAAGGGAAGTTGGTGGAAAGTGGCATAAGATGGAGATGATTTTCGTAAAAGGTGTGGTGTAGTGGAGTCTTGTCCGACGTCTGTCTACGACAAAGTTTAAGGCTTAGAGCCTGGAGAAAGTTATATTTCGATAAAAGAGATTGAGTTGCACTTAAGTTAAGTAGTTTAATAAGTGTTATTGTGCTTCGGTGCTAGTATTCGTGAATGGAAAATTGAATCAGCCGGGAATCCGCTGATCTAATTGGAGTCACGGCAGTTGAGTAAAGGAGTGCATCCGTCTCTTCAAATTCTACTATTTTCTGGGTGAGATATTTCAAATTACCTAATTTAGTTATTATATTTATTTGCTAAAATATTTAATTCTGCTGACTGAGCTACATAATCCAGACCAATACTACCATTATTCTAGTTGAATAAACCCTTAGTTTTATTTTATATATCTGCGTCTTTGTGCTTCTTATACCTAATACTTAAGTTAGTTAAGTTAATCTTTGAGGAATAGAGACCATTTATTCCTCACAACCCCTGTTAGAATTCTAGAGCGTTTTTCTATATTATCGAGGTCTAACTTATATAAAAAATCTCTGCAAATAAATAAGAACACAACAGGTGAGTTTTGTTTTAACAACTATAATTCGAGTTTAAAATCCAATTCTAGGAAATCAAGCGAGAACACCTGGCAATATAAAGGATTTGTAATATTCATAATATTTATTCATAATATTGTTTCACCGTCTAGAAATATATAGATTATAAATTATCGATTGCTTCGTCTATTCAATCTATTTGCGTATCTTACATGCATAGCTTTGAAACTTATATTTCTACTTTAGGGATTCAGAAAATGACTACTTATTCGTTCTTGATGAAGGCGCTATATTATTTATCTCAGTGTCAAAGATAGTGCTTAATTATTTCCAGCCTGGTACATTTTACTGTAAAGAATATCGTAACTTTTCCAGCAATTCATGCACTGAGAAAGAAAATGTACCGCCTTCCTCTAGAATGAATAAGTGGCCATTTTCTAAATCCCTTAACTAGAAATATAGATTTCCGAGCTATGCACATAAGGCACGCCAATAAACTGAATAGACGAAATTATCCAGAATTTCTAGTGTACACATTTCTAGATAGTGAAACAATATTCTGAATACTCTAAATATTCTGAATCAATCGTATTGCGAGAAATTCTCGCTTGATTTTCTGGAATTTGGTAATAAACCAAGATTATAGTTGCTGAGTATGCCTCTTGACTGCCTCTTGTAGTCTCATTTATTTGCAGAGATTTTTAAATAACTTTGCCCTCGAGAATCAAACGCTCTAGAATTCTAATAGGGGCTTCTAGAACTCGCTTTCCAAGGGGACTAGAATTTATAAGGATGACATGGAACTATTTTTTCTAGAGCCACAATTTAGATTCTAGATGTCAGTTACAGAATTTTTTCTCAGTGTGACTATCAGACAATTTATGAAATTTATATGTATTGCAATATGTAATTTTATATGTATTGCAATAAAAATAAATTAATAAAGTACTGTTAATGACATTCTTAATCACTTTAATTTAGTGGATTACATACGTGAATCTCTTTTCTTTGCTTCATAAATCCTAAACCTTTTACTGTTTTGTGATATAAAAAAGACTTCTCAAAACCTGAATGATATTGCTTTAAAAAAATACTAATAAAAGACGGAAATTTTTTTAATATATTTACAAAGTAAAATGTTTTATCTCTTTTCGCAAAATGGCTTTAACCCTTTGCAGGACAATGCAATTATTCTCATTTAATACTGACAGCCAACAGAAATCACAATCAAAGTTAAAAATTAATAATAACAAATGATTTTTTTCCCCACTATGTTTAAAAACAAAATATCGTTAAAAATTTCCGAGATTAATCTTAGCAGTTGTGAATACACACTAGGTGGTATAAAATATATGTCACAATTTTCAAAGAGTTAAAACGGTGTAGCCGGAACAGTAAGTATTTTTCATAAATTTTTTAAATGCTCTGACACTTTACAGCATTCAAATCTATAGATTTCTAGAACGTTATTATTTTTTTAATCAAATAAAAAGATTACATAGAAAGATTTTAGTAATTTGATATTCATACATGTGTAAATCTTAAATTTCTATACCTTAAATATCAATTTTATAAAAGTATCTTTTTATATAATCTATAATATCACTGTATAACTGTAAACACCATGAAAAAAATATTTACATTTTTACGCGAAAAAGATAAGCAATCTTATTTTGTATTATTTTACTCTTTGATCATATACGAATTTATTGCTAATACCAGTAGCCCAACAATACTGACCAATGTTGACCCATCATTGACCCACAACGGGCCATCTTTGGCCAACATTGGCAAATGTTGACTAATGACGGGCCAATATTGGCCAATATTGTTGTGCTACTGGGGGATAAGCGAAAGAATTGGTTTCAGAACATCACAACGCCTCAAACGGTTATTAAACTCAAAAATAAGTATTACGCAATTAAAAAACTAGCAGAAGAAAGAAATAATTTGATTGACCGACATTCGAATTATTTGATTTGACGTCAATCTTTCAAATGACAAGTTTTTTTTAATTATGATAAAGTAGCGACCAGCACCTGCATTTCATATTTACCTGATGTTGTGACCAAAAATGAAGAGTGACCCCAACCTTGCTCTCGAATTACAGAAATTATAGACTACCGGGGTCGCAACCCGAAATTTTTATTATCATTTCCTCTAGAGTATATGGTCTTCAGATACTCTATACAATCAGCAATAGGTCTTTTATATCGGAATAACGTTCAAATACGTAGTTCTTTTTCTCTTTTTCTCTTTTTCTTTTTTTTTATGTGTTGATGATGTTGTACAGGAAAGATAGTCGTTTCCGTTTTTAATCTTCTATCCAACCGTTTTAGCTTGTTATTTTTCTTTGGTTTTTGATATTTCTCCTTTATTTTGAATTAGATATTTCGTTCGGAACTCTACCTGTATTTTTTATTTGTTTTTTATGAAGAAAAGACTTCGTGATAGTCTTAAATTAGTGTCTTTCATGCAGTTTGTTCTCTAAGTATTGCCGAAAAGATGGCGGACGGCTGCTTGACCTAGAGTCATGAAAGGTTCGGAGATTCATGAGAAAGAAATGGCAAGGGAATTTCTTTTTTCTTTCCTTTGAAAGTTTTTGACTGACACTGATGAGAACTTCATTGAAAAGCAATTTGCTTTCTAATCAAAAACATGATTTTTCTATTTGTTCTGTTAAAATGTCGGAATATAATTTAGTTTTATGATGATGACTTATGTAGTATTTTATGTTTATTTTAACTATATTGGTTATGACATTCCCACACACAGTTCGTTTTTATTTGATTCAAATATATTAAGGTTATTAAGTAAATTATATATAAAAAAATTATAAAACCACTTTGAAAAACACGTAGATAAAACATTTTTATTAAAAACACGACACAAAGCTTTTCGCCGTTATAACAATAGTATCATCAGGTGTAATTAAATTACATAGAAGCCAGCAATATATAATTTAGAAGTTCAATACGGTTGAAGTTACGGTTAAAAAAGTTTCAGTTCAGTTCATAAAAGGTTACACAGGAGCTGCACTGCAAAGAAAGGAAGTACAGTCCACTAAAGGTCACACAGGAACTACATGACGAAAAAGATTTCAATCCCATTTTCAATATTTTTATAAGCACAACGTGTGCCAAATTTTATGAAGTGATGCAGCATCCTTGGAGTTAATAACTTTATTGTACTTGATAATATTCACCGCTTCTGTCATTTTTTTTAATAAAAATGTTTTATCTACGTGTTTTTCAAAGTGGTTTTATACTTTTTTTATATAATATATACACATGAAATGTTTCCTAATTTTAAACTTTAAGTTGTTTTTAATTTTAATTATATTAAGTAAATGTTATTACCTTTAATCTTCTACACATTATTAATATTCTGTACTTTTATCATTATTATTCTACAAATAAAGCTGTACTGTAATGTAAAAGCTGATTTTAAAATTATTAAACAAACGGATTTCATTTTGAGAGAGATTACTGAGGCAGTTTTAGTGAAGATTCTACTTATTTGATTTTTAATAATTTTTGTATATAAATATTTTTACATGGACTGTAGAAAAATTGTTCATTTGTTTAAAAATTACGCGCGAAAGAAGAAACCGGAAAAACAGGCTATTGCTTTAATTTTGTACATCAGTGTACATAATATTTTAATTTCTGTATTAAATTTATCTTGGATTTATTTATCTTGGAAAGCAATTTTCTTTCTAATCAAAAACATGATTTTTCTATTTGTTCTGTTAAAATGTCGGATTATAATTTAGTTTTATGATGATGACTTATGTAGTGTTTTATGTTTATTTTAACTATATTGGTTATGACATTCCCACACTCAGTCTGTTTTTATTTGATTCAAATATATTAAGGTTATTAAGTAAATGTTATTACCTTTAATCTTCTACACATTATTAATATTCTGTACTTTTATCATTATTATTCTACAAATAAAGCTGTACTGTAATGCAAAAGCTGATTTTAAAATTATTAAACAAACTGATTTCATTTTGAGAGAGATGACTGAGGCAGATTTAACGAAGATTCTACTTATTTGATTTTTAATATTTTTTGTATATAAATATTTTTACATGGACTGTGGGGAAAAAAAAATATATATATATATATATATGCTAAAAAAAAAAAAAAAAAAAAAGAAGTTCATATTTGGCTACCAAGTGAAAATATGATGCATGATGCATTTTTAAATGTAATTAGATGTAAATAACATTAAATGTACATTGATAGAAAAAATAATTTAATACAGAATAATTTACTTCAATATAATGCACATATGATATCAACGAAAGGTTTACGTAGTATCCCTATATGATACACATTTAGAATACTAAGTTTGGACGTTTTGCTATTATTTGTTCTTGATAAATGTTGATAATCGACAGACACACACATAGGTTAACACACAGACAAACCGCTGAAAACACGTTATTTGGATTCAGCTAACCTCAAAACATGTAAATATAACAAAAACTCAATTTGACCCGAAAACAATACTTTCTCTACCATTATATGAGTAAAAGAAAGTAAAAATTATTACTTATGCTAAAATTATATAAACATCGATTAATAATATGATAACATACGAGCCGACCAAATTTTACGTCTTTATGTTCATTTGTTTAAAAATTACGCGCGAAAGAAGAAACCGGAAAAACAGGTTATTGTTTTAATTTTGTACGTCAGTGTATATAATATTTTAATTTCTGTATTAAATTTATCTTGGATTTACGTTCAATGGATTTCGTTGTATAGGGTGAATATTTGGCTTTATGCTTATAGCTATAGAGAAATTCTAATATTTTTCAGTTTCCCATCATACTACAGGAATGGGGAACTTAGGTATTTGTGAAATTTTTCCATCTCGATTTTTTTACTTTTTTACATGTTTTGAGGTCTGAGGAATCCGAAAATAACAAAACTGGTGTTATGTCCGTTCCGTTCGTAATGCGTCTGTTAGTGTGTTAGTTTCTTAGTCTGTTAATGTATTGGTTTGTTAGATTATTAGTCTGTGTACATGATACCTCAAGAGCAAATGATCACAGTATGGTCAAACTACTTTTAAAATTAAAAAACCGGATAAACTACTATGTCAGAAACGCCAAAGAAAAATATTTGATAAACTACTACGAATAAACTTGGATAAACTACTACGTTCCTGACGTAGTAGTTGTTTCGGGTTTTTAATATTCCAAAGCCAAGTCGCCTGTTATTAATTTTTTAAATATTACTTATGATACTGTTTAGAAACTTATTGATTTGCAACATTCTAATTTGAAAGCTTCGTAAGTTAGTCGAAATTTGTGATTTTATAAATAAAAATTCAAATGAAATATCACTTTTTTTTCTGGGCTAAATTATATAAAGTTTCAAAATATTTTCTTCCAGATTGTGCTTTTACAGAAATTTCTTTTGATTTTTTGTGCAACATTTAAGAAATTCAAAAAAATTTATAATATCCATTTGTAATTATTAATATGTACAATAATAGTTAAGAATTGATTATGCACTCTTGTGGTGGGGGTTATGTATGCAAAGCATACAAACATGCATGGTAGCAATTGCTGCGGCACTGAATTTTATGCAGAGAGAAAGTGGCATCCAGTGATTTTTTTTTTTTTTTTTTTTTTACATAAAGATACTAAAAGGAATAATTTTACTGTAAGGATGGAAGACCAGTTTTAAAATAATAGTTATTATACTGGATGTGCATCGTTAATAAATAGAATTGAAATTTTAGAACTTCGTAAGTTATTCTAAATTTATCATTTTCTTAGCATAGAAGAATAGGACAAATTTTCGCTTACACGTGCATTAAAAAAAAATAATTTTACTGTAAAACCAGTTTTAAAATATCAGTTATAATACTGGATGAAAATCGTTAACAAAGAAAATTTAACTTTTAAAACTTCGTAAGTTATTCTAAATTTATAACATCGCTGAACATCGCAAAATTTCGCTTAGACATTTATTTTGAAAACTATTGTCATCGTAAAGATGTCAGACTACTTTTAAAATATCATTTAAGATACTGGTATGAATATCATCAAATATGAATTTTCTAATTCAAAAATTCCGTAAGTTATTCTAAATTTACGATTTTGTTAACATGGCAAAATATGCCAAATTTTCTAATAAACGTTCATTTATATATATTTTCATCGTAAAGATTTCAGACAAATTTTAAAATATCTTTATGGTACTGGCTTGAATATCACTGATCACATATATTCTCATTTGAAAATTTTACATATAATTCGAAATTTGATATTTTCCTTAACATAGTAAAATAAAGTAGTATTTTATATAAATTTTCATTATGCGGAAATTAGCAATGACTTTTGTGTAGAATTGCATGAAAACTAAACAACAAAGATGATCACAATAAAACAGTAAACCGTTATGCTTTACAAGTTTTTCACCATACCTCTTTAATTGTTACTATAATTAATACTGTGCACAGTACAAGAAAGTACATTTTATACTGTATAATACAGATATATATTAATTTTATTCTCGAGAAAAAAAATGCATATGTTACAAAATTTAAATACACCATATATTTAATTTGATTATACAAAACAGGAAAATAGTGTTAAAATGATAAACTGATAATGGGTTATCAAATTAAAATAAGGTGTATGTACCGAACTGAACTATGGTTGCCAACTTTAGCACTTTTTGGCAACCGAGAAATTTTAATATAGGTACATATATATATATGGGGTTATGTGTTATGTTAGTGTCATTTCTCTTCTGCGTAAGTACTTTAACATGTTTTTACTAATCATTGGTACTAAAATTAAATTAGTACTGTGACTATTTTTAATCGAAATAAATCTCAATTAAAATTTAATTTTATGTTGGTATCTTCATCTATCTTTTGTATGCTTATTATTGCAGTGGTACTAAATAATTCAAATTATATATATATATTTATATATATATATTACTTAATCAATGAAAGCCATTACATCTTGCTAATAACTATTTCTGGTAGACATAAAAAGTGCTAAGTTGGCAACTACTAATTGAACGGCAGGTAGCCTATTAAATGGGGCACTTAAGTCTATCACCGTATGAAGTGAGTGGTCGTATTCATTGCTCTTAATATAGAATTAATAGAGTATGTCCTGTACTAGAAATTTCATGAGAACGTATATATGACAGGGAACTGAGCAGAGTCCACTTTTGCCAATTAGTTTGTATACATTTATCAATCTCTGCCTGTCTGAAAAAGCAATGTTTAATATATGATATAATTCTTGGATTTTATTATTACAGTTGAACTTGGATAATCCGAAGTTGAAGGGACCAGAAAAAAATTCGATATATCCAAAAATTCGAATTACATATACTATTTTGTCAAAAAAAGTGATAAATTAAAAAAAGACTCTACGATCAGAGATTTAACACATAAACTTTATATCTAAGAATACCGCTACATTACCCCTTTCATCCCCCCCCCATTAAATCAATATTTTTTACGAGCTTAATTATTCAACATTTTTTTAAAAAATAGTCAAATATTTTTTATTTCTTTTTTAAGTAGAATCTTTATGTGATAGCATATGACCTGATACAAAAATAGAATCTTCTACATTACACATGACTTTCAATTCACAAAAACCTCGAAGTTCATACATATGCACCATATCTTCTGGTGCACTAGCTAGGGGCTTCTATTGTATTTCCTTATCCTTCTTTTGAAAGACTATAAAAATTGATAATGCACTTCAGATGAGTAAAATCTCGGGAACAAATTTTACTGTAACATTTTAAAGGTAATCGTATGAAAAATTCAAATTATCCAAAATAGAATTCGAATTATCCACGATTTTTTAACATTATTTTAATACAAAATTCAGGGGACCGTGTACAATATTCGAATTATCCAAAATTTCGAATTAAACAAGTTCGAATTATTCAAGTTTCACTGTATTATTATTATTTATTTATTTTTTAAGTTAAAGCTTCCATTTTTTTCATGTGACATTTCATATTTTCCTTCTGAAATTTTTGTAAAAGTTTTTGATATTTATTAAACATGGACCATAAAAAAAATATGTATACTTAAAGTAAATAAATAATTAAAATAAATAAATAAGTTAGTTCAAATTTTGACTAGCAATTGAAAATATGGTTCACGGTCTTTTTAAATGCAAATAACTTGGTGTACATGAAGTTTAAACTACTCTAACAGAAATGAAGATTCATGGGAAACAAATGGCAAAGGGTATCTGTATGAGCTTTGATTAATAGTGATGAAATCTTTATTGAAAAGCAATTTGTTTTCTAATCAAAAACATGATTTTTCTATTTATTCTGTTAACATGTCGGGATATAATTTGACTTTTTGGTGATGAAAAATATATTTTCTTATTTTAACTATATTGGTTATGCCATTCACATATGCAGATTGTTTTTATATGTTGCCAATATATCAAAGTTAAATATTCTTGTATTAATTTTCTCTATTACTCTAAAAGGAGAAACTGTACAGTAATAAATGTCTTCAAATAAATAAACAGATTAGTTATGATATTAAGACATGTGATTGCCTGAATTTGCGTATTTGATTTTAATGAAAACTTTATATATATATATATATATATACACTAAACGACCAAAAAAATCCGCACTGCAGAAAAAATGACTTATACTTTTTTTATTTGTAATAACTTTTAAATTAATGTTTGAAACAAATAAAACTGTCTTATTTCCATAATACCAAAGGTTTGAAATGATACCTATGTACATTTTCGATTTAATAATTCGCTTTATTGTACTCTACGAAATACTTTTTAAAAATCTGCATAAAAATTTCTTTTTGACCGTAATGTAATAACCATACATTTTGTATTCTATTATGATTTATTATATGAAATAAACAAGTTATATTTTAATATATGAAATAAAACTATTTATTTGTTAGATCTCAGCAATTTTTTATTAAAAATATGTATTCTGTATTGGGTTTATTCTACCTTTAAATGGAATTACTGCTTTAATGCGCTATGGCACAGTTTTATACAGTGTTTTAATATAAATCTCTGAAATATCAATGTGCCAAATATCACAAACAAATTTTTCTAGTTCTGGCAGAGTTATAGGCTGCAGATTTCGAATCATCTCCCCTCTCCCTCGCCTTTTTATAGACGAAAGATTTTCGAACGGATCGCGATTAGGACTATTTCTATGTCTGGTAAAGAAGAAATGCTGCTATATCCTTTGTGGGATTTAACTTAAAGTGAAAAAAGATATGATTACTTACAGAATTATAGGTTCTCATGGGAATGGATAGGAAATTATGACAATTTGAAGTGAATAAACTTACCACAGACACCGTGTAGTAAGGTGCATTATTATCTTGAAATGCTGTTTGCGGAAATGTCCAAGATAACTCCAAAATAGTCGGTCTGGCACCACTTTTATTAAGATTGTGTTTTATTTCGAGTTAATTGATCCTTTTAGCATAAAAAGTTTCCCGAGCGTTTGAAAAGTTATGCACCTCCGTACCATAATGTACGGAGAATGTGTCCCTGTTTTAAAAGTGCGATTTTCATTAAGTCGGTCATATTTTCGTTGTCATATCTGCTTGTTTTCTTTAGCTCGAAATAAGTTAAACTTGACTTATCAAAGAGAACCAGTTCAGCCTAATAATTAACTAACCTTTTTTTTTTTTTTTTTTAGCCATCTGAGGTCTTGCTTTCCTGATTCTCTTCACTAAGAATGGAATTTTTTCAGTTTTTCTGTCATTTAAACCTGCTTTGTTTAATAGTTGCTGTACTGTATTTAAAGAAATTATGCTGCTATACACTTTTTCTGAATCTCTTTTACGTTCTAAATAGAGTACAAACCGATTTTATAAGCAATGGCTTTTTAAATTAAGGTCATCTCGCTTGGATGAGCAACATGGACGCTTAAAACCAAATTTCCAGTTTAAACGGCTAAAAAATTTTATATCTTGCTAAAAACCCTTTTATCAGTATTTCGTGAACATTTTATTAATTTGCCATCTCACGTATTAAAATATTTTTTGATTTTCCTTCAAAAATTAATACTTTTTGTGGCATCGTTAACTGCTTTATTCTTACCATTTTTGAAATAATTTCTAAAATTACAATTTTCCTGACAATTGCATTTTGTTTTTAACACTGGACTCAAAACTAAAGTGTATATCGAAGTGCGGCATTTTTTTTTCTTTTTTTATGTCGCTTAGTGTATATATATATGAGTGTGTATTGTGTGTGTGTGTAGATTAATGTGTCCCTTAAATGAGAGATATTTTGATTTTTTTTTTTTTTTAAATCCGATACTCATACCCTTTAATTTTTTTTCTATTTCACCCTAAACACATTTTAACAAATTATCAGCTCTCTGGGATAATGTTAACACACCCCAAATTGAAGGGAAAATCCTAATATTCCCGTAGTATATTAGGTTTTTTCTCGTCAATTCGGCATGTTTTAACATTATCCCACAGAGTTAATAATTCACTAAAAAGTGTTTAGAGTCAAATAGAAAAAAAAAAATTAGAGGGTATGCGTCTCGGATTTAAAAAAAAAAATGGTTTATTGATTGATGTATTGGTTTTTTTTTTTTTTTTTTTTTTTTTTTACATTGCACTAGTGCTGCGCAATGGGCAATTGGCGACGGTGTGGTACTCACCCCTAGAGATGATCCGGATACATGTCATCACAATTTTGATCCTACACGGAGAGGATGGCTAACTCGCTTCGATTGCCACCTTGAATTAAGTTTCTCCCAATGACGTTATTCTTCTGTCATGAAGTCATTTTACACGGGAAAATTAAAATATGATCCATGGTTGTAGGTAGGTTGGGTTTAACGTCGCACCAGTACTGTGCTATGGGTAATTGGCAATAATCGGGGACGCACCTCTAGAGATGTTCCGGAGACAAATCATCACAATTTTGATCCTACACGGAGAGGATGGCTAACTCGCTTCGATTGCCACCTTGAATTAAGTTTCTCCCAATGACGTTATTCTTCTGTCATGAAGTCATTTTACACGGGAAAATTAAAATATGATCCATGGTTGTAGGTAGGTTGGGTTTAACGTTGCACCAGTACTGCGCTATGGGTAATTGGCAATAATCTGGGACGCACCTCTAGAGATGTTCCGGAGACAAATCATCACAATTTTAATCCTCCACGAAGGGAATGCCTCCCCGCTTTGGTGATCTCCAGAGGTAAAATTTTGATGGAAACACGAAGGACATTGCGGCCACGACAGATTTTACGTGCAATAGTCACCATTAATGTACACGACGGTCTTTGGCCGGCTCGAGTACCGAACCCGCAATCTTCCAATTACGAGCCCGGCACTCTATCGACTGGGCTCTTGCGCGCCGCTCAGAATCTAAAGGAAAAAATTCCCCTTCATTTAATGGACATCCTAATCCATATATAGACTGCGAAAATAAAAGTAATTCAAATGTAGTTCAGCATATAACCACTGGGTGAAAAATGGTGGGAAATATTATGAAAAGCGTGTAAATAGGCTTACGTAATAATAAATGTACACCAAAATTAAAAAATTAAATAAAGAAAAAACAATATAGAATGAACTTATTTTTTATTATGTTATATAAATATGTTATATAGTAGATTAAATATGATTGACTAACTTGACAGTTCATGATTGACACTAATGAAATTCTAATTGAAAAGCAATTTATTTTCTAATCAAAAACATGATGTTTCTATTTAACCAGTCGGAATATATATATTTTTTTTTTTTTTAGGATGAAAAAGTAATTCATTTATGTTTATTTTTACTATGTTGTTTATATCATCCACTCATACAAGTTTGAGTTTTGTTTTTACGTTGTTAATATGTTAAGGTTACTTTAAAAAAATAATCCTTGTATCATTTTACCATTATTATCTTAAAAATAGGATTACGTTGTTATACAACTAAAAAAAATCGTTCATTTTAAAGAGTTTATTGGCAACATTCCGTATTACATATACATTTGATTTTATTTATTACAAAGGTACTCGTTAACTCTTTAAAAATAGCTTTCAATTACCATTTTATAAGTTTTACTTTTCCTATGTACTATTGTTTTAAAAAGGTCTGTGCTCCTATGACTTAGTACCATTGAAAATTATATATAAAAGCTTATACAATAAATATGTAGTATTCAGTAAAACGATCACTAAAAGCCCAGAGGCAATTAGATTTATTTTCTTAGTTAAAATAATGATAAGAACGAATTATGTTATAAATTTTATACTATACTTTTTTGGTAATATGTAAGCATTATAATAATAAATATGCACCAGAAAACTGGCGATTATAAGTAATACGTAAGAAACTTTGAATAAACACCATAAAATGCATTTTAGGGTGTATATTCAAAATTTTTACTTATTGTGATTTTCTAGAGCTTTATTATGTTTATTAAAAGTATTTTATTTATTAGCGAGTTTTTTGCATTTTATAAAGTGTATTCAAAGTTTTTTACTGATTACTTTTTAACGTCAGTTTTCAGGCGTATATGAGCGATTTTTTATTTGTTTATTTATTTATTTATTTTTTATTTATATATTTTTTTATTTTATTTTTTTATTTATTTTTTATTTTTGTCTTTTATGGGTTTAGTCAAACTTTTTTACTTATTATTTATTAAATGCCAGTTTTCCGGTGTGTATTTACTTTATTTTAATTTTTTTTATATGTTTATTTATTTATATCCCCTTACACCAAATAAGTTGTTTTGCGAGTGTTTATTGTTTTATTCATTATTACGAGTTTTTTTGCCTTTTATGATGTTTATTGAAAGTTTTTTACTTAAGACGAGGCTTCTAGTGAATATTCGCGAGTTTTTTTGCATTTTATGTTGTTGTTCAAAGCTTTTTAATTATTACTTATTAATTCCAGTCTTCTAATCAATATTAATTATTTTTTGTTCCCTCTTGCACCAACTAAATAGTTTTTGAGTGCTATTGTATTCTTTTTATAGTTTTGTTAATTATTGCGATTGTTTTTTTCTTTTTGTGGTGTTTATTTAAAGTTTATTTACTTATTACATTTTAACGCCAGTCTTCCGGTACACATTAGCGAGTTTTTTGCAATTTATGGTGTTTATTCAAAATTTTTTACTTTTTACTTATTAACTATAAGTCTCTTGGTTTATATTTATAACTTTTTGTTGCTTCTTTGGGCATTTTGCACCAAGTAAGTAGTTTTTCGAGTGTTCTTGTTTTTTTTTTTTTTTTTTTTTTTTTTGCCTATTATGGTGTTTATTTAAAGCGTTTACTTATTATGTAAGAATTATAGCCCTGTGAAGTGCTGTATCATATATTTTTGCAAACATTTGTTGTTCATTACCCATACAGTGTTTTCCTATCAAAGTAGGCCTTCTTTGAAATGTTTGTTTCTTATCTTACTTCAGGTATAATTTTTTTCTACGTACAAGTGCAAAAACCCTTTTTCATTCAATGCAATATTATTAGTATTTAACAAAGAAGTTTTCGGATTTTAAATTAATCTTAATCTTGTCTAATGCGGTTGAATCGGGGCTGAAACAATATAAATTGCTATGATTAGCTATATTGTTTTACGAAATCGATGCAGCTTTCACAGCTTTATGAAGTACATGCCCCCTGAAGAGTTTGTACTTATAATTTTAAGCATTTTTATCCAATTATTATTTCTGTGGTCCTTTATTTACTTTCTCCGTCATTAAATTTAATGGTCCTTTTTTTATTATTATCATTCGTGTCGGCTTAAGTAATTTAAATTTTTTTGTCTCTTATTGGTTCTTAATCTGTATCGCAACATACTTGTGTCAGTCTTAACTAAATGTTTCAATCAATTCTATTTTTGTTGTGTTGGTATTGTTTTGTATCTACTAATTGCTGCATTTTAAGGTTAAATTTTATTACGATATCTATCATTTATATATATATATATATATATGTGTGTGTGTGTGTAAAAGGGGAAAAATGAACTCGTGGAAAATTATTTTTTGTGTTTTGTGCAAAATCCCTATTTAAAATAATTTTGAGACATTGAAATAGAAAAATTAATCAGTACTTCAAATAAACTAGATGTCTTTTTAGTAAATATGTTCAAAAATAAACAGAAGGAAAATAAAAATTTTTGAAAGGTGCCTTGTGACATTCTAAATAAAAGCAGTTATTGCTTAAAAAAAAAATATAATAAATAAAAATGAAACTGCAAGACACATTTGTAGTTAGTTTCTTTAAGTTCTGTGTTACTTGCATATTCACAAAATAGAACTACACAAATTTTATATTAGCTATGCAACATGGTAATGGTTAATGTTTAGTAAAAATCAAATAATACCTTATAAATAATATTACAATTATACAATTTTATATATTAAGGGAATATACAACCCAATTGTAAAATATAGTAGTTATTCAGTGGTACATATATTGTTGCACAATATATCCATTTGGTGTTTCTTTTCGTAACGTTGATATAAGGATGAATAATTATTACGAGATATGGGACCGAACTGCACGATATAGGCATATCAGTGGCACAATATTGTTATGCAGTATATTATTATTATTTTTTTTTTTCTCGTGATATTGAAATTAGAATGAATAATTATTACGAGATATGGGACCAAATTGCACGATTTAGGAATCCAGCGAGACAAAATTGTTGTACAATATCTTTATTTGATGTTATTTCGTGATATTGAAATTTCGATGAATATTTATCACTAGATAT
>OZ005660.1:196772464-196807226 GCA_963930645.1 Salticus scenicus
TAAAGATATTACAATGGAACCTATTTCAGACCAAGACCTTTACAATAAATCAAAAAGTATCAAAATCGGAACATCCGTTCAGAAGTTATGAGCTAACAAACAAAAACAAAAAATCATACTCTTTGAATTGAGAACCTCCTCTTTTTTGAAGTCGGTTAATTAGAGCATCTCTTACGAAGTTATAAGCTTACAAACACCAACAACACATAGCTCGAATTAAGAACACCCGCCTTCCTGAAGTTGGTTGAAAACGATTTTGCGCTAATCGATGTGACCATTTACAGTAACAGCTCTTTAAACCACAGAGTATACGTGTCATCCGCTACACTGCAAAGAGTGCAACGTAGTTCAAGTGTGCACACTGTAGGAAATTGCTAACAAACAACTGCACGTTTTAAGCGTTCGATTTTTAGCAATAATGTCTAAAAACCCTTTTCGTAGTAACTCGATGCTGCTCTACAACTTCGTAATTAACTTCTCTCCCATCTTGAACCGTTTTTGAGATAGGAGCGCTAATTCCGCTGTTTTTCCCCAGATGATGTTTTATTTTCTTTAGATTGTAAACATAATACAATGGGACCTACTTCAGACCAAGATCATTACAACAAAACAAAAAGTATTAAGTAACCGTATTTTGAACTATATAGCGTATGCCTCACCAGCTACGCTACAACGTGTGTAATGTAGCTCAAGTGTGCATAGTGTAAGAAATTGCGAACAAACAAATGCACGTTCTTAGCATTGTATTTTTAGCATCAATGTCTAAACTATCTTTTCGTACTAGATCGATGATGCTCTGCAATTTTATAATTCACTTTTTCCCCCTGTCTTGAACCGTTTTCAAGATAGGAACACTAACTCAGCTATTTTCCACCAGGTGGCGCTACAGGCGAATTAACCTTGTACTTCATGGCCACTTTGCTATACTTACATACCACTTTTATCACTATAGCTGCAGCCGTTTAGAAGTTAACAGAGTTGGGACTGATTTTTTTGGGCACGCTGTATTTTCTTTAGATGGTAAAGATATTACAATGGGACCTATTTCAGACCAAGACCTTTTCAACAAAACAAAAAGTATCAAAATCGGAGCATCCGTTCAGAAGTTATGAGCTAACAAACATAAAAAAAACATACGGTATGAATTGAAAACCTTCCTTCTTTTTGAAGTCGGTTAATTATAAAATAATCGAAATAAAAACATCAGCCAGCGACGAATTTTGTTAAAACGATTTTTTTTTCTTCTGTGTGAGAGAGAGTTGGTTGTTTGGGTTTAACGTCGCACTAGCCCAGAGCTATGGGTAATTGGCGACGGTTTCGGACGCACCCCTAAGGATGGTCCGGAGATATGTCATCACACTTGCATACTTGCCAACATCCTAATTAATATTCCGTAGTGTTAATATTCCGTCCGTTAGTCCAACCCTTTTTCCACACTAGTAAATTTTAGAGTAATAATCTTCAAATGCATTTACGATTAAATAATAAGAAAAATACTCTAAAATGATACTGGTGTCAAAAAGAAGGCGGGGGCAAAAAAACTACGGAATATTAAATAGTATGTTGGCAAGTATGCACTCGGGATCCTCTACGCTGGGGATAGCTCCCGCCGCCTCGATGATCTCCGACGGTATAATTTGGTTGGAAACGTGGATGACATTGTGGCCACGACGGACTTTACGTGCACCAGCACCGTTAGTGTACACGACGATCCTTGGCCGACTCTAGTATGGAACCCACAATCTTCCAATTAGGTACTCGGCGCTCTACTGAAAGTGCTACCGCTGTCCGAGAAACAGAGGGACAGTTTGTAAATACACGTGTTTAAAAAACACCTATTTCAATTTAGATCCTTCATTTTATTTAATCTTATGATCTTGTTTTCACAATAACATTTCCAAATTAAATAGAAACAAATCTCTTTTTTGTTTAATTTTAATAAATAACTAGCTGGCTTCGCCCGCTAGCGGGTCAGTATTTTCAAATGAATCACTAAAATTAATGAATCACTAACAGTAACTTTTAGTGTTAAGAAAAGAAATAAAAAAAAAAAATAATTTGTGATTGGGTAAAAGTCGGCCGGGTCCCCACTGCCTTCGGCAGCGCAGTCCCGTGCGCGCTGCGCGCGCGTATTCCTTCCTCACCCTTCGTGGTTATAAAAAAAAAAAAATCGGATCGGGTAAAAACTCCCATCGGGTCCCCACTCCCTCCGGCAGCGCTGACTCGAGCGCGCTGCGCACGCACGTGTGGTGGTGTACGTGCGCTGCGCGCACATATTGCTTCTCAAGTCAAAATTTTATTCTTAAGATAATTTAAAAAATAACTTCTCATCGGGTAAAAATTCGGACCGGGTCCCCACTGCCTTCCGCAGCGCAGTCCCGTGCGCGCTGCGCGCGCACAACTTAAGGGATACACGCGCTGCGCGCGCACGTGTGAAGGTATATGTGCGCTGCGCGCACAAGTTAGGGAATACGCGCGCGGTGCACGCCTATTTCTTCCCCCACCCTTTCATGCCCTCTTAATTAACCTACGTATACCAATTTTTAACGATCTAACTCAATTGGCTGAGATGCAAATGAAAACGTATTCAGGACACCTCGAAACGTGTAAATCTGGTGAAAACTTTCGATAATATAAAAGTACTTTAAAAAATCTTTCGAATGATGTATTAAAAATAATTTAATCATAATTAGAAATTGATATATTGAAATTTGAAAATATAACAGCGCCATAAAATAAAATTGATTCAGGAGACCTCAAAACGTATAAATCTGGTGAAAATTTTCGATAATTTGAAAGAACTTTAAAATATCTTTCGAATGATGTTTTAAAAATAATTTAATCATAATTAGAAATTGAAATATTGAAATTTGAAAATATAACAGCGCCATAAAATAAAATTGATTCAGGAGACCTCAAAACGTATAAATCTGGTGAAAATTTTCGATAATTTGAAAGAACTTTAAAATATCTTTCGAATGATGTTTTAAAAATAATTTAATCATAATTAGAAATTGAAATATTGAAATTTGAAAATATTACAGCGCCATCTGGCAGTACAAATTTCTGTATTCCACTGTTCGACTCCAATTCAAAAAAGCTTCCCAATGATGTATTACTTATGAAATTATTTTAATTAGTAGCTGAAATACAAAAGAAAACGAATTCAGGACATCTGAAAACGTGAAAATCTGTTGAAAACTTTCGATAATTTAAAAGAACTTTAAAATATCTTTCGAATGATGTATTAAAAAAAAAAATTAATCATAATTAGAAATTGAAATATTGAAATTTGAAAATATTACAGCGCCATAAAAGAAAATTGATTCAGGAGACCTCAAAACGTATAAATCTGGTGAAAACTTTCGATAATTTAAAAGAACTTTAAAATATCTTTCGAATGATGCATTAAAAATAATTTAATCATAATTAGAAATTGAAATATTGAAATTTGAAAATATTACAGCGCCATGAAAGAACACTGATTCAGGAGACCTCAAAACGTGTAAATATACTAAATAAAATGTGTAAAATTTGAAAAATTGAAGAAAATAGAAATTTGCAATTTTTAATCGCAGTACGAAACACGTGATCTCATTAAATACCAGATGTGTTTCCGTTGAAGACTGCTGTAGACGAAAAGTCTGCAAAGCTAATATTCTTGTGATTTGTTGCCAATATTTTTTTTATAGTTTAGTTAATTTTAAAAAATCTAATTGTCCGATCGATAAGCCGTTTAAACCATCGGTTTAAGAAAAAAAAGCCCTTTCCAATGGTATCTTGTTTGTAACGATACGACTGATATTTCTAATTTATTTTCCACTTTTTCCGTAAAAATGTCGCTTTTTAAACATTTAATCGTAAATTCTGGGTCATTTTTCGTTAGACAATGGTCAACGTTTTAATTAATATCTCCGCTAATTAGGGTCGCATCGTTTAGCAAATTAGATAACCCTGATCTGCGATAAATTCTCTGTCCGACGGTACCTGTTCGAAGTCCGTGCGACCTTTAGCGGCGGAGCCTTAGCTGCGTCAAGCCGTTTCTCACAGACAGACAGACAGACACACACACACACACACACACACACACGCGTACAGATTTTAATAATATAGGAGATAACAAAATTACTATTTAGAACCAGAATCTCTGATATGAATATTCGTAAATTGTCTAAAGTTTCACATTACCAATTTGAAGTTGATTTACTAGTGTCATTATCTGGTAGCTTCAGCGTGAAGTTCTTGTAATCACTACACATAATCTGAATACCGTTACATGAAAAAGAAAAAAAAATCTTTTAATTACTAAGAAATTTTAAACAAATCTGCTATAATATATTTAAAACATTTTTACTATGATTTGTCATTTAAATCGTTACACAGTCCTGCTTATTTTCATAGTTGCCAAATCTTGTTATTTTTAACGAGACTTTATGCCGGAAGCGTATCTCCGAAATGTTGGCGCGTACAGAACAGATTGACAAATTTTCGCCAAACAGTGAGATTTTCGCCAAATGTGGACGTTCAAAGAGAAAAAACTACGCATCACTTAATATGTGTAAATAAACATTGCCGCTTTTGTTTTTTATTGTTGAATCATGTTATATTTAAAGCTTTAAATCGCAAAATGGAAGCTGACACTATTATTTCAAAATTAAAAGGCAATTTTCCGCATGTAATAATACATTCTAATAATGACAATGTATTAACTTTAAGATCTAATTTAACATGTGAGAAGGAAGCAGAAAAATTTGTCAAAGTGTTTGGTCGAATAACCAATACTCATTGGATTGTATACAGAGATCTCCACCGTCCAAATCGGTAAGTTAAAAATGTTATATTATTTTTTAACTAGGGTAGGTGCTCCAGTGATTGGCATGCTCCAGTAGCAGTAATTGACATCTATCCGGAAATAATTAAAAAATTATAAAATCATATAGTATTTTACATATAAGAATTTTAACATTTTATGTCTAACACTGGAGCATAGGTAAAATAAAACTGGTAAAATAAAAAACTGGCAGTGTCAATTACTGGAACACTGAGTGGGTGTCAAATAAAATTTATAAAAAAATATAATTGTTATCAAATGTATATATTTTAACATATGAATTGTTCTGAATGTCTTTCATGCCATATGTACTAACTTAAGATTTCTAAACATATTTTCTGATGACTAGAACATTAAAAACATCAGAGATTGCTCTAAAAGTGTCAATAACTGGTGCACTTACCCTATTTCTGTTTAACTATTATTTTGTATTATTATTATTATTTTAAATGTATGACTTAACTTTTTAAAATATTTATCTTATGATTCAGAGCTTGAATTTTCACTATATATTTAACTATTATGTATTTTTCTAAGAATATCTTAATCATAATAAATATCGATATTTGTTTTAAATTCCACAGTTAGAGTTCATGAAACCTTCTACATATAATTTTCTTCTTAGACATCTCAATCTTTACACCTTCCAACGTACATAGTTAAAAAGTGAAACGTTCAAGATTTTGTTAGTGCTATTCTATTTGTTCCTTCTCAGTAGTCATAAAAAATCTAATCAAAATGTATTATAAAAACAAGGTAATAAGGATATGCATAATCTATCTACAACCTTTGCCTAAAAGAAACATGTCGGTATAGATGGATACTGCTCAATTTCTCATCAAATAATTGATCTGATAAAATGCATTTAAATGCAATCATAATAACATTCTGTTAAGCTTCATGTTAAAAAGTATTATTTAACTTATTCTAATTTGCTGATTAATTTTATTAGGCATGCTTTCGTTCTTTAATTTCAAATGCAATATGATAACACTATTTCCAATGCACTAAGACAAAAACATAAGTTTACGTAAAATGTTTTCCTATTTTGTCATATTAAAGAATTTTTAAATTTTAAATTACTTGCGAAATTTTCAAATTAAAATGTTTATACTTTATGAGGTGTAACATAAATGATATTTTTAAAGTGATGTGATATCCTAAAGATAAAATATTTCTCTTAATGGATTTTTAAAGGAAATTTTGCCCTATTTTGCCATATTGGAAAAAAAAAAAAAAAAAAAAAAAAAAAGATTTTTTTTTCTAAGTTTTTTTTTCGTTAAAAGTAAAAAAAAAAATCTATAACTTTGTTTTAAATTATCACAGATTTATAGTTCAACCATTCGTTTTAAAGGTATTGGCGAGCTCTTTTGAATGATACCCATCATGAAAATTTACTCCCCTCGAGGGGAGACTTCCCCCCAGGGGGGGGGGAGGCGAGGCTCCTACATACACAAACATTTTTTTCCCAGTTAACTATCTCTATTACAAAAAATATATATTCGTTTCATTTGGTTTAGTGCAGTCTATAGACGCTAAACTCTACTTACCTGCAATTTCCCCCATAGACGTAATGTATTAGAATTCTCTTGATTGTCCCTGTACGCGAACCATTTGCTTGATCTTAACGAAAATCTTACTGTAGCATCCCTATATGATACACATTTAGAATACCAAGTTTGAACTTTCTGCCATAATTTGTTTTTGAGATATGCTGATAACAGGCAGACACACTCACAGACACACACACAGACCATTTGCTAAAAACATGACTTTCGTATTCAGGGGACCTCAAAACGTGTAAATATAACAAAATCTCGCGTTCGGAAATTTGACCCAAAAACAATACTTTCTCTACCTAATGGGTAAGAGAAAGTAAAAATAAAAGTAATTTTTTTTTTTAATTTTTTTTTTTTTTTTTTTTTTTTTTTTGGATTAAGAAAAAAGTAAAAATTAAATAATTGGACAAAAAATAGTTTTTTTTTTTTTTTTTTTTTTTTAAATTTGACATAAGAACAATATTTTCTCTACTCTTTTTATGGATCAGAAAAGTAAAAATTAAATAAATAATTAGAAAAAAAAAAAAAGGGTGAAGGTTTCCTACTAAATTTAGACATTAAGTATATTATTTAAAAATAACGACGCTAAAACTCATTAACACACAGTTTCAGCAGTTTATTCTTCTGAGAGGGAGAAAAAAAAAAAAGATTGAAGTTTTCACGAATGCGGAATGAAGTAGAATCAAGGGTTGCTTTGCGGTAGAGAGATTTTGGCGTTAGCTACGAAAATGCGCCAATCTGTTCTGTACGCGCCAACATTTCGGAGATACGCATACCGGAAAGCGTCTGTAAATGTTTTAGATTTATTCAATTTCACTGATTCGTCAAAAATATATGAGGAGTAAACATTCAAACCGTGTTTTCTGTTTCGAATGTAATTTTTCAGATAATACAAATACTAATAAATAAGTTAAAAAAAATAAATATCTAAGCTTAAAATCTAAATATCGTTTGTATATATGTTTTACTAGATACTAGGAAAATATGTAGACATACTATTTTTATGTTAAGTTTAAAGAAAAGTCACTAACTCTTTATTATTATTATTATTACTTGGAGAAACACGGTTTGAATGTTTGCTCTTCATATGTGACTCATCCTTTTTAAAAATACCAATGTATAAAACTGGTTTAAAAATTAGCAGTGTTGGTAGTTATATTATTTGGCCCTATTTACTGTTTCGAATTAATTTCTATCTTCCATGATAGTAAGAACCATAGCTGCCAACTTTTAGGCTAAGCGTAAAAGTTTACAACTGTGGCAGTAAGATTCTCGTGAGATGAAGAATTTCAGCTAAGGTTCCATATCAATCAACTAATAAGAAAACTATAATTTTTACAATACAATTGTAATTTCTAAGTAATCTTACTACTTTAAATACAAATAAAAAAATAATCATAAAATGTTGGATAATACTTACAGCTCTTTCACGTCTTTTGGAAGGGGAGAGGGAATTTGTTGGAGTTCACGATTTTCGCAATACAGGTTTTTGCTGGAGCATTGGCATATCGGGACAGTGGAAGATAACTCTAATTTAAAAATCAAAATATTTATAAATATCTCAAATCATCAACAACATATTAGCATATATATATATTAAGATATGGCTCATTTATTTGTATCTAGTTACATTACAGAGATGCTAACCTTTTCAGGGGAGTTGGGATGTATTCAGCGATATCACTTCGGGGAATTTTTTTCCTTTTTAATCCCTTCCCAGCTTATCCGGAGCTCAGCTCGGGCAGGTGAACAAACAAGGGTGCAAGAGGTTCAATCGGAAGACGGAATGCCGACAGCAGAATTTGTCGACAGTTTTCTTTTGCAACTAACTATGCAACAATTTACTGCGATAGAAATTATTGATAAAGAATATTGTCAGTGCTCTTATTTGAATTGGAAACTCTTGCTACCCTGTGAATAAATTGAGCTGGCAAAGAGGTTAAGGAAATTTCGGATCTTGAAGCGAAAAAGAAAAAAAAAAAGGGGGGGGACAAAGTAATGAGTAAAAAAATTCCTCCAACGTGAGAGAGATATGAGATAATATTTTTAAACTGAAAGTCTGACACATCCACTCCAGGCCTACAGCATCCTCAAATTTTAAATAAATTTTATTATATTTTCACCACTATCTTCAATAAGAGAGTTTTCTTGAATACTTTAATGCTAAAACGTAAATACATATTATATGGAAAGTATTGTTTTAAAATAATGGTGACACTGTAATAAAATGAGCCTCAAATTTTAAGAACACTTCGAGGCCTGCTATTCTAACTGCTGTAAGAATAAGATCTTAATATATTCTCCGAACACATGAAGTAGTATCTTCCCTTTGAATAACATAGAAAGATAGAGGTCTTCGCTGAACAGATTAATTTTGAATCGAGCAGAGCAACAATTTTCACTCAAGTTCATGAAATGTCGCTGTTTTGACCAGTTATTAACGCCGATTTCTTTCGCACTACGCGATTCAAAATGATAAACTATGGAACAAACAATTAAAAAAATTACTATTATTATTATTAGTAATTTCATTTTTTTATTTATCTGAGGATATGCTACGATGACTTCATCAATACGGATGTGCATTTTTATGATGAATTAGTTTTTTTTTTTTTTTTTTTTTTTTTTAAGAATGAAGTATTTCCTACTTATTTCATTTCTATTAAGCACTCGCTTAAATCAAAACAAGCTGAAATGGATGTTTCAAATACAGTAGAACCTCGATTATCCGAAGTAATTGGGAGCGAACTTACTTCGGATAATCGAAATTTTCGGATAATCGAGAATTCATCAATAATCATCTAAAATATTTATCAGCACTCGTAGCTTGGAAAGGATGGCTTGCATACTAAAGGAATGTGGAAAAAAAAAAAACTTTAAAAATACATGTTTGTTAAGAGAAAATTTTAGATGATAGTAGAAAGTGAAAAAAAAAAGTGAAGAAGAAACCGGTTAACGGAGAGTTTCGGTTAATCGAGGTGAGTTTCGGTTAATCGAGGTTCGGATAATCGAGGTTCTACTGCAGTTCATTTATTTTAATATCAATTTTTTTTCTTATTTACATATTTCTCAGTTCTAAATTATGGTGTGAAAGTGAACAGAAAAATAGATAAATAAAGTGTATTCTTTTTATATTTGTCATTTTACAAAATAAAATTTAACAAGGTATTTATTTGATACTATCATGCAGTTTCTGCAAATGTTCACAATTTACTAAATTTTAATATTGTTTCTAGTAAATTTTTACTTCATAGGTAAATTAAATGAAATTGTCTTAACGGTAGAAACCGAACTGTTAGAATTGGACTCTGGTTTAAAATGAATATTGCTGTCCCCCCCCCCCCATTCCCGAAAATCGCTATAATAATGTAAATTCCTATTAGGATTTCAGAGCTGCTAACCTAACCCGGCAAATTGTTAGTACCGCCCATTTTTCTACAACACTTAATTTTTAGACTAATTGTATTTCTCTTCAAATATATTTACGATGAATTAAGAAAACAAATACTCTAAAAATTAAGTGGTGTAGAAAAATGGGCAGTACTAACAATTTGGTTGGCAGCTCTGGGATTTTTATTTTCTCTTCTTTTTATTTAAAAAATCAACATATTTCAACCAATTCGTTAATCTGTCTTTATACTTAATGAGAAATGTGTCAGTATGATAATTTCCGAAATATTAAACCGATTCGAACGAATCTGCACAAAGGATTTATTTTACTTACAAATGTCTTGGATAAGTTCGTTAACTAAGTTACTCGGATTTGGAGGCAAAAACAAGGAGGCAACGTAACATGTATTTTGCACCTGATGAAGAACCTTTCGAAAGTTGTAGTGCTTCCATTAATTTTATGGCATGTGAAGGTGCTTTTTCAAGTTTAAAAACAAATATAGTAAGTCCAAATATGACTCAAATGATGGGAAAACTCTTTCATAGAAGATTTACCTATGCCACAGCCCTGGAACTATAGAATATCACGAGGAAAAAAATTTCTAAATTAACACTTTTGCGACCGCTGACATAGTTTCATGTCATTTAAAAATCTGTAACTCCGTCAGTGGGCGTTTCTTTCACAATCTGTGTGATAAATATTTCTTAAGAATATGCCCAGTATTCACATTTTGACAATCAAATATGCTACGAATACAAATATTTTGATTAGAAATAATATAATTATAAAGTATAACCATTTGTAATATAAATGTGAATACAGGAAATATTGTTCTGAATTATTGTAACTTGAGACAATGACGCTCAGAGGTGGACCTTAATGTCAAAAAAACGAAAGTAAGCAGTCGCGAAAGTGTTAAACTTTAGGCGTGATTATTATGACGTTTCATTCTTAAGAAAGTTTTCATCCCAAAAATGTATTAAAAGTTAGGAGGAGACTCAACTACTACCACTTGTCTTTTAGAAAAGAAAGGAAATAAAACTAGTAATTAAAGATAGAGTTTCAAATGAAATTTGTCGATGACAATTGAGCAGATTGACGGTACAGTTTAATAGTGACTCACAGATTAATGCAAGAATAAAATAGCATTTGAATAATCCTTAAAGAAATATACGTAGAACTAAATAAACTCAATGCTCCCTCCCCCTCTTTTTTTCCCGCGGCTCTAAAACGTTCTAAACCATGCTGTAAATTTTAGGGATTCTTTAAAAGAAACCCTAATAAAAGTTTTATTCAACTATTACTTACAATTTTGAGGAGTGATATTTTGCATACATAATAGACGAATTACGTTGGATGTGATTAGGCAATCGTTACAGTTAAAATTTAGTGGTGGGTATTGAATAAAAAAGCACCTAAATTTGGCAATACTGACTAGAAGATTGAAATTAAACAGGACCGGTAAAAGGTTACTTTTACCATACATGCCAACATGCTCATTAATATTCCGTAGCGTGGGTAGTCCCGCCCCTTTTCTCACACCAGTAACTTTTTAGAGCAATATTCTGCAAATGTAATTACGATTAAATAAGAAAGAAAATACTGCAAAAATATACTGGTGTGAAAAAGAAAGCGGGGTTAACAATACTACGGAATATTAATTAGGATGTTGGCAAGTATGCTTTTACATAAACCTGCTAACTATGCTAGTTTATCCGTAATAGTATTAAGCCCTGCCTTTTTTTCACACCAGAATAGTTGTAGAGCAATAGTCTTCTTATTTAAGCATGAGAACATATTTCTGAATACAACTATTCTGGTGAGAAAAAAGGGCAGGGCTTAATAACATTACGGATAAACTAGCATAGTTAGCAGGTCTACTTTTACAACTAGTAGTTTATTTATTTATTTATTTTTCAATAATTTTCATAATACTTTCTTCCTAATTAATTTCGTTCATTTTTGTCTTTGAATTTCAACAAAGTATTCATTAACTGCACTTTGATAGTTAAAAATAATCTTAAACTAACAAAAAAGAAGTGATAATGACTACGTTTTCAATCCCGAATATTTTAAGAATTACTAAAAACTTGAGAATCTGCCACAATGCAGTTTTAATTACTAGAAATTTTATTTTTACAAATGAGAGAAGTTTTTTTTTTTTTTTTTCTGAAATATTACTTTTTTTCTTATACTCACATTTAATATAATACTGTTTTTGAATTTTATTCAGTACGTCATAGCCGTTGTTTTAGTTTAAATTGTTTTAAGCTTTTGAGAGGCCAGATAATTACGCTCGTTTAATAAGAAGAATCGCTAGAATTTATGAACTAAGTTACAAAAAAGAATAAAAGAAATATATATTTTTTTTTTCTGCTAAGTTGTGAAAGAAAATCTTTGTTGAAATAATTCAAGAAGAAATTTTGCAGTTGGGAATTAAAATAAAGTGGTGTATAATATATACCATTGCCATGTAAAGAAATAAAAATAGAAAATAATGTGTTTATAAAAGTCTTATAATTAGTAAGATTTATAAAAAGTTCTGTATATAGTTTTACATATTTTATTTAAATGAATATTTGTATTAAAGATGAACAGTGAAAACTTACTACATTCTTTAGCTTTCATTTTGTCTCTGTCTTCATCTGGTCTCTTCACAAATAAAGAATTCCAGTATTTATCTTTTTGCTTGTCATCTATTAAAAGAAAAAGGTTATTTATTTAATATTTTATGATATTTCCATCTAGTTATTTTCTTATAGTGTTCCTGAAATATACAATATATTATTATGATTGATAAAGATAAAATTTGATTCACAAAAAACATGCACATGTAACAAATTTCAGAATTTAAATTAACAAAACACCATTGTCAAAGATTACTTTTTTTTCCCTATCTTTATTTTATTAATTATTAATAAAGAAAACAAGATCATGCATCACAACAAAAACTCCAAATTTCCCATTTAGAATTATAGCAATCTATTTTTAAAGCAAAAACTGGAATAGTTAAAATGTATGTGGTCTGTTTGTCCATCAGTAAGATGTTCTAGAAATATAGTGTAACAACGAATCTCATGCTTATCAGCGTTGGGCGTAAATGATTAAAAAGTAATTGAATTACAATAAAATTACAATTAAAGTACAATTATATATACATTTTTTTGTCAATCGATTAACAAGTAATTGAATAAGTAATTCAATTTATTTGTAATCAATTACTTGTTAATTGATTGAAAGTAAAATAATTATAATTGTAATTTAATTGTAATTCAATTGTAATTTAATTACTTTTAAATCAATTATGACCAACACTGGCCTATACCTTTGAGGACGATTTCAAAGGTTTCAGGAGGGGTTCAAATTTCCCGATAAGTTGGGATTCGGTAAACTTCCAGTCATTCGACGTTCTCTTATCGCTATTTTCTTTCAATCACAAAGACTATCACCCCTATTTTAACACTCGACTAGTAAAGTCAGAACTTGTGCAGAGGCTCCCATGGTTGCAAGAAAGGTGTTACAGATAATCAGGTAAGTTGCAGTATAAATAATGAGCTCGCAAAGCAAGGTTTTGCGCAGTTTTGCGAAATTACAGGGACTTTTTGATTTAATAATCAGTACTAATTTTAAAGAATCAGGATTTATATACGTAGTTTATTAGAGAGACCTATAATTAGACAAACATTACAATAAAAAATTAATGATAGATATTTTATGTAAATCTCTCTACAAGTTGGCAAGAGTTCACTCTTGAAAACTTGTCAGCGCAGTCACTTTTTTGCATAACTAATTAATAAAACAATTTAACAACAGTTCACACTAGTTATCACCAATTACTTGATACGGAACTTGCTGAATAAAAATAATAGTGGATAAAGGGACAAAAATGGTAGAAAAAGTTGAGGAGTCTTAGCTCTATTCTATGAACATCGAACGCAGAAATATAGATATGAGATGACAACGTCAGAACGGAGAGACAAAAATGCGCCTGCTCGCTTCCTTCACCTCCTTTACAATTTATTGTACATCAAAATGTGATAAGGCATATATTGCAAATTTTGTCCTTTTTTAGAATATTAAACCACGCTTTCCCAAGATAAAGGCGTTACTGCAGAAAAATTGCTTTCAGGTGCCGCTTGGCACGTTTGGCGCAAATCATCAGCACCGCGCCTTTTTTTGTATCGTTTAGAATAAATCATCGTGCAACATTCTACTGGTTGCATTTGATATCTATGGCGAATTAGCGCATTTTTTTGTATGAGGCGGGCTTAACTAAATTCCAACTACAAAATGGGGTCAAAATGACCCCATCTTGGGAAAGCGAGGGTTAAACTATTTTTTCTTCAAAAACGAATACAAAAAGTTTTCTTTAAAAAAAAATTGGGAGGAGAGGGGGGGGGGGGTTAAAATTGGAGACTGCACATGGCATTTTTTGATGGGACATTGAAAATGCAGATTCAGTGAGCCAAAACATAAGATAAGCCAATTTAGTAGAATTACATCGTTTTTATTATTATTGTTATTATTATTCAAGTAAAATCTGCTTTTGCTTGGAGTATAAGCAAATCCTTACATGAATCTGTGATTTCTCCTTTTGAAATTGATTCTTTTGATTGATATAAAGATATACGTATTAAGGAATTTGAAAATATTGGAAGGATGAACTGAATCATAGAAATAGACTTCAACCTTCACCTATTCCATAAGAATTTTACATTATGACTGAGATTTTTCTCGAAATAACACTACTATTAATGCAACAAAATATTCTTACAATCAGTTTTTTTTTTTTTTTTTACTTTCTTCTATATGTAATATAGAGAAAGTATTGGATTCGCGAAAATTTTCGAAGTCCACTTTTTGATGGATTTACATGTTTTGGGATATGGAGAACACGAATTAATAGTTTTTAGAAAATGTCTGTCTGTCTGTCTGTCTGTCTGTCTGTCTGTCTGTCTGTATCATTTTTTTGTGGACGCTGTATCTCACGAACCAATGAATGAAATTTAACCAAACTTGGTATTTAGTTGCACCCTGACATAAACTGGTGCTGATTAGATTTTGGGATCACTCGCTCAATAGGTGGCGTTGTGATCGCATTTTATGCAAATTTTTAACATGGCAGCATAGGACAAAATTCCGTATAAATAGGCATAAAGAGAGTTATTTTACACTTGTGATTGTAAAATTAATGGGAATTATTGATAATAGTAGTAGTTAGCTAGGAAAAAAAATTTGTGCATGGGGGGGCATCGGTTCCCCCCCTGGGGGGGGAAAATCCCCCCCCCCCGGGGAAGTAAATTTTCAAGATGGGTATCTTTCGAAAGGTCTCGTTGATAATAGTAATAGTTAACTTGGAAAAAATTTTTGTGCATGTGGGGGCATCGGTTGCCCCCCCACCGGGGGGGGGGCAAAATTTCAAGATGGGTATCTTTCGAAAGATCTCGTCAATACCTTTAAAACGAATGGTTGAACGATAAATCTGTGATAATTTAAACCAAAGTTATCGATTTTTTAACTTTTAACAAAAAAAAAACAGAAAAATATCGCAATTTTTTTTTTTTTTTTAACGAAATTTAACCAAACTTGGTATTTAGTTGGTCCCCGACATAAACTGGTGCTGATTATGTTTGGGGATCAATAGCTCAACAGGTGGCGCTGTGATAGCATTTTATCTAAATTTTTAACATGGCAGCATAGGACAAAAATTCGTATAAATGTGCATAATTAGAATTGTTTTAAACTTGTGATTGTAAAATTAATATGAATTATTGATAATAGTAGTATGTAACTAGGAAAAAAATTTTCTGCATGGGGGGGCATCGCTTCCCCCCCCCTAGGGGAAAAATACCCCCCCAGGGGGGGTAAATTTTCACATTGGGTATCTTTCGAAAGATCAGGTTGATAATAGTAGTAGTTAACTAGGAAAAAATTTTTGTGCATGTGGGGGCATCGGTTGCCCCCCCACCGGGGGGGGAAGTTCCCACCCGGGGGGGCAAAATTTCAAGATGGGTATCTTTCGAAAGATCTCGTCAATACCTTTAAAACGAATGGTTGAACGATAAATCTGTGATAATTTAAACCAAAGTTATCGATTTTTTTTACTTTTAACAAAAAAAAACTTAGAAAAATATCGCAATTTTTTTTTTTTTTAACGAAATTTAACCAAACTTGGTATTTAGCTGGTCCCCGACATAAACTGGTGCTGATTATGTTTGGGGATCAATAACTCAACAGGTGGCGCTGTGATAGCATTTTATCTAAATTTTTAACATGGCAGCATAGGACAAAAATTCGTATAAATGTGCATAATTAGAGTTGTTTTAAACTTGTGATTGTAAAATTAATATGAATTATTGATAATAGTAGTATGTAACTAGGAAAAAAAATTTCTGCATGGGGGGGCATCGGTTCCCCCCCTGGGGGGGAAGTACCCCCCCCCGGGGGGATAAATTTTCAAGATGGGTATCTTTCGAAAGGTCTCGTCAATACCTTTAAAACGAATGGTTGAACTATAAATCTGTGATAATTTAAAACAAAGTTATCGATTTTTTTCACTTTTAACAACAACAAAAAAAAAAAAAAAAAAAAAAAAAAAAATCGTACTTTTTTTTTTTTTTTTTTTTTTTTTTTTTTAATATTGTTACTGATTGAATATGTATAGGTAAATATAGAAGAAAGTCTTGTGGTGGCCACAACATACTAGTTTTTATTTCATTTTAATTTATGTTTATAGTTTTTATGTTATAACTCTTATTTGAGGATTTTTGATAAAATGCATAAAAATGAAATATTAAATATAAATTATTAAAACTGAAAATCCATATCATGTCTTTTTTGGGCAATAATTTATAAAAAAAAATCTTATTATCTCTGCAATCCCTACTTTAAAGATAAATTTAAATTAAAAAATATTTATACTATACTTATTTTAATAGTTACAATATTTTTTTTTTTTTTTAAATTCTATAACTCATTTAAAAAATCGGTTAAATACTTTTTAGCAGTTTCCAACAAGGTTGAAAAGTGTTAATGACTTCGCTTTGCCTGACTGTCTGTCCGTCTGTCTGTCTGTCCGCGCTCCAACTCCCGTAAATATTCATGGAATTTCTTGAAACTGATATATGTAATTCGAGTTCACTGTCGGATGTTCCCTAATGAAAATGGATTGAACACTTTTACTGGTTTGTGTACAGGGACAACTGAAAGTATTCCAAAGTTTGTGTCCTATGAGAGGTATTTCTATAAACCATATTTTAATACCGTTACTTTACACAAGTCTTTATGAGATTGAAATATGTTATTCGGATATTCCCCATAGAAAATCGAGTAAATACCGTCACTGGTTTGTATACAGGGGCCCCGAAAATATTCCTAAGCATTGTTTTCTATGAGAAGTATTTCTATGGACGAAATTAGAACTTTATTTTACACAAATCTTAATGAAATTAAAATATGTTATTCATATGCACAAATAAATGCTTTCCAGAGAAAGCAGCATGACTGGCATTAGATTTACAGAGCCACACAAAAATATATATTCAGTTACATAAATGGGTATTACTGGAAACTTGCTGGAATTGCGTTTTCGTTTACGTTAAGTGTTTTTATCGCTTTCTAAATGTTTTTAAATCTTTCCATTAAGGTCGAAAAGTGTTAATGACTTCCATTTGTCTGGATTTCTGTCTGTCTATACGAGCTCTAACTTCCGTAAATATTCATGGAAATTCATGAAACTTATATATGATATTTCAGTTCATAGTCGGATGTTCTTTATTGAAAATGGAGTGAATATCTCTACTAGCTTGTGTACAGGGACACCCAAAAGTATTCCAAAGCATTGTGTTCTATCAGAGGTATTTTTATGAACTATATTTTAAATCCTTTATCTTGCACAAATTTTAAAGAAATTGAAATATGTTATTCAAGTTCACTCTCGGATGTTTGCTACAGAAAATGGAGTAAATACCACCACTGGTTTTTGTACAGGAACACCCGAAATTATTCGAAAGCATTCGTTCTATGAGAGGTATTTCTATAAACCAAATTTTAATAACTTTACTTTGAACAAATCTTAATAAAATTCAAATATGTTATTGATATGCACAAAAGAATGCTTTCTACAGAATGTAGTATGATCAGCATTAGATTTACAGGACCCCACAAAAATAACCATTTACATTGAAGGTTTTTATTTGAAAATTGCTGCAATTGCATTTTCGTTTACATTAAGCGATTTAACGCTTTTTAATGTTTTTAAGTGTGAATATGATTTCAATTTGTGTGTCTATCTGTCCGACTGTTCATTGTCTATCTGCCTATCTGCCCGCCCACAGCGTCCGTAAATATTTTCGGACATTTTACAAAATTATACATGCTATTCAAATTTTCTATGGACTGTTTCCTATTTTAAATGGCATTAATAGATCCTGTGCATCTGGTTTGTGTACAGGGACACCCCCAAAAATGCCAATGCATTGCATTTTAGGACAAACATTTTTATAAATTACATTTAAAGAACTTTCTATTGTAAAAATTATAAATAAATTAATATTTATTGTTAATATGCTAAAATAATATTTTGTATTGAATATTATTTTGTTAAACTTCAGATTTACAGGGCTAAACTAAAATATTCAGATACATTAAGGGTTGGAATTGGGATATATAAGGGCTACGTTTACTTTTGTGTTAAGCATTTTTAACAATTTTTAACAATGTTTAAGAACGATTAGGAATTCAATTAGTCTATCTGTATGCCTTTCAGTACTACTGTCTGTCCGTTGTGTAATTATGTAGGCAAAGAGCACTGAAAGTTATATAATACAAGAATTACGTACATTTAGAAAGTGTCAATAATCAACGCGTACCGCATGATTTTTCGTTTTTTTTTTTTTTTTTTTTTTTTTTTTTTACTTTCTTCTATATGTAATATAGAGAAAGTATTGGATTCGCGAAAATTTTCGAAGTCCACTTTTTGATGGATTTACATGTTTTGGGATATGGAGAACACGAATTAATAGTTTTTAGAAAATGTCTGTCTGTCTGTCTGTCTGTCTGTATCATTTTTTTGTGGACGCTGTATCTCACGAACCAATGAATGAAATTTAACCAAACTTGGTATTTAGTTGCACCCTGACATAAACTGGTGCTGATTAGATTTTGGGATCACTCGCTCAATAGGTGGCGTTGTGATCGCATTTTATGCAAATTTTTAACATGGCAGCATAGGACAAAATTCCGTATAAATGGGCATAAAGAGAGTTATTTTACACTTGTGATTGTAAAATTAATAGGAATTATTGATAATAGTAGTAGTTAGCTAGGAAAAAAATTTTGTGCATGGGGGGGCATCGGTTCCCCCCCTGGGGGGGAAAATCCCCCCCCGGGGAAGTAAATTTTCAAGATGGGTATCTTTCGAAAGGTCTCGTTGATAATAGTAATAGTTAACTTGGAAAAAAATTTTGTGCATGTGGAGGCATCGGTTGCCCCCCCACCGGGGGGGCAAGTTCCCACCCGGGGGGGCAAAATTTCAAGATGGGTATCTTTCGAAAGATCTCGTCAATACCTTTAAAACGAATGGTTGAACGATAAATCTGTGATAATTTAAACCAAAGTTATCGATTTTTTTAACTTTTAACAAAAAAAAACAGAAAAATATCGCAATTTTTTTTTTTTTTTTTTTTTTTTTTTTTTTAAACGAAATTTAACCAAACTTGGTATTTAGTTGGTCCCCGACATAAACTGGTGCTGATTATGTTTGGGGATCAATAGCTCAACAGGTGGCGCTGTGATAGCATTTTATCTAAATTTTTAACATGGCAGCATAGGACAAAAATTCGTATAAATGTGCATAATTAGAGTTGTTTTAAACTTGTGATTGTAAAATTAATATGAATTATTGATAATAGTAGTATGTAACTAGGAAAAAAAATTTCTGCATGGGGGGGGGAAGTACCCCCCCGGGGGGGATAAATTTTCAAGATGGGTATCTTTCGAAAGGTCTCGTCAATACCTTTAAAACGAATGGTTGAACTATAAATCTGTGATAATTTAAAACAAAGTTATCGATTTTTTTCACTTTTAACAAAAAAAAAAAAAAAAAAACTTAGAAAAAAAAAAATCGTACTTTTTTTTTTTTTTTTTTTTTTTTTTTCTAATATTGTTACTGATTGAATATGTATAGGTAAATATAGAAGAAAGTCTTGTGGTGGCCACAACATACTAGTTTTTTTTTTTTTTTTTTTTTTGCTATAGCTGTAATAGCTTTTTATTCTGATGAACACATAAAACTTTTAAGTGTCGAACATTTCATTTGAAACTAAATGTGAGATGAATTAGTGAATGCTACAATACATACATAAACATAATAGAATACGTTTATTAAAGAGAACATTTAACAAGACAGCTATTGGCACCACGCTTATCTTTTTTTCATGTAAGAGTGTGTTTATATTCGTGGTAACTTTTAATCAAAAGTGATTTTAAAATTTTATTTTTTCAATTTTTCGCTGACATTAAAGATGACGCTGAGTTAATCTTTCTTTTCCATCGAATGAACTTATCTACATCGATTGTTTTGGATGATGCTACTTCTAAGGACATAAAATAGACTTTGTGTACGTGCAAGAGATACATTCTACTCTTTGCTTGTTGCTGATGAGGAACAACCAAAGAGTTGCTGATGAGCTTATTGAAGGTTTGAAAATTATATTCCTATATTTTTATAGGGTGTCGACAGTGGAAAATTTTTCCCCTGATTCTTCCACCAGTATATTTATATAATGAATTTTTACTTAATTAATCGTGCAAACTTACTAGTGAAAATTCCGACAGAAAAAGACTGGTGCAATAATAAGGGGAAAAAATTTCGACAGTCTACAGCCTGTACATTTCTGCTAATCTTTGTCCATCACTCATTGCATCTATACAAACTCTTTGAATTTTATACTCTTCAATCTTTGACTATAACTTGGTACGTTCAGGGTCCATTTAGTGCTTAAATGAGTAAATAGCTCTGAAACAAGACTTGTACTGGGCAGTGGGTTAACCCTACTTACGAATATTATATTTTTATTACACTGTAGAAAGTTATAAGAAAAGAGGATTACTACAAAATAATAGTGATATTGAATCCGATATCAGGTCATCTCTACTATAACTATCTAAGTTTTCTCTATATCGATTTCAAATCTTACGATCTTTTATTAAAACGTTTCTAATTTTAAAGGGACACTCTAGCATCAGCCTCATTTAAAAACCAATTTGTATATATATATATTAGATCAAAATAATGATTGTATTACCAAATAAACTGATTTATAGTTTTATACACTTTTACTATATTATCGAGCTTTCACGATTTAAATATTAAGGTAATTATGATTAAACAAAATAATAATAATAATAATAATAATAATAATAATTTATATAATTTTTAATTAGATTACGAACAATTTTGTGACGCTTTATTAAGCGACATGTAAAATTCAGAACATAATGCAAGTAATTGTTTGTGAAAATATATAAAGGATGAATTCTGTCAAAACTATGGGTTACCAAAATGGGCAGTCAAAATTTTATATTTTACCATATTGAGACTGGTGGTGTTAGTGTTAGGATTAAGCCCAATTGGCTGCACTAAAGGTCCTGGGCCTGAGAGGGAGCGCCCTACGGGTCTTTTCAAGGGTTCCTAGTCATTGTTTACGCAAGTTTCAGAGGAAACCACGGAAAACTCCGAATAACTAGCCCGACGAGCGCGACCTGGGATCATGCACAGCACCACACGTCTACCAGCTTGGAGGTCAGAACCACTCGGCTGCTGATGAGCCCACATTGTAATTGGAACTATCGAAAAAATAAGGAAAGAAACAAGAGTGCCTTAAGGTTCCGTGCCTAATTAGCTTTAATAAATTAGACACTGGTTATGATCACAAAGTAATACATAGATTCTCGACATGTGGGATCTATGTTGAGGGTTGTTAATGAAATACATTTTTTTTTTTTACATAATCGAATTGTGAAAAAGTTTGAACGATCTAAAGCTATTCAGTCGCAAATTGCTTACGTAGGGTCACAAGTACATTGTTTTATTTTTTATTTATTTATTTTTTTTTAATTTTTGTTATTTGAACAAAAATTTCATTGAATTATTTTTCTTTTCTTTTTACTAAAACAAACAAATAAACAAATAAATAGGAAATGTTTGAACGATCTAAAGCTATTCAGTCGCAAATTGCTTACGTAGGGTCACAAGTACATTGTTTTATTTTTTATTTATTTATTTTTTTTTAATTTTTGTTATTTGAACAAAAATTTCATTGAATTATTTTTCTTTTCTTTTTACTAAAACAAACAAATAAACAAATAAATAGGAAATGAAGTTTTAAATTAAAGTCTTATAGAGAAGAGGGAGAGCCAAACCTTTGAATTTTGATACATGCTATTATTACAAAATTATTAATTACAGCAAAATACCTTGGACAGCACCTGTGCGCAAAACTTTATAAGCAAACTCATTAATATAATTTGGTTTATTTTCTTATGGGAATATCTATGGAGATTGAAAAAAGAAATTGCTGCATATTCAAGATATCATCATCATCGTAAATTCGGGAAGATCTGTGTGGAACACATTCTCCGCTTATCTCCATAAAAATTGGAATGTAATCATAATACTGGCTTGTATGAACCTTGAGAATGACGTAACTGATATGTGCCAAAAAGACACCGAATTGATGATATGGTGAAAAGAGTAATTCTGAGAACAGAAAGAGAAGAAGCAACTATAAAATAGTTGTAAATATGTACATACTAGAGTTTAAAATATGTATAGTACCCGCCCCTTAATAAAATCATTGGTTAATAAAATCAGTCGCTTAATCTGATCAAATTGCCAGGACCAGAATCAAATCAATGCAAACCAATTTTAAAACTGCCGCTTAATAAAATTAGCATCGCGGGTTAATAAACTCAAAAAGTATCGTCAGAAGCAAAAATGCCATTTATGCACGATGAGCAAATTCTTATTTACACTGTGAATTTTTACTTTTTAAATAAAAAGGGAATTAAATACAGAAATCCTTTACATTTTTTATTTGGAGAAATCTTTTACATTTTTACATATTTAATTTTTACACATTTGGAGCAATTACTTGTCTTAGCAATGGAGCAATTATTCATCACTTCTCTTAGGAACAATTTTAAGGAATGCATTCTTCAAAGCGTGGTAATAAGTTACAAATTTGATTTAATTCGCCTGTGATTTTTTTTATTTAATTTTTAATTATTAAAAGACAATTTCTAATTCTTATTCTGAAATAACTAAGAAGCAAGTTGTTTGAACAGAAAGATTTTAAATTTTAAGGAAAGGCGTGAACTATTAACAAAATAATGATGATTTTCTTCAAAGAAAAGCGCATCGGAGCTTGGGATGTGTTTAATTCTATTATTTTGAAGGAACAGTTAAATAATTATCTGTTAAAAGTTAATTAATACTGTTTATTAATTCCATTATTTGGTATCTTTTGAAATTTATTTTCAAATTCAGGAAGGAAATACCTTTTCCTCGAGTGCAGGAACATTCGCCGGATATAAAAATCAGCCGCTTAATAAAATCACTTTTGCTCGTGATTTTAATAAGCGGCGGGTACTGTATATATACACAAAACTTATTTTTTTATTTTATATTTTTTACTATAAAATTAATTATACTAATTTGAAATTTTTCAGTGTAATCTTGTTGTCTTTTTTTAACAAGAAAAATTAAATTTACGCTGATCCAAAATAGAACTCAGGAATTAATTACTGGAATTACCTCCAAAATGTTGCAAAATTTCATCTTTGAAGAATCTAATACAAAGTAAAAAACATGCATGCATATTTGTGAACTTACTGCAGTTCCATTCGTCTGATCCATCTTCACAGTCTTTAAATGTATCACAAATATATCTTTGTTCAATGCATATTTTACTGCCGTTGCATACAAAATAACCGGGATAGCAATCATAAGACCTTGTTTTACGCAATAACGTTGTTCTGGCAATTGATGGAACTGTAATAACAAAAAATTAATTAATTAACTAAATTAAAATTAAAATTAAAATTATTACACAAATATTTAATTTTTAAAACATTGTCGTCGAGTATTATTTTGAACAGTAAGCCTCGTCTTTTAAAGTTTCTCTACAGCATTATATTATTAAACTGAAGGATTTTATGTATTTATGATTAAGGGATTTAAATTTTATTCATAGCAATCGATGCAATATATGCCACTGTGGCGAGATACACGCAGATGATATGTAACTGGCTAAGCACAATACTTAAAATTTGTTTTTAAATTAATGGATTTTCTATTCGGAGGTGAGAGCTCGTTTATAAATATATAAATAAATATATATATATATATATATATATATATATATATATATATATATCCTTTTTAAATTGTTAAAAGCTTTTAAAGATTAATAACTAACAAATAATGTAATCAATTAAAGTATTTCAGTAGCACCTAAATCGATTAATCGTTTCTAAACTTTTAATCTTTTCTTTTTACTAATGTTCGTTTGGCAACCTGTTTATTTCTACTATCTCTGTAAGTAACGTTTAACATGTGGATTGCTTAAATTACTTATTCCTTGTTTCAATTTTGGCTTGTGTTATTATTTGTTTTGTTTTGTTTTGTTTTGTTTTGTTGCAAGATAGAAACTTGAGCTGTATATTTGCTGGAATTAGCTATACTGTTTTCCGAAATCTTGCATATGCTGATATAAATGCAAGTTTCCTGAGGGGTGAACATTTCTATTTTTCAGCATTTAAAATTCCAATTTTCAATTCATGAATTCCATTTTCTTTTCTTTCTTTTCATTTAACGGAACTCTTTGGTGATTTTATCCTTTCTCTTTTCTCTCAAATGTTGACTGTTACTAATAATTCATAGATTTTGCAAATTCTCTCATCATTAGGCTTATGTGTTATGTTAGTGTCATTTCTCTTCTGCGTAAGTACTTTAACATGTTTTTACTAATCATTGGTACTCAAATTAAATTAATTTCGTGACTATTTTTAATTGAAATAAATCTCAATAAAAATTTAATTTTATGTTGGTATCTTCATCTATCTTTTGTCTGCTGAGTGTTACAAGGGTACTAAATAATTCAAATTATATATATATATATATTATTGAAGCACATATCCACATTTTTCATATTATTATTATTATTTTTTTTTTTTTTTTAGTTTGATCGCTGATTTTTATCATCAGTTTACTTTTTTATAAACAGCATAAAACTATGATCATGACTCGACAAATATTTACTTAACAAAACAGTATTAAGTGCACATCTTTTAATTAGGAATTATTGCTTGCGCTTAAATAATTTTGCTGCCGACTGCATTGAGATGGATAGTTATAAATAGATTGATATAAGATTGTAATTTTTGTTTAAAACCAACAATGTCTTCATTTCCTTATGAATTAGTGAAATATGATTATAATAATAAATATAATATAAACAAATAAAATTAGAAATATTTATTAACGCTTGACATTTTGTTTTTATTGTTAGGTATTTTATGACTATTTTGTCTCACTGTATTTTCTATCCACAATACTTTCTTTGCTTAACAGATGAAAATTAGCATGTCTTCCTTATTAGAAAAACGATGTTGAAAAACGTAAAGCCTTCTAAAAGTGTTGCTCGAACACCGTTCGGGTAAAAAATAAAAAAAATAAAAATAAATGGTTCAGCAATACTTTTGTAAAAAGCTTACAAAATTAATATTGTGTTAGGGGAAAAAAGGGGAAAGGGAGTTCTTGATAATTGTTCAGTGTGATTCCAAGTTTTCACCAGTAATATTTTACTAAAATATACACAAAATTCTGTATTTAACAAACAAAATTTGATACGAGTGTTCTATACCAGTGGGCTTCACACTGGACGGTGCTGTTCAAAATAGGAAACGGTTTAAAATACGAAAATCTACCGACCGTAAAAAAACCAAAAATCCATACTTAATTAAATAAATTTGAATTTTAAGCGCATTAAGGGAAAAAATTAAAGAAAAAAAATCAGTTCAGAGAATGAACATTAACAGTGTTGCCAGACTTTGCGACTTTTGTATTCAATAGTCACATTAACTTTAAGAAAAGATATTTGATATATGTAATAGACGAATCGAATCGAAGAGTTGTATATTATGTAGTATTATCAAACATTACTTCTCAAAATTACCAGCGACTATTAAATAAAAAAGTCGCAATATCCGGCAACATGGGGAACGAATGTATCGCGTAACCAACGAGATATATAAATAAGAGTGCTGATTCAATGGATGAAGGATTAGCTTTCCGTGTTTCAAGATGAATCACAATAGGTTGCTATGTTTCGTCCTTTATCGCTATTTTGGCATTTAAAATATCAATTCGACAAATTATCATTATTATTAGGTAAAATGACAGTCCTATGATCGAAATAAATTGTTTTTAAAATAATTTTACACATATTTCACATTTTAATAAATAATAAAATACCTTTTTTTTCATCGTTTCCCAACAAAGTTTAAAAGTGTTTATAAAAGAAAATTTAAACTTTTAAAGAGCTAAATTTAACAACAAATTATAATTTTTCAACTATTTTTAAGCAATTTGTCAGTTAAAGTTCAACTACACGAAATAAAAAAGAAGTAAAATCAAAATCAAAATGATTTAGAACAAAAGAATATTAAACTACGTAAGTAAGCATAAACATTGGTTGTTATGTCTTATGCGAAGAACAATCTCCAAACCGTTGCCATAGAAATTTACTGAAAATAAGCTGTTACCAAGGGAACCACAGAATACGCAGGTGCAAGGAGAGCATGTCACATGACTCATCTTGGACCTTCTCAAGGGTTACCATTTATCACTCTACCTCTACTTTATATATCACGTTGCGTGTAACGGAGGTCAGAAGGTTAGTATTTAAAAAGATCTCAAAAACATAAGTAATAAATGTAATCATCCAACTGCCAACATTTAGATATTTAAAAATAAATTTATTACCAGTATTTTGAAAAAAGATATAGGGACATATATTTTTGACGAATAAATAAAATTGGTTTTGTTGAAAACATTTATAAAACTTTTCCGGCGTGATGTTGCCGTGGAAAATAAAGGGGACTTGGCACATGTGCATAGATGCCAACATTTTAATTTATTCTGCAGCATTTTTAGCCCTGCCTTTATTTTGCACCATTTTATTTATAAAATAATTTTCTCCAGTATATAAGTACGATAAACTAAGAGAAAATTACTCTTAAAATTAAAGTGGTATGAAATAAACGAAGGGCTAAAAATGATCCGGAATGAATTAAAATACTGGCAACTCTACCTAATATGTATTCTATAATTTTTTCTTTCGTTTATATTACAAACGTAATACTGAAAATTGCAATACATAGAACAAAAGGAGTCCAACATTATATTATTTAAAATTGTGAATTTACAAGAAGAAAAGAACATCTGAAAATTTTCTTCTTACTTACCTGCTATGAAGCAAAATAGTACAAGTATGTGCAAAAGTGTCATTTTCAAAGTCGTTAATGAACCTAAAAGAGAAATCAAATAATTTAACTGTTGTTATGTGAATACTATTACAAGTTATTACAAAGCGCTTACAAAGAGGTGTCGCGCAAGCGCGCCCCATCACCAACTGTCCCAGATACAATGTGTATCCATACAGCCCTATTACAAAGGTAAGTAATCTTCATACTAATATTTTCGAATAGTAATTTTTTATATTTTTAAATTGCAAATAGATCTCTCTATTAACCCATTGAGCTCCATATTCAATTTATTTAGAGTATTCTTAAGACCAAATTTTCTTAAAAATAGTTTATGTAATGATTTTTTAAATATATATGAGTTATTCAGTTATATAATATAACATTAGTAGATCAGAAAATAAACACCTATTTATATAAATGAAGAGTACAGAAATAGGGTATGAAGCGAGCTATTGGTATATGTGTAAACTTACTAAATTTTTCTATCTGATGTTACATCACAACAATGCACAGAAATGTAGCAAAAAAGTAATTTGCGTATGTTAAGTTCGTAGTTGCCAATTTTAGCACTTTTTGGATACCAGAAAATTTTAATAGAATTTTTAAATGTATTTTTGAAACAAACTGTTTTTACTTAATAAATTTTTTAAAATCAATAATAGAATTTATATATATATATATATATTTCTAAAACAGTTTTTGCTTATTAAATAAAAAAAAAAAAAAAGTGCTAAAGTTCACGAATGGAACACTGTCGCAGAACTCCTACCACTATGAATGAAACAAAATTTTCTACTTCTTAAATCAACGATATTGTAAGTAGACCAATTTCTTAAACAAATACTAGTATGAGTTCTGTTCCATTCCTGAAAGTTAGCAACTATGGTTGCGTTGTATGCGAGAGCAGTTACCCGTATAAGACCGTAAAAACCTAGTTGTAATAGAAATTAGCGACGAAAAAAAAAAAAAAAAAAATGCCAGACGATTGATTTCTGAACATTTCTGACGACGCACACACGTACTTCCTGATATTTCAAATCCAAGAGTTAACGGCCCTCTTCACTTACCGTCGCCGGAAGCCCGAGCCAATGTTATTCTATGGGAAATTTTCTTTACAAATAACTTATTAACTAATACATATTTTTAAATTCTGTTTTCACACTCAGAAAATTCCCAACAGTTAAATTGACGGACCTTATGTATTTTTTAAATTTTTAACATTTTATTTTGAAATTGTAAAATGAAAAATTCCACATATTGAAAATTCGTATTTTGCAGCTTCAAAATAAAATATAAAAAATCAAAAAAGGTTATTTTTTTATATAAGGTCCGTCAATATAACAGTTGTGAATTTTCAGAATGTGAAACATAATTTAAAAATGTGTATTAGTTAATTAGTTATTTGTAAAGAAAATTTCCCCATAGAATAACATTAGCTTCGGCTTCCGGCAACGGTGAATGAAACGGGTTCTTAATGATGTACATCATGATGCTAAGGGATTAATATAATAAATCAATGTTATTAAGATAACAATATTTATTGAAAATAGACTATGATTCAAAAAGTTATACAAATTTTTCATTAGTTTATAATAATCATCTTGTTTAACAGCTGAGTAAAGGATACCTTTTGTGTAATAAATTTAAATGGAATGATTTCTCTTAGTAACCTAATGCCAGTTTACGTTGTACTTATCTAACGTTTAATTGTTAATGCGTTATCCAATACTTAGAAATTGATTTCTATACATAACTCATTTATCATTATAATTAATATAAATCAATAATTATATTACGCAAAATTTTTTACAATATCAGGAGTTAAACGAAACATATAATTGTACCTCACATAGAGTCAATTAAGGAATAATTATGGACAAAATGTATCACAGAGTTTGATATTCAACCATTTTCGAGACTTCAAAATAACATTGATTTACCCCTTGATATTAACATTTTATTTGAGTATATCGTAATCAATGGGAAATACTTTCAAAATACAACTAAAATTAGAGATTACATAGAAACAAAAGTCAGAACAATCTACTTGCCGAATTAAAAAAAAAGAAAAAAAAAAAAAAAAAAAAACGAAAAACCATGCGGTACGCGTTGATTATTAACACTTCCCAAATGTACGTAATTGTTGTATGTTGTATTATATAACTTTCAGTATTCTTTGCCTACGTAATCACACAACGGTCAGACAGTTGTTCTGAAAGGCATACAAATAAACTAACTGAATTCCTAATCATTGTTAAACATTGTTGGAAAGTGTTAAAAATGCTTAACACAAAAGAAAACATAGCTCTTATACTCTAATTGCAGTCCTTAATGTATCTGAGAATTCTAGTGTAGCCCTGTAAATCTGAAGGTTAACCATATCATATTCTACACAAAATATTATTTTAGCATAATAACAATAAATATTAATTTATTTATAATTTTTACAATAGAAAGTTCTTTAAATGTAATTTATAAAAATGTTTGTCCTAAAATGCAATGCATTGGCATTTTTTGGGGGTGTCCCTGTACACAAACCAGATGCACAGGATCTATTAATGCCATTTAAAATAGGAAATAGTCCATAGTAAATTTGAATAATATGTGTATTTTTGTAAAATGTCCGAAAATATTTACGGACGCTGCGGGCGGGCAGATGGGCAAATAGACAGATGGACAGTCGGACAGATAGACACACAAATTAAAATCATATCCACACTTAAAAAATGTTAAAAAGCGTTAAATCGCTTAATGTAAACGAAAATGCAATTGCAGCAATTTTCAAATAAAAGCCTTCAATGTAACTGATTATTTTTGTGTGGTCCTGTAAATCTAATGATAATCATATTACATTCTGTAGAAAGCAATCTTTTGTGCATACCAATAACATATTTCAATTTTATTAAGATTTGTTCAAAGTAATGTTATTAAAATATGGTTTATAGAAATACCTCTCATAGGACACAATGCTTTGGAATACTTTCGGGTGTCCCTTAACACAAACCAGTGGTGGCATTTACTCCATTTTCTATAGCATACCTCTGATAGTCAACTTGAATAACATATTTCAATTTCATTGAAATTTGTGTAAAATAAAGGATTCAGTTCATAAAGGATATAGTTCATTAAAATACCTCTGATAGAACACAATGCTTTGGAATACTTTTGGAGTAGAGATATTCCCTCCGTTTTCAATAAAGAACATCCGATACTGAACTGGAATATCATACACCAGTTTCAAGAAATTCCATGAATGTTTACAGAAGTTAGAACTCGGATAGACAGACAGAAGGCCACACACACGACTTTCCTTTACCCTGCATTTTAATACTATAAAAATAGATTATATATTAAGTCTTAAGAACAATAGCGTAAGATAATAAAGCTCAATGTACTTTTAAAATATTCTACAGTAGGTTTAGAAACAGTTTTATTTGACATATAATTCTGTTGGCAGAGGCTGCCGCCTCCCTCAACCCCCCCACCCCCATTCAATTTTAGTGCATACAATTGTTTGAAAAAAAAAATATATATATCAAAGCTGTTATTAATTTGCCTTCAAACTTAAGTGACACCTAATATGGACTTCAAAATACCAAATTTGAATTTCTTGTAGCTATTTGTTTTTAAGTTATGCTGATAACAGATATGAATACAGATCGACTGCTAAGAATTGGACTTTCGTAATCAGATCACCTCAAAGCGTGATTTTATGCAAAAAACCAGTTTTGAAAATTAAAAAAATACCTTATTTACAGTATGCGTATGAAAAATTAATTTTGCACCTCGAGCATTATTCGTCGACATAATAAAACGTAGCAAAGCACTTCCATCAGTTACATTCAATAGAAAATAACGTTTAGCTTAATTTTGGGTAGCCCTGTATATTGTTTGTAATTAATATGCAGTATAAATAACATTGTGAACTTATTATTTAGTTTTATTTGAAAACAATATAACACACACACACACACACCAAAAAAAAAAAAAAAAAAAAAAATTACAATTATAGTAATTTCAAAGTATAGCCGCAATATATGCAAATACTTTGGGTAGCCATGTAAAATAATGATGAATGATTTCCATACAAAAATCTTCAAAAACATGCTTTTATGCATGTTATAAATTTTGTTGTTTACGTTTTGTTTAAAACAGTCTATAAATGTTACACTGTACTTACCAGCAATTTGTCCATAGACATAGTGTATTTGAATTCTCTTGGATGTCCAGGTACACGCCATTTGCCTGATCTCAACGGAAAGTTTGGTGTAACATCCCTATATGATTCACATTGAGAGTACCAAGTTTGGACTCTAAGTTTAATATACATCTGTTAACTTTGCAATATCTTAAGTTTGGTGCTCTAGTTTTGAACAGCTATCGGCTGCTAAGGTAGAAAAGATAAAACTGGATCCAAACAAAAAATAGCAGCCTATTCAAACTTCTTTTTAAGGACTGTAATCATCTAAATTTCAATAAAATAAAATAAATAAACGTAAATGATTTTAAAGTTGAAAAGAGAAGATTTCAAAACAAGTGAAATTCAGGTTTTTTTGTTTTGAACATTTTTGTGTGGAAAATTTGAGGGGAAAAAAACTTCAATAAATAGTAAACGGTGGGCGGATTCTCTGCTTAAAAGTGGGCAGGACTAGACATATATAATTTTACGCATATGCAGTGGTTGTATCCGATTTTTTTTTTCAGGACACTTTCAAGAATGAAAAATTTTCGCCTCTTTTGCCATCACTTTTTCTTTAAAGAAACCTTTATTGTATTTTTAAAACAATATGTCGTGATTAAACAGTATAGAAATTTTGTATAAAAATGGGGGTAGCAAAAAAGATATAGATTTCTTATCTCTCAAAGTGTCCTTAAAAAAAAAAAAAAAAAAAAGCGGAGACTACGACTCCTGCGCATGGTGTGTTACCACTTTTTTTTTCCGAAAATGCACAATACACCTTGGACAGGTTAATTTGTAGCAGGTGTTGCATGATAAGTTCACCATGAACAGAAGTGCGACGATTGTGGACAACGAGAGATTCGGTCAACAAACAAGAAACCGTTCAAGCTGAAAAATAAAATGTCGTAATTTAGTAACTTAATGTTATTTGCAATCTTTATCTGGTCTCATTCTTTTTCATTGTCTTGTTTCTGAATTTTTTTTTTAAATAAAATTTTGTAATTCTTTTTAAATGTCTTTTATTTTTCTGATTTTTTTAATGGTTAAATTGAAATATCCACTCCCTATACAAAAATATATGTTTACAAATACCTTGCATTTAAGTGTAATTATTATTATTAACGATATAATTGTATTTATAATTAGCATAATCTCTCCTACCCATGTGCGCAATCAGTCCTGTCCTGTAAGGAGAGATTGTGCAAAATAGATCTTTTGGTTTTATTACAATAGAAATGTAATAAATATTTGTCTCTTGAAAAAGTAGTAGCAAAAAAATGCGTACACTTTCACCTCTAAGTAAAAATTTGGCAAAAACAGGACATTTTCATTTTTTTTTTTTTTAAATGGTACATGCAATTAAAGGAATGTTACAATTAAAACTTACTGACAGATATCAAATTAAAAAACCTCCTTCCGAATTAAAAACATTGTTTTTTAATCGAATTCGAAATTCTACGCATTTTACATTTTGCTTTATTAATCAATAGTTAAAATTTTAAATATATTTTAACTGAAAATATGCACGGTCGTATAAATTACAGTTTAATCAAATGAATATATTATTCTGGAATATACCTTAAAATAGCCAGCGTGTCTCTTTGACATTTATTATATTTATTCCCAACGTACAGTAATTTATATTTGACTAATTAGTAGTATAGAGTTCTTTAGAACTAATACATTTTCTAATATTCCTTTCCCATATTGATATTGCTTGTTTAGAATTGCTGATATAGAATTTTCAACAAAGAAGTTGTGTTTTAATATGTAGTCAACTTCATGCGACAAAAAAAAATTTCATTTATTAAAAAAAATAAATAAATAAATAAATAAATAAATAAATATACAGACACGACATTATTTCATTATTTAAAACATGAAAATCTGACATTGACAGATTTTAATTTAGTGCCAGAGGCCTACTGCTAAACTTGTTAATATCGACAAATTCTTCTTTAGTTAATTCGTGACGATCTAAATTCCATGATAAAGTTTTCATTAAATCAAACCAATGTGTTTCAGCTGCAGATACTGTAACAAATAACGTTGGAAGTCCAAACTGTCTTATAGCCGCAAAACAACGTTTTTGACTCATGTCAAAGGTATGCCTTGGGGAGGGACTCTTGTCAAAGTTGTAACTTGGGGGGGGACTCATGTCAAAGTTTTCCTTGGGGGGGACTCATGTCAAAGTTGGGCCTGGGGGGGACTCATGTCAAAGTTGGGCCTTGGGGGGACTCATGTCAAAGTTGTACCTTGGGGGGGACTCATGTCAAAGTTGGGCCTGGGGGGACTCATGTCAAAGTTGGGCCTTGGGGGGACTTCATTCAATAAATCCCCATTCAATAAACCGACTAAAATAGGCCCTTAGCACTATTAAGAGTGTATTATAAAAATTCGACAACGCTGTACCGACTGAAATAGGGGTACCTTGGGGGGGACTCATGTCAAAGTTGCGCCTTGGGGGGACTTCATTCAATAAATCCCCATTCAATAAACAGACTGAAATAGGCCCTTAGCACTATTAAGAGTGTATTATAAAAATTCGATAACTGTACCGACTGAAATAGGCCTCTAGCACTAATAAATAGATAAATAAACCTTTTAAGAGTCGAGAAAGAAATGTTTTTTAGTATTAATTTATACTGAAATAACGCCATACCTATTTTAGAATTCTATACTATGCAAAATATATAAAAATATGTATTAATAATGTATGTTATGGCATACCTGTGACATTAAAATTAATATTCCGTAGCATTGTTAGTATTTTTTCACACCACTCTTTTTGTAGAGCGATTTTCTCCAAATGTAATTACTATTAAATAAAAAGAAAAATACTCTTAAAAAAAAAAAAAAAAAAAAAAAAAAAACTGGTATGAAAAAAATAACGTTACAAACAGTACTAGGGAATCTCAATTAGATTGTTGGAAGGAATGTTACAGTAATCTATTTTTAATACAGATTTACGAAAATTTATGCCTGAAGATTTTGTTATAATAATTGTATTGCAAACCTACTACAGTTTTTTTTTTTTTTTTTCACATAAACGATTTTTGCAGTTAAGACGCTCTAACCCAGTTTTCAAACCACCTTTTTTTATGTACAAATCTGTTACAATAATTTTCTGTGATGAAAGAGAGAACGTACCGTAAAAACGCATACCGTATGAGACGCATTTACGCACGGGTCGTACTAATGCAAATTTCAACTCCAGAAAAAATTAAATTTCGCAGAATCTCTGTGCCCCG